>VZTY01002284.1:0-16613 GCA_013400935.1 Turnix velox
TTCTTCAGCTGAGGGCCCCAGATGTGCCCTCCTCCGATGTGGAGTGATAAGAGTGTCCTTTTCCAGACAAAGGTGTTGATTTAAACCTGGCAATTTCCATACAGTTGTTCCTAAAATTGCAAACATAATTTTGAAGCGATTGTCAGGCTTTGATATACCCCGGGGGGGAGTCTGCAAATCCTTATTACCTTGGAACCGGTGGTAAAAGGGACATTTGGGGCCAGGAAAAATGAGGATAAAAAAAGGCTATGCCCTCCAGCAATTTGAGAGACCCCACCCGAGGAATGTCTCGGTGAACTCTCCCTTTATTCCAATGAAAACTCTTTTTCTGGACTCCCCTTTATCCTTTGTGAAGAAGCTGACCTCGGGCAGCAGCATTTTACCCTACACTACTAAAATACGTGACTCTCTGTGCTCGCTGTGCACTTTTTGTTTCATTTGGCAGATTAGAAGGTGGCAAGAAAAAAATCTTTAGGTTAAATCTTGAGAATGGAGTTGTCAGAGCAGCCCGAGGGAATTCAGGTGTCCAAATCCCTCCCCCAGCTTTTAAAACAGTCTTTTCCTCCTGCCCATCCGCTCATCAGCAACCATGGGGCCGGATTAAGTCTTTCCATTCAATCGGTTCTGGTGGGCTCGTGTTTACTAAGTGTTTGAGCTTTTTTTTTTTTCCCCCCTCAACACCTGCTGTGACACTCCAGGGATTTCCCTTTCAATCCCAGTGCCCAAATTGGCTTCGCTCCAGTGACAGGTATGTCCCTCCCAGGATGCCACCGAGTGTCATTTGCCGAAAATACTCCTTTTTCTTTTTAAATGACATTGAATTTTCCACTATTGATTTTTATTGTAACGAGAGATAGCTTGAAAAAAAAGTGGTTAAAATAAACTCGGTTTTGTTTTATTTCTGCCGCTGAGGATTGTGCCTCTAATTTTCATTGACTGCAGCACTGGGGATTCTTCATTAAAACCATTCATCATTGCTTGGTGGCATCTTTTACATATTTTTTATTCATAAAAGCTACTAGGCTTCATAACGACTCATCTTTCGCTCTACAGTGATGTAAAGCTAAATCCTGTTTCAAAAAAGGGGAAGCAAGATTAGTGCTAAATGTCTCCAGCCTCAACCATATTGCTGGCGAAGCTGAAACAGAATTGGGAGAGGTGGTTTAGGGCTGGAATCATTCCTTTCAGTCCTGGTCTTTTCCATCGATAGGTAGCGCAAGGCAGGAAGTCTGTTAACTGACTCAGAGAAGAAAAGCTGCCTGATTTAAATGTAAATTGTGTTGTTCAGCCACGTTGTGTAATCAGATGGGAAAGCAGAAAAGTCCCTTTATTGGAGGTGTCTTTGCAGATAGTGGCCGTGAAAGCCGCAGTGGTTGATGCTAATTACCATATTTTGTTTAAACTTCCATCTAAATGAAAGGATCATTCAATTCAGAAGCTGCAGCCGTACAAAAACCACAAGAGCATTTGAATTGCTGCTGCCAAGCAGATGGGGCTTTGATCAGAAGAAGTTATTTGCAGTTTCATTGTCTGGCTGCCAGGGTGGCACTTGCATTGAATCACCTCGCACGGAAGAAGGGGAGAGACAGGTCTTGCTGCTCTGAGCGAAACGGAGGGGAGAATTTTCTCATTCTTAGATTATTTAGATTATTATTATTTTTGTAAAGAAAACTCCAGGCTTGAAACAAACAGCAGTGAGTTTCTTGAATTCGGGCTACTCTAACATGTCAGATGGTTCTGGTAGGAATTAGTTTTCATGTTTATTCCAGTTTTTGCATGGGAAGAAGGGGAACACAGGATGTTGGGCACGGCCGACTGCATATTTTTTCAGGGTTAATTCTGTCTAGAGCATGTGAGTTAAAATTTGCACTGTTATACCTTCCTGCTGATGAATTTCATGTGGTATTGGACAGGAAATACTTGTCAGCATCACATAGTTGAGGAGCTTTCTGAAAAGACATTGTTGGAAAGCAGTTAATTTACAAAACCATCAAGAGAGTAGGATTGGGGGTAAGCGAGAAAGAATGCAGGAGAAAGGACAACAGTGAGCTAAAAGTTCGATGTGGGTTTTTTGTTTGGCAGTTATTTCCAGTTATACATCATACCCGGCATGGATAATCTTCAATGACTGTGATTTACTGATTTAAAAAAAACCCCTCATTTTGAGCAATGAGTGCAAAAGGTAGGAAAAATTTCCTGGCACTTTGGATGCGAACCGGTAAGTCTGGAAGACACTAGAGAAGAAAAGGGATGGTACCATTCCCATCATCCCTAAAAATGGTGAGAATTGCATCGCCATAAATGGGAGCAGAAGTTGAATCCAGGAACTTGCCCTGTTCTCATGGTTTGTCTTGTGTTGCTGCTCACAGATAACCATGGAGTTTCAGCCCTCTCTCTCCTTGTGGAAAAGTACACATTGGTAAAATCAGGATGAGATTCAGGAGTTTGTCCTGCATCTCATCATCTTCTGGAAGGAGTAGTTATGGTCCTCACCATGGGGTGGCACAGGTTGTCTCAGCTTCCTGGTGCTGACTGAGCTCTGGATGATGTTGAGCTTTTCCTACCATCTCGTTTTATTTCTTGATTTGAGAAAAAAAAAACCCTCACACTGTGATAAAAACTGCTCCTAGCTCTCATGTAAGTTGTTAATGAATTTCTTAATTCATTAACCCCTCAGGTTGTGATAAAAACTGCTTTTAGCTCTCTTGTAAGTTGATCACAACTTTCTTAATTCATTATCAGTTCCACTCCTCTCTTTTTGATTTTTTTTTTTTAAATTTTTATTTTCCACTTTATGCTAAATCCTCCTTGGCAGAGTTTTGCAGTGTCTGATGCAGCAATCCCATAGATCCTAGTGGGAGGTGTCCCTGCCCCAGCAGGGTTGGAACTAGATGATCTTGAAGGTTCCTTCCAACCCAAACCATTCTATGACTACATTAGAATAGGACCAGCTTGAGCAATGCTCACTAAACTTACTTTCCATTTTTAGTTTATATTAATTGTTCTCTGTTGTGTCTTACAGTGAAAGTAAAAAGCCTAAAATTCAGAATTAACGATTTGCTTCTATGGCCTTGTCAGGCAAAAAGGAAAGCTTCACAAATGGGCTTATTTTAACCTGCACCATAATTATCTACACTCAGGCACTGAAGTTTTCTCAAGCTTGGAAAGTCTTTCACATGCACTGACAGAAAAGAAGAGATGGGGGTGGGGGGAAAGCCAAAACCCAAACCTGATAATTCTGAATTTCTGACTGTGGCATCATTTCCAGGTAATTATAGTTAGGATATTTCGAGTCCACATCAGAATTATGTTTTTTCATATTTTCTTTCTGAGGTGATAATCCCTTTTTCTGTCCATCTTAGTACATGCCAATGCCCAGAGTGTTTGGGATTTGTCTTTCAATTTGCATAAGAAGCTGAAATAACCTTCAAATAACTGTGCATCGATTTAAATTGGTGCAAATGCTGAGATCTGTGCAATTAATACAGCTGAAGTGGATTTGAGGTAAAACTGTGGACTTGCTGGAACTGACTTCCTTTTTAATTTAGGTGATAAAAAACCAAAACGAAAGAAAACTCACAAAAAACCCCCCGAACCTCCAAACCAAATAATTTTTATACATTTCATTCTCCTTCTTAAAATCTTTTTCTTTTACAGTTTCAATTCTTGTCAACTCTTTGAAAAAGAAAAAAATCCGTGTGATGCTCTACACAGAACAGTGTTTCAAAAGAAAAATCTAGTCTTCATGTCTATCTTCAAAAAAAAAGCATGAGAGTCCAAATCCCTCCCCCAGCCTTTAAAACAGCAAGAACCATGACCAAGTTGTATCATTTACTTTGTTGCAAATAAGAGATTCAAATGGTATGAAACAAACATAGAAAACCTGAGAAAATGTTTATAAACAAGAGAAAGGTTGTGGATCCCCCCTCAATCCCTTGGAGGTGTTTAAGGCCAGGCTGGATGAGGCGCTGAGCAACCTGGTCTAGTAGGAGGTGTCCCTGCCTTTGGGCGTGGGTCTAGATGATCTTGAAGGTCCCTTCCAACACAAACCATCCTGTGATTCTATAATAATATTTACTCTAGATGCCCATTTACCAGCAAATTATGCCAGAGTCCAATATATCTCTCTTTGTTAATTTATTTTTATAAATATTAGATAAAGAGCATTATACTCGAGTAGGTTGTTTTCTTTTTTGAAATTCGAAGGTATTTAACAATCTGTTCTCATAACAACCTTTTGATTAGTGAGTTTCTCATCTTATTATTTGATATTCAAAAAAAAAAAATAACAGCTTGTGGCTGCTGCAGTGCTGGTTTGAAAATAGGAAACAATGCCTTTCTTTAACCAGGAAGGAACTAGAAGAGAACCAAATTCCTGGTCATGTGTAAATACTTCTGAACCTGGCAGCAATTCAGAGAAGAATTTCCCAAATTGTGAAGCATGGCTTACTGCCACTTCATATGGTTTTGTGAGTTGTGCAATGTCATGTAATACAGTAGCTGGATTATTTTACCACATTTTGGGAGTCTATGTAAGCACTTGAAAGCTCTCATTTAGTCATTACAGCCTCTCAGGAAATAGTTCTATTTTTAGTATAATCGGTGGCTGTGAAAAGCATTAAGTCTGCAAGAGCAAAAAAGCTCCCTGGTTTATGATTTCTCTTCCTTAGAATCTGCAAAGTTTTTGGTATACTTTGGGGGCAGTTTCTGTTTTACGTGGAGAAATGTGTGTTCTGCAGGGTGAAGATGAAATCACAGTGTACTCACACTGTTGGGCAGAGCTTCTATCTTTAGCCTCTTCATTGAGGCTCAGAGGGTTCCTATTTAGCTTAAAAGCTGAACAAGGCACTGAGTAACCTGGTGTAGTGGGAGGTGTCCCTGCCCTTGGCAGGGGGGGTTGGAACATGATAATCTTGAAGGTCCCTTCCAACCCAAACCATTCTATGATTCACCCTAGTTTTCAACTTTGGTTCCTCTATAAGGATGACAAAAGCAGCAGAGGGTAGTCTTCTGTCATCTAGTGGGCAGTTTTCTGTACCCTGATGATTTCTGCACCCTTTTGCCATGATGTAATGAAAATAAAGTTGGTGCCTTCTTTGGCTAAGTGATGGCTGAGATCTTTTTATCTGTATGGTTTAGCTGTTTTTATATTTCTCGTGGCTGAAATTAATTATAAGAGGCCCTACACTTAACATTTTTTAATTCTTTGCCCTTGACTTTTTAAGTCTAGGTGGCATCTGGTCTATAATTAAGTCAGATCATAGAATGGTTTGGGTTGGAAGGGCCCTTCAAGATCATCTAGTTCCAACCCCTCTGCCATGGGCAGGGACATCTCCCACTAGACCAGGCTGCTCAATGCCTCATCCAGCCTGGCCTTAAACACCTCCAGGGATTGAGGGGGCATCCACAACCTCTTCGGGCAGCCTGTTCCAGTGTCTCACCACCCTCATAGGAAAGAACTCAATAAATGAACCCCCAAAATGGGTTAATAACATTATTTTATTCAAATTTTAATAGATACATTTAACATCTTCATTTTTAGCAATCTCATAAAGAGTATAAAAAATATTTTCATTACCATGTTGGTAGAAGTCCATAGGTTTGAGATGGACTTTTTCTTAGCTGAAATGTTTGAGGGTGTCATGTTTTGTTTATAGGATAATTTCTATTATTACAGGGGAGAAGTAACACTTGTTTTGTGCAGTGAACAGACTTTTTGCTGCAGAGAAAAAAAATATCTGTAAATATACATAGCTGAACCAATGTTTTGAAATGTAAGTTGAATTGCATTTGATTTTTTTCAGTTAAATGGATCCACTTTCAGGAAAAAAAAAAACAACAAACCAAAAACTTCTTAGAAGTTCCTTATTCAGACTGGAGTGTAACTAGCCGAGCAGAGAGAGAAATGCATTCACACGGAACTGCATCTCAATAGCAAGGTTTCAAAAGCTAAACAAGTAGTTATTTAAATAATAAAACAAACACCTGCTCCTAAAAAGCCAAAAGCAGGAAAATCCATCTTCCCCCAACACAAACCCCAGTGGAAGGAAGTGAGTGAATGCCTTCGGAGTTTGCTGAAGTGAGAGATGCTCCTAAGCTCACAAGGTTGAGCAGTACAGTCATGGTCATGGTGCTTACTTTAAATAAATATTCCTTGGCAAGTGCCTCCTTTTCTGAATGTGCTTTTTGTTGGTTTGTAGTCTTTCTGCAGCTTCCTTCTCCTTTCATCTTCTGGATTTTGAATTGGTTTTTGACAGAGTATGAATTAACTTTTTTTTTAAAGAAAAGAAAAAAGATTTGTGCATTTTATGTGTGAGACCTCTTTAACCTAAGAAAATCAGACAGAAGGATCTTGTCAAAGTTCATTTATTTGTATGATGATCTAGAGAACTTAAGCTAAAAGCTTTTTGAAGTTTGCAGCAACTGCAGCAGCAGCAATTTCTACGGGCAGGAGATCAGAGCTATATAATAAATAGCTAGCTGAGTGGATATATAAACTTCTAAAAGCCTGCTATCTTGCCCATTAAATACTTTTTTTTTTTTTTAAATTAAAAGAAAAGCCTGTAATTAACTATGTGGTAATATTAGGGTATGATTAAGGGAAGTTTATTTTGTACCAGCATTCATTTATTTGCAAATACGAAGACAGTTTGACAACATAGTATTTAAGTCTGTCTCTGAATCAAGCTTTCTGTATGGCAGGAACATTGTAGCAGTTTAATGACAGAGCTGCTGGCTCTCAATTTCACTGCTGTGCAATTACAAAGCTTCTCCAGCAACCTGTTCTCATCCCTAGCTCTTCTCTTATGGACTTCCACGGGTGACTGCCCCAGAGATGGCTGACACTCTGTGATCAGGGTTGACTTTGGCATCCCACTGCAAAACATTTAGAGGAGAGGCAGAATTAGAATCATAGAATGGTTGGATTTGGAAGGGACCTTCAAAATCATCTAGTTCCAACCCCCGTGCCATGGGCAGTGACACCTCCCACTACATCAGGTTGCTCAGTGCCTTGTCCAGCCTGGCCTTAAACACCTCCAGGGATTGAGGGGGCATCCACAGCCTCTCTGGGCAACCTGTCCCAGTGTCTCACCATACTCACACCAAAGAATTTCTTTCTTATCTCCAGCCTGAATCTCCCCTCTTCCATTTTACATCCATTACTCCTAGCCCTGCCACCCCATATCCTATTAAAAAGTCCTATCCCTTCAGGTATTGAGAAGCTCCTCTGAGGTCCCCCCTGAGCCTTCTCTCTTCCAGGCTGAATAACCCCAACTCCTTCAGCCTGTTCTCAGAAGGCAGTTGCTCCATCCCTCTCATCTTTGTGGCCTCCTCTGGACCCTCTCCAACAGCTCAATGTCATTCTTATGTTGTTAATGCATTATTTCTGAAGGGGAAGATTGAATATCCCACCCTTGCTCTGTTGTACCAGGCTTTAATAGGGAACACCAAAGCTCTAAAACTAACAGATCACAACGAAATCTTCTTTCAAATGCTCCACCATTCCCTTCCCTGGCTGTGGGCGCAAAGCTTTGCTTTGATTTCCTCCTTCACCACTTAGGATCCCTGCAGGATCATTCCCACTCCCTGTCTATGAACAGGTGGGTGGTGAAGGTGATTTCATGCTCTCCTGATCTGCATCACTGGGCTTTCTGAGTACCAGCTGCCCAAGGACATACTTGTGGTGAGGACTGACTGGGCTGGCTTTCTTTCCTGCTTGGCTTTCTCTGTGACACTGGAAGGAAGGAGCTGCTCTGAATTCCTGAAGCCCACTGGAGGTTAGTGTGTCATTGGAAGCAAGTGTCCAGCTGTGCTGTCTCCTGCTTGATCCACTTGGGTGTTCCAGGAAGCTTGTGTCCCAGACAGCTTTGAGGATGTGCTGCTAGAAAAATCCCTCAAATTATCTCTGATGTGTAATGTTATCTTAAGTCATGCTACAGCATGAGCTGATCTTTTCATGAATAAGCCATGTAGTAAACCTCTGGGCATCAGTCAGCACTGGTGAGACCCCACCTGGAGTATTGCATCCAGTTCTGGAGCCCTCAACACAAGAAGGACCTTGAGCTGTTGGAGTGGGTCCAGAGGAGGGCCACGAAGATGATCAAAGGGCTGGAGCAACTGCCATATGAAGACAGGCTGAAGGAGTTGGGGTTGTTCAGCCTGGAGAAGAGAAGGCTCAGGGGGGAACTCATAGTAACTTCTCAACTCAACTCAACTACAGAAAGGCAGGGATATGACTTTTTAATATGATGGGAGATGGATGGGAGAACCAGAAACAACGGATGTAAATTGGAAGGGGGTAGATTTAGACTTGACATTAGAAAGAAATTCTTTACAGTGAGGGTAGTGAAACACCGGAACAAGTTACCCAGAGAGGTTGTGGATGCCCCCTCTCTGGAGGTGTTTAAGTCCAGGCTGGACAAGGCACTGAGCAGCCTGATCTAGTGGGAGGTGTCCCTGCCTATGCCAGGGGGGTTGGAACTCGATGATTTTTAAGGTCCCTTCCAACCCAAACTATTCTATGATTCTATCATGTGAGATCCAGAAGTCTCAGAAATTCTCTAACAGCCTGTCTTGGGATTGCTGCAGTATATGAGGAGGAACCAAATCTGCATCCCTCTTCTGTAGGGTTTGGTGTTCATCTTTAACTTCTTAACCTTTGGTTGTCTTTAAGGCTCTCTTCATGTGAAAAATTGATGGTAAAAGAATTTAAATGTATGATCTCCAGTGACATAAAGGAGATGTGTTTTTGGTTTGGCTCATGCTGATAAGTGTTTCATCCATTGTGTTTTACCACATCATCATGTGTTCTCTATGCTCATATAGAATCATAGAATAGTTCGGGTTGGAAGGGATCTTAAAGATCATCAAGTTCCAACCCCAGTGACTCACATCTATGCTCTCATTCAAAATTCACACCCTTCTGAATATTAGCCCTCCTGACTTTCCTCCTCCTCCTTGTTCTGTGACCTTCTGTCCTTGCCATGGCAGCTGTCACGCTGGTGCTACCTTTCCCCATCTGGGAGGCAGATGGGCTAATCCACAAAGAGCCACTGTTTGCTCATGGATCAATGTTCAGAGCCCAAAGTGAACAACTGACAGCCTTTCCTGAGATGCTGAACGTGTCCATGCCTGGGCAATGTTGTTCAAAATAAGAAGTATCTTTTACATATTCTTATCTATCTATCTATCTATCTATCTATCTATCTATCTATCTATCTATCTATCTATCTATAAGAGTAGGCAGAAAGACAGACAATAGTAACTGGGTTTTTTTAAATTAGAAGACTGTATAGTAATTGTTTTTTTTAAATTAGAAGACTCTTTTGTGCACTCACTCATAGCATTTTTGTTATTTCAGTGGTTTTATTTTCAAGAGGAAGAATACCACAGAAGGAAAAGGGAAGGACTTATTCTCCTCTCGCAGGCCAAAGCAATGTAATAGTTAAAAGTGTTTTACAGCAAGGATGGTGGTTTTATTTTCAAGAGGAAGAATACTATAGAAGGAAAAGGGAAGGATATCTTCTCCTCTCCTAGACCAAAGGAATGCAATAATTAAAGTATTTTACAGATTCAGCAAGGATTGTGGTTTTGTTTTCAAGAGGAAGAATACTACAGAAGGAAAAGGGAAGGATTTCTTCTCCTCTCCTAGACCAAAGCAATAACAATAGTTAAAATATTCTACAGATTCAGCAAGGATTGTGTCGTATCAGAAGACTTGTTTGTATTGACCTATGATCTCTTAGATTTTTCAGTTTTCCTGCTGGCATCCTGCTCTTTAACTTAAATATTTGGGCTTTGTTGCCTGGAGAGATTCTTACTGTTTAAAGATGATGTAAAACTATTTATCCTCTGTTTTCTAGGAATTTTTGGAGAAGTAGGAGATGGGCTAGAAGTACACTTTGTCTTTCAGCATTTATTTAGCAGCAGGAGGTATGCTGTAGTACAGCTGACATAATGTAAAATGCATACACTTTGTCATTGGGAAAAAGTCAGTTGGAAGGCAACTTGTTAGTTTATGAATCCTATTTTTAATCAGTCATAATGGGCTGAAAAATAAGGGAATAGTGGTTGTTCAGGTTAATGAGAGTTAAATGATGAGATTGTTTTATTTGTCTCCTCATACTCTGAGCTTTAAGACAGTCAGTGAAATGTGTTGCTCTGGACAAACAATTCTGCCAATCCACCAGCAACTTGATTGCAACTAAAATTGTTTTTCTCTGTGGAGATTGTATCTCTCTCATCAGCCCTGAGGATTGTCCCAGGTAGAGGGGGTAATGCTTCTGAGAAAACACTAGCAGAGGGCCTGTGTGTGCTTTTAAGCTGGTGAAAAGTGGCAGTCCCACAAAGAATATGATACATTTTCACTTCCCCACCTAGGCTGTCACAGAAGTTGTAAGACATTTTAACTGAGGAGTGGAAATGGGATCTTCTATAAACTGGCCCAGGCCTATTGTATGCTTCCCACCTTTGTTCACCATCTGTCCTTCCCAGAGCTGACATCTGCCATCTGAGGGGCAGCCTCCCTAGTGCTTAATTCTCTGATTAGATTCTTATGGCACCCTCAAAAAAAAAAAAAAGCCCAGAAAAGCAAAGACAATTGTATGTCTTTGTCTGGTACACGCTTCCATATCCCCATGATGCTTTTGTGTCTGCACTCTAATGAACAGCCTTTTGTATGCTGGGACCCCAGATGGCTGCCTGCAGCCACAGCCTTTAGGAGAAGAATCATAATTCGAATTGTCGAATGGATAATAAACTGTATTGACCTTGCTTTTGATGTGAATGGATGTTTTCAAGTTGAAGGAACAACAACAACAAAAAATCCCCTGGGCAAAATTGCTGAATGTATATATATATATGTATCATTGTAATTCCCGAAGGGGGTGGGACAAGCTGAATAAATTGCAAACAGTTATTGGGTTTGCTGAGGAAACAAGGGCTGCAGAAGTTGAAAAGTGAATCCCAGAAAATATAATAGAACTAGTAGACTGGCTTTTAAATCCTGCTGTCAGCTAAGCAGCTGACACAGACATTTTTGTAACGGCCTGAATCCACACAAGCCCTATTAGAAACCTGGAATACTTTAACAGTTTAATTTTCCTGAAATAAAGTGTTCCCAAGAAGACTTTACAAACACCAGAAGTTTGCAATGGCAACAACTGAAAACCCTCAGGGTGTTCTCCCCTCCCCCTTCAAATCAGGGAACAGAAAAACGTGACACATACTGGGAGTTTCAGATGCTGGTCATCAGTCTGAGCAAAAGACAGTCCTCATGGATATAGAATCATAGAATGGTTTGGGGTGGACCAGACATTAAAGATCATCTAGATCCAACCCACCTGCCATGGGCAGGGACACCTCCCACTAGACCAGGTTGCTCAATTGCCTCATCCAGCCTGGCCTTAAACACCTCCAGGGATTGAGGGGGGATCCACAACCTCTCTGGGCAGCCTTTTCCAATGTCTCACCATACTCACACCAAAGAATTTCTTTCTTATCTCCACCCTGAATCTCCCCTCTTCCAATTCACATCCATTACTCCTAGTCCTTCCATCACATATCCTATTAAAAAAGTCCTACCCCTGCTTTTCTGTAGGACCCCCTTCAGGTACTGAGAAGCTACTATGAGTTCCCCCCTGATGTTCACCATAATTTTCAACTTTGGTTCCTCTGTAAGGATGACAAGTGCAGCACTGCTGTACTCAAGAGGGACTTCAGAAATAACTCAGGCTGAGTTATGTAAAATGTGATGCAATGTAAAATGTGATGCAACGAAACAAGTTTTTATAATCCATAAATCTCAGCTATACATTTGTGCTGACATCCAGGTGGGTTGTGTCCATACTGCCCTTGCTCAATTCTCCCTTCTGCCCTTACCAGGAGCTTACCCAGAACTCAGACCTGTATTCAGGCCTCCTGAATCAGGAGGAATTGCAGGGATGTAGATGAACACAGGGACAGAGAAGCAGTGTCTCAGAGGTATTATGCTGGGAGCTGCTCCTGCCTCTCCTGGGGGGCAGCTCTGACCAACAAGCCAGGGGAGGTCTCATGTGACAGCAGAGATGCTGGTACTAAACCCAGAGTAGAGCTGCCACCAGCAGCAATACTCAGAAACCAAATGGATAAAACAATAGCACTTGATTTGGTGTTAGGGTGTATTGTAGGATCTGGGCTCTCTACTTATTACCTGTGTGTAGGAAAAGTTTCCTAATTATTTCTGAGCAGAGTTGAGGGTGGGTAAAGACTCCCTGTGTGGTAAGTGTTGGACTCACCTTGAAAGTGAGTGTGTATGGGAAGCACAAAATGGAGCAGTTCATTCTTTTTTTTGTCTGTTTGCCAAGCTTGGATGCCCTGATACAACTAAAAATTATGATTCTCTTGTGTGACACAAGTGGAAAGCAGATAATTGCCTCCCTCTGTCTTGATCAAAACTGACTTTTCTTTTTTCCTCATCTTTGTTTCTTGACTGCACTGAATTTCTCCTGGGCAGCTCTGCACAGCTTTTACTCTCAACTCTCTGCCCAGCAATTCCAAGCAGATAGGAGAGGGAGAAGATTTCTCACTTGCCCCTCACTGCTCCTTCCCAGTTATGTAGAGAAAGAAACATAATTCTTAACATTTCCAACTGTGGCTTTTTATTTTGTGAGATAAATCAAACCAGTGGAAGACCTAGGGAGTCTGAGTGATGCACAGTGCTCATGATGCAGCCTGGCTTCTGCCCTTTGTGGTTCTCAGCTCCAGGAACTGCACCAAATGGATCAGTTTGTTCATTTAGTGTCACTGAGTTTAGCCTGAAAGGTTTGTAATGCTACACAAATGTGGGCTTCTCCCTCTTTTCCCCAGCTTATTTGCATGAAATAATAATAATTCCAAAGAACTGGCTGTGTGTATGCCATGCCCCAAGTCTGTTTTAAAACTGTGTTAGTATTTTAAAGTCCGATTATTTCCTGTTCTTTTAATGAGCCCTCCTCTGTACACAAATAGCACCTTCTAGCCCTCATAAATCAGAATGACACTGTCTATACCCTCAAGTGTCCTCACATCTGCACACGAAGGGTGTTCCCAAAACTCTGTGCTGCCTGATTAATCTTTGCTTTGTTCAGTTTTCAGACCTACCTGTCTAAACCTAGCTAAAAAGACAAAAAAGTTGACTTCTAATGTGATTTCTTCAGTCCTCCTTGGTAGAATTAGCTTTGCAAACCACATGGTGTGGTTTTCCAGGTTTGCTTTTTTGCATGGAGCTTGGCACAGGCAGGAAGGACTGCACCTCATCTTGGACTGGAAGGCACAGCACTTACTGGCAGAAAAAGTGTGAGGAGACATGGCTGCTTTGGGAAAAGGTGGAGGAAAAATGATTATGTTAAAAACTGAGGGAAAGAAAGCAAAACATCCTTCAAAACACAGGCCTGCCTCACTTACTATGTTCAAACATTGCCCCTTCTAAGGCTCCTCTCCCAAATGAGTGTTGTGGAACAGGTATCAGCTGGTGTCTACAGCCAGGAGGATTTAAATTCAATAATTTATCTGCTGGTGAGGAGCACATGCTGCTCACTTGAAGACTTTCACATGTGTATATATAAATCAGAGAAAGACTGCCTGAGGAAATGGGAAGCCACAGAAAGCCTTTTCTAGGCTTAAACAACTGTAATGCATATAGAACATCCCAGTGATGTATTTTTTCATTTTTTTTCAAATGTATTTACTGTCCTTTTAACAGTTATCACAAAGGTTGGGGGACTGGTGTGTATGCTGAAGAGGTGTGTAGCCTGGAGAAGAACTTGAAATATTTATCACAGAATGACAAGGATTGGAAGGGACCTCAAGAGATCATCTAATCCCATCCCACTGCCAGAGCAGGAACACCCAGACACAGGAAGGTATCCAGGTGGGCTTTGAATGTCTCCAGAGATGGAGACCCCACACCCTCTCTGGGCAGCCTGGGATACTCTTCTCTCCCCTCACCCTGACAGAGTTTTTCTTCTATTTCTGTGGAATCTCCTGTGTTCCAGCTTGCACCCATTGCCCCTTGTCCTGTCACTGGAGGTCACTGAGAAGAGCCTGGCTCCATCCTCCTGACACTCATCCTTCACTTATTCATGCAGGACTCTGGGATGTAACCTTTGGATGCACCATTAGGTCCCCACAGAAGAGTCCCTACCATTATCTGACACTTTTTTCAGCCCATGTTACACTTTTACTGCAGCTCCTACTGAGGGTTCCTCAACTGAAGACTCTCAAAGAATTTGCAGAATTTCCTCCTTCCTTTTTACATGGTCTAAGCATGGGTATTTATCTTGTCTGTCTTTGTTCCTTGCTAAAAGCCTGTCTGTATATTTTCATAAAAGAAATAAAAATAATGTTGAGGCAATTATCACCATTAAGGAGAAAGGGGGGCAGGGAGAGGTGGGGAAACCTTAGCCTCTCCTTTCCCTGAAGCATAAAGCATAGGTAGAAGGGCAGAATTTGGGGAAAAACATTTTCTAGTGTAAATTCTTCAGCTCTGTAAGTTTTTGTTGCCTTGTTCTGCGAGAGACAGTTATCTCATGTCATCCTTATGGGCTGCTCTGAAGCTTCTGAGAGAGGTTAATGTGGGTTTTTTTGAGTGGGAACTGCACAGTGAGTGTGAGGAGATAGAATCAGAAGATCATAGAATGGTTTGGGTTGGAAGAGACCTTATAGATCATCTCATTCCAACCCCTCTGCCATGGGCAGGGACACCTTCTGCTAGATCAGGTTGCTCAGTGCCTTGTCCAGCCTGGCCTTAAACACCTCCAGGGATTGAGGGGGCATCCACAACCTCTCTGGGCAACTCCTTCTAGTGTCTCTCCACCCTCACAGCAAAGAATTTCTTATCTCCAGCCTGACTCTCACCTCTTCCATTTCATCCATTACTCCTAGTCCTGCCATCACATATCCTATTAAAAAGTCCTACCCCAGCCTTTCTGTAGCCCTCTTCAGGTACTGAGAAGCTACTCTGAGATGCCCCCTGAGCCTTCTCTTCTCTGGGCTGAACAACCCCAACTCCTTCAGCCTCTTTTCAGAAGGGAGGTGCTCCAGCCCTCTCATCATCTTTGTGGCCTCCTCAGGACCTGCTCCAACAGCTCAATATCCTTCTTATGTTGAGACACAGGACTACAGTTTGGAGCTGTGACCCAAGTGTTCCTTGCTTGAGAGGGAGAACTCATCATCTGTAAAACTTTGCTGTGCCTCCCTGGTGGTGTCTGAGGTTCAGAGCCAGACATTACTGGCATTACCCTGATTTTCAGGTTGATATTTACTGATGCTAATGAGTAGTGATGGAAACACTTGCCTTTTGACTGGGTTACTGGTTTGACAGGACCTGCTTTGCCTGTAGCCTTGGGAATGACCTGAAACTCACCTAGAAGCCTGTGTTTGGTGTAATTAGAGCTTTACTTGTGTCTATGTGGACAAGAGAAGATGACATTATAAAAAAAAAAAAAAAAAATTCAGAAGAGAATCCACTCTTTGTTTATCTTCAACCCAAGAAAAGATCATATTGTACAAAAAAACCCCCAACTTCTAAAGAGTATCCACTCTTTGTTTATCCTCAGACCAAAAGATGCTTACATCATACAAAGAAACGACTTCCAAAGAGTGTCCATTCTTTGTCAAGAGAAGATCACACTATACAAAAAAATAACTTCTGAAGAGTATCCACTCTTTGTTTATCCTCAGCCCAAGAGAAGATCACATTATACAAAGAAAGAACTTCCGAAAAGTATCCAACTTTTTGTTTATCCTCATTCCAATAGAAGATCACATTATACAAAGGAACAACTTTTGAAGAGTGTCCACAATTTGTCAAGAGAAGATCACACTATACAAAAAATTACTTCTGAAGAGTATCCAGCTTTTTGTTTATCCCCAACTCAAGAGAAGATCACATGATACAAAGAAACAATTTCCGAAGAGAATCCACTCTTTGTTTAACCTCAGCCCAAGAGACGATCACATTATACAAAGAAACAACTTCTGAAGAGTATCCAAATTTTTGTTTATCCTCAACCCAATAGCAGATCACATTATACAAAAATAACAACTTCCGAAGAGTATCCAACATTTTGTTTATCCTCAGCCCAAGAAAAGATCACACGATACAAAGAAACAACTTGAGAAGAGTACCCACTCTTTGTTTGCCCTCAGCCCACGTGTCCCCAGCTGCTGCTGTCCCTCGCAGCCCGGGTGGTGCCAGCAGGAACCCACTGGCAGGACTGTTGTCACTTCCCAAAGGCAAGATGGCAGGGACACCCACTCTGGGGAGGGGGAAGCTTCTCCTTCTGAGGGCTTCGCAGCCTCACAGGCCACATGGGCTTCAGCAGAGGGTGGGAAGGAAGGCTGGAGAAGGGAGGGAGGAAGGATGGAGAAGGAAGGGAAGAGTGCAGCGGCGACACCTTTTTCAAGAAAAGTTTGCGGGTGGCAGGCGGGGGGGGGAGTAGCGGGGACTGGGCTGGGCCGGGTTAGAGGGTGTCGGTGGTGGCGGTGGAAGGGGCGTCGCCATCTGTTGTTAATTCCCCGGTCATTGGATTAGTAACCCGTGGTGATGAGATCAGCGGGATCGGCTTTCGCGAAGGGGCACGGCGCTGGCCTCC
>VZTY01002284.1:17164-45548 GCA_013400935.1 Turnix velox
GGGGGGGGGGGGTGCTGGAACTCGATGATCTTTAAGGTCCCTTCCAACCCCAACTATTCTATGATAATTAAAAGATTGCTGGCTTTTGAGCTGAGGCTTAAATGAAATAAACTCCCCAAACGGCTTTGCTGGTTTGTCACGAAGTGTTTTCACCATTAGGAATTAGTTTTCCGGGCTGGGCTTCTGGATGTTAAGTAGACAGATAGATGTTAAGTAGATGTTTCTGGGTTGCTTCTGGATGTGAAACAGTACAAAATGAGTTTAAAAGGTGTTCCCGGGGGGCTTCTCGATGGGAAATAGCGCAAAAGGAGTTAAATAGATGCTCCTGGGGTGCTTCTCGACGTGAAATAGCGCAAAAGGAGTTAAAAGGATGTTCCTGGGGTGCTTCTCGATGCGAAATAGTGCAAAAGGAGTTTATTCGACTTGGCGCTGGCGAGAGTGAAATTCTCCTGTTTGGTGATTGCCACGAGCTAAGATTTTACGGTGCTTTTTTTGTTGTTGGTTTTGCTTTTTTTTGTTTTTCCGGCAGTAAAAGCCAGAGCTGGGCTTCTGAAATACTAAACTCTCATCCAGGGCTAGGGGCGAGCTCAGCCTTGGCCAGGACAAGTCCGTGTGTGTGTGTACGGGACCCGGTTTCCAACAAAGAAGAGGGATCGACCGGATTTGCGGTGCCCGGGAGTCCCGGCTGCGGTGCCGGGCGCTGTCCCCCGAGGGTCCCGAACCGTGCTTTTAAGGAAGGGTGGCTTTGCCTTCCCTCCTGGGAGCCCGGAGAAGTTGCTGTGGAAACCTTTCGCCTTGATTTCTTTGTGTTTAGGACTTTAAAAAGTGCGGACTGCTAAAGTTGGGGGTTGGGGGGAAGCGTCCTAGATAAATCGCCGGGCGCTGGCTCAGCTGCTGGCTCGATGTTGGCTGCGGCCCTCCGGTCCTAAAGTCACAACTGATATTTTCACAGTGCCCTCTTTGCCTTCGGTGACAGAAGCCACCCCCGATGAGAGGTATCTCCACGTTGCGAAGCCTCATCCTCCTGGGGAAAACACAGTCTCAGCGTTCCTCCCGGTGCTTGTGGCTGAAACTGGGCTGGCTGCTGCAGCCGACCTCAAAGGATGCTACATTTTTAATGCCGTTTCTGTAACTAAAGCAGCCCGTCGGGGGATGTGAATATCGAATTGCTGTTGGGTTGTTTGGTGCTGCTGCTGAGAGAGTCGTGCCAAATACAGCACGTTATCTTAACAACAAGCAGAAGTTTTATAACTGCCCTTGGGAATGAAAGTCTGAATTTTTTTTTTTTTTCCTTGGTAGCTGATGTACCTCAGTGCCTTGCTGCTGACTCTGGATGTCCTTGGATGACTGTCCTGTGTTTCATCATCCCTGTCTGGGCTGAGGGCAGACCCGGTATTTCCCCTATGTCACAAAGACTTGGAAGTGACTAAAGAAGTGGGATTGAGTAGGTTTGGATCTCAGTACTGGAGCTTTCCTTGTAAGCAGAGAATTCAGCAAGAGCAGAGAAAAGCAGCAGGAGCTCATCTTTCCACCTCAGCTCCAGGGGACTCTGATGGAAAACTGCCTCAGTAACATGACCATGCTGTTCTAGAAGGCCCTTTCCTTGAGGTGGGCTACTGAAAGGTAGGGGTAGGACTTTTTAATGGGATATGTGATGGATGGACTAGGAATAATGGATGCAAATTGGAAGAGGGGGGATTCAGGGTGGAGATAAGGAAAAAATTCTTTGTGGTGAGGGTGGTGAGACTGGAAGAGGTTGCCCAGAGAGGTTGTGGATGCCCCTTCAATCCCTGGAGGTGTTTAAGGCCAGGCTGGATGAGGCACTGAGCAATCTGATGTAGTTCCAACCCCTGCAACATGGCAGGGGGGTTGGAACTAGATGATCTTCAATGTCCCATCCAACCCAAACTATTCTATTCTAAGATGATAAAGCTTGATGGCCTGGTGTGGGTGTTGCTCTGGAAGTACAGACTGTCACTGTTAGACTTGGAAGAGCTCACACTGATACTGTCCTACCAGTCTGCTCACTGGACTCCTGTTTGTCTTTGCAAATGTCACTTCAGGCAGCTTTGAAACACCAGGCTTCCTGTTTGACTGGCTCTGGGGCTCTGGGGCTTGGGAGTAATGAAGCCCTGCTACGATTTTGCAAGGAGCTTTGCAGAGTTGTGAGATTTAATTTTTCACATTAAAGTGCAACAGAACCTACAGAATTCACAGATTCACAGAATGTCAGAGACTGGAAGGGACTTCAACAGATCATCTAGTCCAATCCCCCTGCTGGAGCAGGAACACCCAAATCAGGTCACACAGGAAGGCATCCAGATGAGGTTTGAATATCTTCAGAGAAGGAGACCCCACACCCTCTCTGGGCAGCCTGTGCCTCTGTTCCATCACCCTCAAATGAGTATTTTTCGTGAAAGAACCAGAACTTCTGATTTTTGTTTCTACCAAGTTGCAGTCATCTTTATTACTTGCATTTATGCTGTGTAGAAGTTTCTGAATGGTGGCCCATTTCTCCCACAGCTTCACAAGCAGCAGTTACTAAACTTGTCAGGCTTTGTTGGTGCTGTGTAATTGTCCTGTGATGGATTTTCCGTGTAGCAAGACAAATCAAGAAGGCTATTTTTGTCTTGTCTTCCTTCAGAATCCCTGTTTGTCACTCTTCTCTCTATAGATCACTGGTCTTTTTTTGTGGGGAAGGAAAATAATTTTCACAGGACTCTGGGTGATGGTTGGCCTGAATTGCTTTTCCTTAATTCAAGGCACTGGTGACTTTTAAGGAGCTGTTTTACCTACACATTTGAGGTATAGAGATAGAGGTTGAGGAGGGAAGCAGAGCATGGTTTTCAGAGATACTAACTGTTAAAAAATACTTAATTAAAGTGATTAGTAAAATCATATTAGATACTTAAACGTCCCATCTGTGTAATTCTTCTTGGACAACAGGCTGAGAGTAGAAAAAGCCTTTACCAGATGAAAGTTCTGTGTTTCAGGTTTGGTGTCTCTAGCCTGTTTGGTTGCTCACTGCTGCTGCACTCACACCCTTTACTTGTTTTTGTGCTAGGGCAGCGTCACTTCAGTGCAGATTTGAGGCTTTGGGTGCTTCCTGACACAGCAAATCCCAACTTGAATCTTAGGAACATGGATCAGCCTTGATAATTTCTTCTGTTTTTCTCCCTTGCTTAGTGGGAATAACTGCACTCTTCTCAAGGAGTGTAAAGGAAATCTAGATGTGTTTTCACTTTAGCAGGTTTAGAAGTTTGATGTAAGTGTTGCTAGACTTTGCAAACCCTGGCTGAAGGCCAAGGCAAGACTGATGGATGTGGAGAGGAGCAGAAGCTGGTGTCTCAGGAGTGCCTGCCCTACAAATGCCATCCAGGCAGCAAAGCTGGGCTCCTGACTGGCATTGCAGAAGAAGTGAGGTGCCTAAGCTAAATATGGGTGCTTGGGTTTGACCTAAATCTGTTCATATTGAAGTCATTTAAACTCAGACCAGTGCTGAGCAGTATTTTGTTTGACTTTTTGCTTCTCTCTGCTTTTTCTCTGTATATTTGGGTTGAACATCACTGGCTAATCCTGCTCTTGACTGGTGTCAGATGGCATGTTTTATTGTATTGCACTGCAGAGCCCGGGTGACTTAGCAACTTTATCTGCAAGGATTTGTCAGAGGCTGAAGTGACAAGTATGATTTGGTGTGTGGCAATGTCTGAAATCTGTCTTTGGGCTGATGGCAGACTAATTCCTTCAGAGAAATCCCTTTAGCCAAGTCTGTTTTTTTGATTTAAATATATCTATCTCCAAAAGCTTGGTTTTTCTTTCTCATTTTACACAACAGTCTGGAGTGCACTTGTCTTCTGTTGGACTGCATTGTCCTTTTCTGCGTTAACCAAATCCCAAAGAACATCTTGCAAAGGACTTTAGAAAGAGAGAAGATTGAGGGGTGGCCTCATTAATGTCTATAAATATGGAAAGGCTGAGTGTCAGGAGGATGGAGCCAGGTTCTTCTCAGTGACATCCAATGATAGGACAAGGGGCAATGAGTGCAAACTGGAATGCAGGAGGTTCCACAGAAATATAAGAAAAAAACTTTTTCACAGTGAGGGTGGCAGAACAGTGGCACAGGATGTCTAGAGAGGGTCTCCTTCTCTGGAGGCATTCAAACCCCACCTGGATGCCTTCCTGTGTGACTTGATCTGGGTGCTCCTGCTCCAGCAGTAGGATGTGACTATATGATCTCTCCAGGTCCTTTCCAATCCCTGATATTCTGTGATTGTGCCTGTTGTTTACGCCGTCTTGTGAGAAAGATGAAGCTTTCCTTCCTGCAGAAATTGGTCCATGTCCCAGACCCTACCCAAGGCTCTCAACTACAGTAGCTCTGTCTCCTGAAACCTCCCTGTAGTGGGGTGGCTGCTGGTGGCATCCTGAGACAGCTTGATCTTGAAACTGCTGTAAAGGGTTGCAGCAAGAGCTTCTGATTTGCACTATGCTGTTGTATTTCTTGAGCAGTTTTTCTGCTTGGCTCCTGAATATAGCAAAGGTCTGAGTGAGGGGAAAGGTGAGGCTGGTACCTAGAGACCATTCAGGGTCCTTCACTACCCAGCAGCATCTATTCCATGTGACTTCCAGTTCTTGTGATGAGGCTGCAATATTCAGTAGCCTCAGCAATGCTGGTTCCATTTCTGTGTGAAAGGTTTCTAATTTTCAGAATTAGTTTAAGAGCTTGGACATTATAGAGCAGTCTGGGGGCCAGTTCTGATGCGTTTGAAAGTTTTTTTTCCAAGTAAAGTATTTTAGACTCAGTTTCCAGAGTAAGCTCTGCTGTGTTCCTGCTGAAATAATGAAATAATTCCTGCTTGTGGCAGCAGAATCATCCTGGTTTTTTGAAGTAAATAGTTTGTTTAAAGTGAAGTTCAAATAGTTCATACTGGTATTTCTTGCTCAGTGGTGTCTCTACCTATGATTCTGTGGTGTGTCCTGTGTTTGACTTCATTCATGTGAATTGTTGTCGGGAGATAAAAATGATGCCAGGATTCAGTGTTATCTAATCTGGGGATTTAAAAGTTCAAATTTAAAACTGCTCTTTATGACATTGTTGGAGTTGCATTATTTGCTTTTCTGGCTGAAAGAGACACTCAGTTGAGTTTGTAAAGAATCCATTAAAATTTAACTCTTCAATTTGTTTGGTTATCTCCAAAGTTTATCCTTATTTAACCTGTAAAAAAATCGATTGACTTCTAGGTGATTTTTTCAGCTTGGTGTGACACATTTGCATAGGGAATTGAGTATCTGTCCTCATAAGTTAATCATTGATCTACCTGTGCTCAAATCGAGGATAAAATAGCATGTCCTGAACCTTTTCAAGCCCCTGGGAATATTTTGGGGCTCCAATTAGTTTTCAGCAGGGTCATGATTTTATCCTTTGCAGAGGAAAGAAGTGGTAGCATGCTCTGGGCATGGGTTAAACCCGAGGCTGTTGATAAATGAAATGCTGAACTGTGATGGTTTTCATCCCATTCTGTATTGAAGTGGGTGTCTGTGATGTGCAGAAGTGAGGTGGTTATTATGGGAATGTGACCCCCCACAGGGAGATTTCATTGCATTATGTCATCCCCATTTTCATAAAATATGACATAGCACAAAAAAGTCAAAATACTAGTTTCCCTGTTGTGGAAAACTATTGTCAGGCAGCTCAGAGATGACAAGAAGTTGTTTGAATTCAAGATGATGACACATCAAAGTATATAAAAGACTCCAAACACTTCCAGCCTGACCTCATTTTGACAGTGTTTCTCTTGTGTAGTGCCAGCTGTTGACCATGTCTCTGCATTTCAGTGTTAGCCTCTGCTGCTGTTAACATCTGGATAGTGCTTGCTGTGATATTCTCACTTGTAAGCTGGGGTGTACTGATCACTCTCTAAACATTTACACAATCCTTGGTTTTGATGTTGCAAGATAAAAAGGGTGCGTTTTCTATAATCTTTTTTTTTTAATTATTATTCAAAGGGATATAATGCATTGAAGCTGCTGATGATTTGAAATGATTAAAACCAAAGTCAGCACTGACCGAAGTACAAAGAAACTTCTTTATTTTAACTGTTTCCAGTAGTCTAGAAGATCTCACTAGAGGTTACTTCATTGATGGCTTGTTTAGACTAAGATGGGGTGTTCTGTTCTTCTAACCAATGATGTGGGAATGTGCTTAGGAAGGATTTGTTACAGCATGTATCCTCTCTCATCCTTTGAGGTTTAAATATAACAAGATGTATTAAACAAGCATGAACATGAGACCTGGAAGTATGTCCTGGTTGTTCCTGAGTTTCATATTAATGGTATGTGAAGCAAAATGTGTGGGTGGAGAGAAGGAAGGGCAGCGAGAGGCTTGTCTGTGCAGTAACTCAGCAGCCGTGTGCTGGGGCACAGACAGGGCAGGCTTCAGGGGAAGGAAGGGAATGTCTGGCAACACAGCTTCTTGAAAGACCTGTAGAAAAAGTGTTTAATTTGTCAAAGCTTAAGGGTTCATCAGGATTTTTAAAAATTAAATGGGGAGCAAAGAGAAACTTCCGGTGCAGGGTGAATGAAGAAATGCTCAGGCTCTTGTGGAAATCACAGAAACACAAAATGTCAGGGATCGGAAGGGACCTCAGGAGATCATCTAGTCCAATCCCCCTGCTGGAGCAGGAACATCCAGATCAGATCCCACAGGAAGGGGTTTGAATGTCTCCAGAGAATGAGACCCCACACCCTTTCTGGGACGCTTGGGACACTCTCACCCTCAGCTTTTACACTGAGCATGGGGCAGATGGGATGAAATACTCCTGTTGGCCAATTTTGGGTCACCTGCTGTGTCCTCTCCTCCTTGTAGGTGGGACTCTTCCATATATTCCATGCAAATGGCAAATTTGCTGACCTCGATCACCATAGTGACAAATGAAAATAAGAGCCTCTTGCAAACCATTCCTTGGTATGATCAGGTCTTACCAGTCTGAGAGCCAACAGTTTCTGAACCACGTGCTGTTAATTTCAGAGTTCAGTCAGACAGAAGAGGCTGAGCTGGAAAGTGAAGTTACAAACTAGAAATTTAGTTCTGTTTTACCTCAAGCTGTGGCACCCTGGTGTAAAATAGCTTGGAAGAAATTCTTTCCTGTGAGGGTGGTGGGACACTGGAAGAGGTTGCCCAGAGAGGTTGTGGATGCCCCCTCAATCCCTGGAGGTGTTCAAGGCCAGGCTGGATGAGGCACTGAGCAACCTGGTCTACCTGCTTATGGCAGGGGGGTTGGAGCTAGATAATCTTTAAGGTCCCTTCCAACCCAAACTGTTCTATGATTCTTAGAAGAGGCTCCAGCACAAAGTTCCTACTGAAGTGGTCCACACAATGGATTTTCTTTCTCATTCGGTTTTTTGATCTGAATATGTGCATGTGGTGGTTTCTGCTTCCACAGCTGTTCTGGGTTTGGCTTCCTGAGCGGTGAGAAATGTGGGAGGCTGAAATCAAAGCTGAGCCTAGTAGTGCAAGGGGAAAACTGAAGCAGTTAATGCATGAAAGCAAAACTGTGGGGCTGGAGGGTCTTGGAATTCAGTTTTAATGTTCGGGTTTCGTACAGTGCAAGAAGAAATTTTCATTACATGTAATAATTGGCTTTTAGAAGAATGGGGATTATCTTTCATTTTAATCATTCTGCCTTAATAGCAGAGAGGAAAAATCATTGTTTCGTAAGAGTCCCCACTCTGTTCTCATTGTTTTTTTAGAAGGGTATTTTAATTGAATTTTATATTTGTGGGACTGATACTTAAAACTTGTTAATCTCATGGGGTTCCTGCACATTCCCCCTCTGTATATTAATCAGTTGTATTTTTAAAAGTGTCAGCTTCCTGCTTGCCTTGCCAAACAAGAGGTTCAGCAAAGAATTTTTCTGGGAAGAGAACTGTAACTTCTGCTGGTCATAATTGTCACCTACACTTCTCTTGTTACCACGAAGTTTTGTTCAGTTGCTTCGTATCCAGTGCATGAATAGCTTGTAAATAAGTAACAAAAGAGGGTTTGGATTTCCTGCCTGTACTTAGCAAAACCGATGGGTGGTAATTAGTGCAATGGCTGGTGATAGATTGTCCTGTGGTAGCAAGGCAACTTGCACCACCCAGAGAAAGTAACACAAGATCAGGACTGGCAGGAGACTGGCTGGGGAATGTGTCCTTCTCCATATGCTTTCTAAGTTACTTCAATTAACTTGATTAAGCAGCTTAGCTTAAATGAGTGGAATTTGCTATTTGGAAATTCTCCCCTGTAGTGTTTTCCCATTGCCTTAGGAATTAATTCCTTTGTTTTTTTGGTGTATGCTCAGCATGGGAGGCATAGGCAGGGTCAGGCTTTTCCTCTCTGCAGTAGGATCACAGAAAGGTTTGGGTTGGAAGGGACCTTAAAGATCATCTAGTTCCAATCCCCCTGCCATAAGTGGGAAAACCTCCCCATAGACCAGGTTGCTCAATGCCTCATCCAGCCTGGCCTTAAACACCTTCAGGGATTGAGGGGGCATCCACAACCTCTCTGGGCAACCTGTTCCAGTGTCTCACCAACCTCACAGGAAAGACCTTCTTTCTTATCTCCAGCCTGACTCTCCCCTCTTCCAATTTACATCTATTATTTCTAGTTCTGCCATCACATAACCTATTAAAAGTTCCTACCCCTGCCTTTCTGTAGCCCCCTTCAGGTATTGAGAATCTATTCTGAGGTCCCCCCTGAGCCTTCTCTTCTCCAACAACTGAACAACTCCAACTCCTTCAGGGAGGTACTCCAGAACTTTCAGCATCCTTTGGACCCACTCCAACAGCTCAATGTCCTTCTTATGTTACTGGACACAGTAACTCCAGGTTTGGCCTCACCAGAGCCAAGTAAAAGAGTAGATCTTGGCAGAAGTTAAAAATCATAGTGATTTCTGCAAGGTGCAATTGAATGACTACCTTTTTTTTTTATTATTAGTATTGAAAGTTTTCTTTTAGATGTTTTCTGTGGTGTCTGCAGATGTGGCACAGTTCACCAGGTATTTGTCCTCCTGCAGCTGCTGTTCTTGTATTCTTCTGATCACTATTTTAAGGTGCTTGTTCCCAATTAAGGGAATTGCTTTTAGGGACCACTTTGGAGTGTCATTAAACTTTCAGGTTGTACTGGCAGTGTTCTTATCACAAAACCTGGTATGTTCTACCCACAGGGATATTAAATATGGAGGTTAGATGGTAGCACAGGATTCCTGTCCATCTCTGCTTTCCTTAAGGCTGTATTCAACCTTTCCAGTAAGAATGGTGCTTAAAGTTAAGTGCTCTCTATTTTCCAGAGCACAGAAAATTAGCCTGAGATGAAACTTGATGGTCCAAGAGAACTAACCAGTTAGTAGCAACTGGTGCAGTGCAGATCTAAATTTGAATTTTGGGTATTGCAGTAGCTCTGTGTGGCTCATCTTCCATGTTTTCAGCTGCTGGCCCAACAAACTATTGATTTGCAAAATCTGTATGTCTTTACATCTGATTCTGTCTTGCCTTCCCAGCAGGAACAGACCCTTAGTTCCACTGGTATGTTGCCACTGATTATTTTAAAGAGTTTTCACAAAAAATACAAGTGTTTTTCCAGTATTTGAAGTAGTGGTCTGCTGTAGGTTGTATTTAATTCCATGCAGTAGCTCTGGGAATGGGGTTCTGATTCAAAACTTCATTTTCTTACTCTCTAACACTTCAGACAAGAGTCACTACTGCTACCTTCACCCCTTGTGCTGGCTTAAAATGATGTAAATGGTTTGGTAACTACTCTCAAGCCTGTAGATTGACTCACCAGTTGAACTAGAGATCTGCTGTCTAATGGGAGGTGGTGGCTAAGTGTACTTTGTGTCCCTTCTCAGCAGTGCTGGATGGGCTGTGCTTGCAGAACCTTTGCTGTGGATTTGGAGGTAAATGTCTTAAAGACACTAAAGCTAAAAAAAGGAGTGTTTGAGTGTTTTTTGGTGATTTTTGTATATACATTTGTTTCTCGGTGTCGATTACAAGGGTAATATTAAATGAGTTGTGTTGTTCTGGAAGTGTAGGAGATTAACTCTTCCCTCTGTTTTTCCCCTCTTAATATTTGAGATGTACTTTTATGCAAAATGAGCGTTTATGTACATTAACTTTTTATCCCAGTGATGATATTTCATTGGAATCTAAGTTTAGTCAGGTGAATCCCACCTGTGAGAAGTGATTAACAATTAGTAGCTGATTTGTATCATGTGGAAATAAATGATCTTTCAGGAATTGTTGCTGTGGAGAAAACAGGAGCCCTATCTGCTAGCAATTAGTTGTAATGAGAGCCTCTGCAGTGAGGACAAGAGGACTCATGTAGTGAAAGTGGGGTGCACACTCTGGAGGATGGGGAGTAGAGGAAGACGAAGATAAAAAATCAAACAAGGACAAACATATAAAACTTTTATTACACAATGAGGCAAGCTTGGTGTAGAATCTTATATCTTGATGACTAATGAAGGTCCAGTTAGCCTTTCAAAACCAGTTTTGCTTAATTGCAATTATTTTAGGGTGGGGTTGTTTAATCTTTCTGCCATCAGTTGAGTCCTAATATGAAAACAAATTTAAGTCCATCGGGGAGGCTGCATGATAAAGCAACCCACACATGGCTTCCCAGCATTAAAGAAGCTAACGGTTGGACAGGGAAAGGAAGACTTGAAGGGCTGGAAAGGAGAGAGGGAGCCAGGAAAGATGAGGATTGAAGCAGAAAGCTCTTCAGCATAAATGTGTGATGAAGGGGATATGCAGGGAAATGGAAAATACCTGTTTTTCATATCTTCCCTCACTGTGGGAGAGAATCACAGAATGTCAGGGATGGGAAGGGACCTCAAGAGATCATCTAGTCACTGTTCATGAGAGAAGTTCTTCAGGTTAGCTAGCATTCATAAAATTTAGCATTTTTATACACATTTTACTTCCATACTTCTTAAAACTTGCCTCTGTTTTGTGCAGAGATTAGTTGGAGCATGTTTTTGGTGTTTTGTTTTGTTTTTGTTTTTTTTTTAGCTTCCACAAGACTTCCAGTATGTGATGGTAGCTACTTTCTTTCAGTGCTAGTATGCCTCATGATTAAGTACCAGTATCTTATTCCCCTTGGAACTTGAATCCTGGTAAAATTTTCTCTCTCTGCCCCTTCTCCCCTAGTGCACTGAATAATTGAATAAGATTAGTAATTAACTCTTGCAAACAAGATATTGCTTGAAAGAAAATTCTCCATGGAAGGCTGCTTAGCAGTGGGAACTTTCATGAAGCTGTTCTGAGAAATGCAGACCTTGCACAGTCTGTGTTGGAACTTCTGCAGGCAGGTACAAAGTTGATTTTTTTTTTTGTTTTAATTTATTTAATCCATACATCTATTATTAGGAAGTCTACTATAGGTTTTTTAAAGCACTTTCCTGTGGTCAAAGCTACCTGGAATTGTTGGCACTAGTAGCATGAAATTCTTCTAGAATGTGCACTAGGATGTAAACCCTACTCAAGGTAGCAGCTTCTTCCACCGTGGCTTTTCCTGGTTAGAGACCCTCTCTGATTTTAACACTGGAAAGAATCTGGGAATCTTTTTCTCTGTAAAGCAGTGTTTGAAAAGGCATCCTTCCTCTTTAAACTGCCTCTAGGGCAATGAAAGGTCCGGGAAAACGATTAACATTCCATGTAGTCTTCACCACTTGGAGACTAGACTCATCCTGGGTTCTCACCAAGGCTTCGTGTGTGTTCAGGAGCTCTTGATGTGTGGGGGGTGTAATTGACTGTAAGTCTTTTAACTCCTTAAATCCCCGTGGCCCTTCCCTGCTTCTCCTGCATTACCCAGTGCACCATTTCCTGAATTAATAGCAAGCACAAGTGAAAGTATTACTCTGCAAAATGGAAGAGTCTTAATGTGTCTAAGGAAAAAATAGTTTTGTTGCTTGGAGCTCAGGTGGTTTGTTGTTTCTATGATATTACTTTCTCCATCACCCTTATTTGTGCAATTGTTATCTGCTGACAGATGGGCTTTAGCAGAGGCGTGTGTTTAAGACAGATGACATTCTTTACTTTTGCTTCAAAAATGTTTCAATTTTTTTTTTTTTTGGAGAAAACCTTCATTTAACAGGAAGTTGATTTGTCTTTTTGCTAACTCTCCAAAGGTGCCTGTAAACTTCACTTGGGAAACACAAAATCACCCACACAGTCTCAATGTGTCAACTCTGTTCACTTAATTTCTGTTCTTTCAAAGAGCTGACGTTAGAAACTCCATGACTACTGAAGCATTGCTTCCAGGATTTGTATCTTGCTGCTGAATTAACTTGAAAATCTTTAGGAGACTTCACCTATAGTTACAGCTTTGAAGTAAGCTCATTCTCTTCTGGCTTCGTTGGCAAGATACGAACACACAGCCTAGCTATGGGATCACTTCCAAGATGTTTGTCCTCTCCCCACCTTCCCCTCCTGTATGAACAGGGTTACCTTTGAGCCTGTTGCTGTGCTGTCAGGTCTGGCTGAGGGTGGCTATTGACAGGAATAGCTAAGGAGGAAGGTTTAGGAGGGATGCAGATGGTGTGCTTGTGTTAAGCCTATTTTCCTATTAAACAAGAGAATATGCTTTTGTTCAGGATCAAACTTGTTCTCATGTGTTCATCTTCTGCATGTTTGTGCAAGCACAATGGCTGGGTTCCCTCCAACCCTGCCTTCCCCCTCTCCCTTACACACCCCTGAGTGGTGGGAATGGTCCTGAGCCATCTGTGTGACTCCCCTGTAACACATCCCCCATGGTTAGTCTGAGGCAGCCCTTTTGGGTATCATCTTGTGAGCCTGTTCAACTGGCTGCACTGGGGAGATTATCTTCAGCTCTTGTCTGCTCTGTCTGGCCAGAGGCACACAGTATGTTTTTGTCATTAGAGTTTGGCAGCACTATTATAAGCATTAAAGCTGTTCAGGTCAGATCAGGAGCTGCCTCTAATGGACTGCTTCATCTCAGGCATCTGATGGGTTTACTTCTGGCCCCACCAGTGGTGAAAGAATCTGGCAGGGTATAATCTGAATGCTGCCACTTCAGCTAAGTATTAAACTCAGGCTTAAAACCATTGGAGACAACAGTATCTCAGCCATTCAAAAAAAAATTGCAAATTTTAAGCTGTTAGTGGATGTCTTTTTGTGGACAAAAAGGTACAGAGAGTAAGCACTCAACTCATCCACTAATGGCACAACATACAGCTTGTGGAGCAGCGCTGTCTCCTGCTGAGTCTGGGAAATCTGCAGCAACCTTGTGATTAAAAAAGAGGAGCTGCTGTTAGTGGATTTTGCTCCTTAACCTCATTGTGGTAAAGCCCCAAGAAAACCAATTGCAGATCTTGGCTCCATGATGATTTGTGAAGGGTCACCAGGCTTGGAACATGTTGACATGAGTAATACTGTGACTGAACCTTGATCTAAGAGGATGGATTTTCTCTAGAGTTGTATTGCTTCAGTTTCTGCAGTTTTGGTGAAAAACTTGAGAAGCTTTTGTCTTTCTGATTGGCAGTTTCTGGCATCTTTGGACCTCCCCTCCATCTGCTCAGGGATCATTTCTGACACGTCCCCTGGGATTTGCTGCAGGCTGGATAAAGGAATGATGCTTTTCCAGGAGTCTTCTTCTCATACATGACTTTCTAGTTTTCTGTGTTTTTGAAGGCCAGCTGCCTCCTCTACTGTGCATTACAGCAAAGAAAAGGCAGTGGGAAAGTATTTAGCCATTGTGGTGACTCTTTAATGAATGTTCTCTTAATGAAATTGAAGCTGTAGAGGTATTGATCCTCTACAAAGCTGTAGAGGTATAAGTAAAATAAATCTAAAAAGCATTAGACTGGTGAAAAAGTAGAAATAACTAGAGAGAAAAGGGCAGTATTAAAACTTAATTTTTCTTTGGGCTTTAAATCTCATGTTGTCAGGCACCTATTGGTATTTACTTGGTGAAATGCAGGTGAATAGAAATATAGAATGTCAAATGATCTTGTAAAGTGCAAAGTAAAAAGCTGAAAACATGGTTCTCAATTTAGTGTTAAGGCTTTTTATGTATTAATATGCTCTTTTAATATAACCCTGACAGTTGAATATTCAGAATGGAGATGCCAGACAGCTGGGAGAGACAGGAATGTATTTAGGGTGAGAGGGGGCTGTCTGAAAGAAGCCTCATTTCATGCCAGAGGGGTGAGGAAGATGCAAGCAGGAGCTCATGACTGTACTGAATTTAGACTTGAAGTTCAGCTGTGCCCCTTTGGGCAGCTTAAAGTGACTGAGGAAATCCCCTGCTCAACTCGGGCTGCTGCTTAAAGAGATGGTTCTTCTGCCCTTCAGCTTTTTCTCCATTTCTCTTTCTTTTCTTAGGCCAGAGCAATTGTTTACACAACTCTCAGAGACTTTACCCATTGGAAAATAACCTGGCAAAATAAATACTAGGTTTCACCCACTTGAGATTTCTGTGACCGACCCATCTCAAGGCCATTTGAATCTTGCAGGTGGCTGCAAGACAGAAGGAAGAGTGAATAGGAAGGGGTGGTAGAAGTGATGTAGCAGCTTGAGCATCCCTAAACTGATGGTAATTGTGAAATCACATGAGTGTTCCTGTTCAGTACCCTGAAAGGAAAACAAATGGCTCCTACCAGTAACTTTAGAACTGGAATATAGGTGTTTTTAAAAGTACTAACATAGTAAGATGGACAGATTGTATTGTATTGTGTTTCCCTGTTTGTCTTTCAAGTTAAGTTTCTGTATTCTGGGAAGTCATTATGCAAAAAAAAGCCTGACTACATAATAGAAGTGAGTTTTTGTCATCTTTGTCATGTTTCTTCAGAATATAAACATTTGCATTTAAAGCCATCTTCCAGTACCAGAGAGGCAAATTCCTAAAATGCATGTGGGGAAATGGAAGGCACAAAGCCAACCCAAACCCTCAAATCAGCTTGGTTACAAGATTGAATTTTTTTAAAAATATACATTCTGCTGTATTCGTAGCTACTCAAGATTCTTTCTGAATTCTTCACAATTCTAAAGTAATAGTTTAGTTTATTCTTCACGATACTAAACTGCTTCTAACTCTGATGGTACAGATGGTTGTGGTATTTGAGATGACTTTAATTCCAAACAGCTAATGCACAGCCTATTTTAACAACAAGCTTATCTTGAATTTTTAAACAATTACATTTTTGTAACATTACAAAACCTGTTCCCCTTCATGAAGGAATGTCTGTGGGATTTTTAGGATTTGCATTCCTTTCAGGAACTGAAGGAGCCATGTCTTACTGCTGCATGGTTCATCCCATATGTTAAATGTCACGTGCTGAGTGTGCACAGGATAGTTTAGTGTATCCAAGCATTTTTGGCAGGATGCATTTTTACTGTGTATTCCCAGTTTGACAAAAAAAGGCAACGTTGTTCACAGTGGGTGTGATAAATCAATGATGTTGGATACCAGGATCTGCAGTTGAAGCTGGCCAATCTTCTTAGTGTGACAAAAATGTGCTTAATTAATTTTTACCCTCAAAACAGTGTTGCCATGGATGTACACTGGGGACATAGTTGATAGATACTGGGATTTGTGTCTTTACACTGTCAGGGTGGAGTTAAAAATCTTTGTTCTTGAACTTATAAACTCTTGCCCAGCACAGCAGAGTTGGTGTTTTTATTCTTCCCATTCCTTTCACAGAGGCATTGGAACCGAGAGAGGATTTTGAGTACTCAGTCACTTTGTTCTGTTCAGGTGTCTGGGAAACAAGCACTTTTGGTGGCCACAGAGAAGAAGTTTTGTCTCTGAGCCTCCTGTTGCAACTCACTTGGTGTACAAGACTCTGTGCTTGGTGATGACAAAGACAGGGGTGGTGGCAGTGAGGTCTGGCTGGCTTCAGGAGGGAAAAATGAGGGACAATAACAAAAAGGATGGGTACTGCTGTGTTGGAGTTTGAAATACTGCTGGAGGGACACTTTCTGGATCACTTTCCCTGCTTTTTCTGGAGGACAGTTTTACTTATTGGTGTTGTTAATCAGGACTCACCTAGCTTCTTGCTTTTTTGGTGTCAGTTTAGCAGAGTTAAACTAAGCCACAGCACATTCCTACTGCCATTTTAAGTTGTGTTGGTGTGGTGTCATTTTCTCATGCACAATTTTTCAAGCTTTATATATACCTACTTCATGATAAGTCTAGAGGGAAAAATGCTACTATGAGTGCTGAAAGCTGACTTTGCAGAAAGCATGTTTCTTTTACCAGTTTTACTGTTGCAAACATACTGAATTGTTTAAAAATGCACACTATTTAATTACAGTGAAGTGATGTCCCAGCAGACCTTTCTCTAGCAAGTGTTATTTGTGTTTGTGGATAATTTCCCTAAGTGTTTTGGCAGCCTGCATGAGGACATTGCTAAGCAACACTGACACACTTCTCCTGTTTGAAGTTGCCTCATTTTTACACACTATGTTTAACCTAATTTATCATATCCTGACAAAGCATGGCATGAATGGGAAACTAAGACAGAAATAATTTAGATTACAAAAATGTAACATCAGGAACTGGAAGGGACCTCAAGAAATCATCTAGTCCAGTCTCTCTGCTGGAGCAGGAACACCCAGATCAGGTCACACAAGAGGGCATCCAGGTGGGGTTTGAATGGCTCCAGAGAAGGAGACCCCACAGCCTCTCTGGGCAGCCTGGGACACTCTTCTCTGACCCTCATCCTGACCAACTATTTTTCTTATATTTCTGTGGAACCTCCTGTGTTCCAGTTTGAACCCATTGCCCTGAGTCCTATCCCTGGATGTCACTGAGAAGAGCCTGGCTCCATCCTCCTGACACTCACCCTTTCCATATTTTTAGACATGAATGAGGTCACCCCTCCGTCTCCTCTGTCCAAGCTGAAGAGACCCAGATCCCTCAGCCTTTGCTCAGAAGGGAGATGTTCCAATCCTTTCACCATCTCTGTGTCTCTGCACTGGACTCTCTCCAGCAGTCCCCTGTCCTTCTTCAACTGAGAGAGGGCCCCACAACTGGACACATCTCTCCAGCTGTGGTCTCAGCAGGGCAGAGGGGGAGGAGAATCTCTCTCAACCTACCGACTATGCCACCCAGTACACCAGGCTGCTCAATGCCTCATCCAGCCTGGCCTTAAATACTTGGAGGGGGCATCCACAACTTCTCTGGGCAACCTGGTCCAGTGTCTCAACTCCCTCACAGTAAAGAACAACAACAATAAAGTAACAATAATAGGAATGGTTGAAAGAATATACAAGCCACAAGTAGTTCTCACTGCCTGGTGAAATGGTTGACAGTCCTGGCAAAGAAGCAGATTGTGAGCCCCCACCCCACTGGCCAACCCCTATTTATCTAGCAAGCATGATGTCTGTGGTACTGAATATTCCACTGGCTGCTCCATCATTCTGTCTGTGCTGCTTTTATGGGAAGCTGAAAAAGGTCCCTGACTAATCATAAACAGCACTTGGCAACAACTAAAACAACATGCATTATTGACATTCCCCTCTTACCAAATCTGAAAAGGCAGCAACCACTAGAAACAAAGTTTACTCTGTCTCGGGGGAAACCAGGAAACTGGTTCAGATACTTTATTTGATTGCACGTCAGTCATTTGCTTAAGTTTCTAGGACTTTGTTTTCATTTTTATTCCTTTTAGTGATTTTAGAGATTTGATAATTGGAATTGATTATTTTTTACATTTTAGAATGTAAAAAATGAGTTTTCTTATGTGTGTGTGCAAAGCACAAATGGCTTCTTCATCTGAGAAGGGTTGGAAGTGTCACCAGCACTGCCTGCTATCCCAGACTGGTTCAACTGGGAGCATTTTCAGAGAGTGTCCAGGGAACTGTAGAAATGGAGTGTGGTTTGTGCCGTCAGGGGGACCATGTTTTCTTTTGACATCCTTCAGCTTCAGATTTGAAGTTTTTTCTCCCCAGTTCTTTCCCTCACGTGATGGATAGAGGCTGTGGATGCCTCATCTCTGGAGGTGTTTAAGGCCAGGCTGGATGAGGGGTTGGGCAACCNTGGGGTGTCTCACGTGATGGATAGAGGTTGTGGATGCCTCATCTCTGGAGGTGTTTAAGGCCTGGCTGGATGGAGGGGTTGGGCAACCTGGTCTAGTGGGAGGGGGGGGTTGGAACTAGGTGATCTTTAAGGACCTTTCAAACCCAAACCATTCTATGACTGTTGAACTAAAGTGAAAGTGAAGCTCCTGCTGAACATAAAGTTTCAGGGAAGTAGTGTCTGCTGCCCTCACCACCAGGGTGAACTTGGCCAGACAAAAGGGATGGAAGGGCAGAAGGTGAGGAATGCCTGCATCCTATTATGAATTGGAGGAAATGACTGTCTGCACTCCGGGGTGCTCAGAGTATCCTGCTGGCAGGATGATGCTGAACAAAACATGGTGAACTGCCAGCTTTGCTGTTTAAAATAACTACTGGGGAAGAAGAGAAGATCTTTTTTAAAACGTGCTGTGAGTTTTCTTTTGGCTTTCTGGAACTAACTGGAAGCTTTCTGCTTTCTTTCAGGAGCATCTTTTCTCTACAGAAGTAACTTTACTCTGGAGAAGTAAATCCAGCCAGCTCGTGGGGTGGCTGGCTGGGTGCTAAAGTGCTTCCATGAGGTAACACTGGGCCAAAGTCAACCTTCTTTTTTTCCCCTCCTATGTAAACCTGCAGCCAAGCAATGGGCCAGAAAATCTCAGGGAGCATAAAGTCTGTGGATGTGAGGGAGTCCCCTTATAGACCTGTTAAAAGAGAGCTCAGAGGTCCAGATTTTTGCAAGCCAGCACGGCTGGACATGCTGTTGGACATGCCCCCCGCCAAGCTGGAGGTGCAGTACAAACACGCTTGGAACAATGAAGATCGTTCCTTGAACATATTTGTGAAGGAAGATGACAAACTGACTTTTCACAGGCACCCTGTTGCCCAAAGCACCGACTGTATCCGGGGGAAAATTGGCTACACCAGGGGCCTCCATGTCTGGCAGATCTACTGGCCCACCAGGCAACGGGGGACGCACGCCGTGGTGGGTGTCTCCACGGCTGAAGCTCCACTGCACTCAGTGGGATACACCTCACTGGTTGGCAGCAACAGTGAGTCTTGGGGATGGGATCTGGGACGCAACAAACTCTACCACAACTGTAAAAACCAGCCTGGGGTCACCTATCCTGTCTTTTTGGAACCGGACGAGTCTTTTGTACTCCCAGACTCCTTGCTGGTGGTTTTGGATATGGATGAAGGGACGCTCAGCTTCATGGTAGATGGACAGTATCTTGGAGTGGCCTTCAGAGGACTAAAAGGGAAAAAACTTTACCCTGTAGTCAGTGCAGTTTGGGGACACTGTGAAATTACAATGAGATACATCAACGGACTTGACCGTAAGTGTTGCCACATTTCTTTATTACACTGTCTTTTAACTTTTCTTATGCAGGTTTTTTTGTTTTTGCCTTTATCAGAGTTTGCTGGAAGGAGGAGACTATCCATTGTGAGCAGATTTCATTGCATAGTTACTGTCCACAACCAATATCTGCTCATTGTGCCCTGTAGTTAATATGGGATGTATGAAAGTATTTTCCTTTGAGTGGCAAGAAATCCGGATCCAAAGAAAGTGAGTGGAGTGAGAAAAAAAAATTGAGTAGCTTCTAGCAACTTCTTTCAGAGCATAGTTACTGTCCACATCAAATATCTGCTTGTTGTGCCTTGTAGTTGATACAAGGCACAATTTGTATAAAAATATTTTCCTTTTTGGCAAGCAGTGTGCAAGAAATCTGGGTCCAAAGAAAGTGAATGGAGTGAGAAAAAAAATTGAGCAATTTCTTTCATTGCATAGTTACTGTCCTCATTCAATATCTGCTCATTGTGCCTTGTAGTTGATATGGGATGTATCAAAGTATTTTCCTTTTTGGCAAGCAGAGTGGCAAGAAATCGGGGTCCCAAGAAAGTGAATGGAGTGAGAAAAAAATATTGAGTAACTTCTAGTAACTTCTTTCATTGCTTAGTTACTGTCCACATCAAATATCTGCTTGTTGTGCCTTGTAGTTGATACAAGGCACAATTTGTATAAAAATATTTTCCTTTTTGGCAAGCAGTGTGCAAGATTCTGTGTCCAAAGAAGGTGAATGGACTGAGAACAAAACATTGAGTAATTTCTTTCATTGCAAAGTTACTGTCCACAACCAATATCTGCTCATTGTGCCTTGTAGTTGATATGGGATGTATCAAAGCATTTTCATTTGAGTGGCAAGAAATTGGGGTCCCAAGAAAATGAATGGAGTGAGAAAAAAATATTGAGTAACTTCTTTCATTGCATAGTGTCCAGGGAAAGTCAGAGTAGTTGCTGGGTTTTTTTCAAAGTATGAACCCATGGTTAAAAGTAAACTTTTATGTAAGTCTGAGTGTTCATCTGATGATGTGAAGTTTACTGCTTTGCTTTGCCGTGGGGCACTTTGACATCCTGGAATCACATCATCTGTTGTCACATGTTCATTGATCCATAACTTTGCTGCAACAAAAGAAGCATTCAAGCAACCAAAGCAGCTTTTTTAGCTAGTGCTCTAAAGCAGAGAAGGTGTCTGCTTTAAGTGTCACTCTCCAAGCGCCCTTGTGTGAAAGTGACAGTGCCTGTTTGGTTGTGGCACTCTTCATGTTCACTCTCATTCGACTTCCTATAATTGCTTGCTCTTGTGAAAATGAGGGTACATATTGAAGAGCAGTGAGATGTTCATGTAGCACAGTATGTTTTTAAATACATTTGAAACTAAATATGCATGGAGGGGTTTCTTGTTTGTTTGCTTTTTTTTTTACCTTCCACGTTCTCTCTTTCTTTTCATCCCCTTTCCTGGAAGCCTTTTGTATTATGATTGAAGCGTTTGTGGGACCCACTGACTAGTACTTCAGAGTTGAGTTTCCAAGTACTAAATAGTACTGAAGAGCTCTTGTTCTGTGAGGGTGGTGAGACACTGGAAGAGGTTGTGGATGCCCCCTCAATCCCTGGAGGTGTTTAAGGCCAGGCTGGCCTGAGCAACCTGGTCTAGTTGGAGGTGTCCCTGCCCATGGCAGAACTCCAGTGTTGTTACGGCTTAGGAAGAATTTTCCCTAGAGTTATGCAATGGGAGGATGAAGTGGTGATTAAACAGTTAATGCTGTGAAGGAGCAACCTTTAGCTTGTGAGGTAATTTAACAGGAAGGAGTATTTTCAGTTCCTACTTCAGGAATCTCCTAACTCATTGTTGGTTTTGTTTTTGTTTTCCTCTGCAAGCACCCCCTAATTAATTCTCCGCCTCTGCTCCTTCCTGGTGGTCTCTGTGTTGCATCTCTCTCCAAGATACTTATCTTCTTTTCAGTTCTCCTGCTTCTTTTCTCTCTTGCCCTGCTGAGTTTCTCTTCTCTTACTGTGCAATTTTGTCTTCCTCCATGTGTGCCCCTAATTAATCCTCAGCAGGTTGGAACCACCACATTGTCATCACTCTGCTAATTGACTTTTTGCCTCATCCACCTTCTGTGCCTTTCTGGTGGTCTCTCTGTCACATTTCTCTGCAAGATACTAATCTTTTTTTTCACTTTTGATACTTCTTTGCTCTTTTCCCTCACTCAGTTTCTCCCCATTCCTGTTACTATGTGCATATCAGTAATAAATTCTTACGTGTCTTATTTTTTATGTCTTATTCATAACTTTAGATAGGGCAGTTTTAGTTAATTTATAGCTTCAGCTTTAATGCTGAATGGTATTTGTAATGGCCTTTTGGGATGAATGCTGAATGTTTTGGATTTTGTTTTCCATTTGTATAAATGAATTGCAATCAGGAGGGTTCATCTGGTTACCTCAGGTTGGTAGCACATAGTTAGTTCCAACTGTATATAACTAGAAAGAACTTTTCAAGCTCCTATGCTTGTAAGATTGGGCCTGTGTTGTTTTATTCAGCTTTGGTACCAAGACCTCTAGTGATAGGGACTCCTTGAGGAATATAAGGCAGGCATTAATTACAGGTGACAGTGGATTTTTCCCCTTCTATTGTGTTTATTTAGCACTTACCATTGACCCAAAACATGAGCAAGTGCTGGCATATTTCATTTCAAGTTCAGTAGTTCCTAAGGCTAAAAATCATCAGTAATCCACAGCTGTGTTGTGGATTATTTGCATCCCAACATACCTGTGATATTTCTTCCTGCTCTGGTACATAAAGTTGCCACAACAACTGCCAAATTTAGCAGTTTTTAAGGAAAAAAAGAATGTACATCAGCATGTTCTGATCATGTTTCCAGTGATTTCTCCTAGGTCCTGCTTTTGAGAAGCAAGGACTGTGAAGAGCAACAACTACATCTCTCTTCTCAGAATTGAAGTGGGTGTTGTAATCTAAAGTTACACTTTGATCATCATATTTATTACTCTGAAATAGCAATTAGAAATCTGATAGCCTAACAGTCCTTTTCTGAACATGCTGGGAGTTCTGATGCTCTGAATTCCTCAGTGATGGGAGCCAGTTCTCACAGGTTGGTGTTAGAAGTAGAAATTTGCAAAGAGTATTTAAATTTTTATTCTGTCTGTATTCCTGTTTGACATCATACAGCCTAATCCAAGCTTCAGTGCAAATAATGTTGCTTGTGAAATAATGATTCTGTGAAATATTCATTGCCAAAAATGGTGTGTTTTGGCTATGATTTCATACAGCTTTTCTCTCCAAATTATTTTTCTCCTAAAGATACTACTTTTATTTGTCCGTTCTGCCTTGAAAATTTCTTCCTTTCTGTCATTGCAAGCTCCTTCTGCAGACGGCCTCTTCTTCCCTTAAAGACAGTGGAGCTTCTCTTCTAAAGAGTGATGGGTACCAAATTCATTTTGGGCTCAGAACAAATTCCACTTTAAAAAGATCAACAGGAGATGACCCTGGACTTCCTGGACTATATTGTGGTCTTCCTGGACTATATTGTGGTGAATGGCTACTTCAGATCATAGCAAACCCCATATTTTTATGGTAAATCTATGGACAATGTGCCTGAAGATGAGTGTCCAGAAATGCTGCTGTCAAGTATCACAGCGTCAGGGATTGGAAGGGACCTATAGAGGTCATCTAGTCTAGTCCCCCTGCTGGAGCAGGAACACCCAGATCAGGTCACACAGGAAGGTGTCCAGATGGGTTCTGAATGTCTCCAAAGGAGACCTCACACCCTCTCTGGGCAGCCTGGGACACTGTTCTGTCACCCTCATCCTGGCAAGATTTTTTTCTCCTATTTCTGTGGAATCTCCTGTTTTCCTGGCTGGCACCCATTGCTTTTTGTCTTATAATTGGAGGTGACTGAGAAGAGTCTGGTTCCATCCTCCTGACACTCACCCTTTACATATTTATAGACATGACTGAGGTCACCCCTCAGTCTCCTCCAAGCTAAAGAGCCCCAGCTCCCTCAACCTTTCCTCAGAAAAGAGATGCACCAATCCCTTCATCATCTTTGTGTCTCTGCTGGACTCTCTCCAGCAGTCCCCTGTCCTTCTTCAACTGAGAGAAGGCTCCACAACTGAACACAACACTCCAGCTGTGGTCTCACCTGGGCAGAGCAGTGGGGGAGGAGAACCTCTCTCCACCTGCTGACCATGTCCCTCCTAATACACCCTGGGATGTCATTGTCATTGGCCATCTTGGCCACAAGGACACATTGCCGGCTCGTGGTCACCCTGCTACCCACCAGGAACCCAGATCCTTTTCCCTTCCACTGCTGTCTGACAGCTCAGTCCACAGCTTATACCAATATATGGGGTTGTTCTTGCCCAGATGCAAGACTCTACACTTGCCCTTGTTATATTTCATTGAATTTCTCCTCGCCCAACCCTCCAGCCTGTGCAGGTCTTGCTAGATGGCAGCCCAGCCTAGCAGTGATGGAGAGGAGTGCTGCCCCAGCAGCACAGGGCTAAAACCCTCTGTTAGAACAAGACTTTGTAGTCAAACCCTTGGAAGCTGGCAATTGGCATTATGGTTTTGGCTTTTCGTGGCTGTTGTTTTGAGCTTGGTGGCCTTCCTGCTTTCTTCCACAGGTGAGAGGTGGTGACTTCTGCAGCAACTTGTCCTCCTGTGTTCCTTTTCTGCCATCTTTTTTCCCTTGAATCTCTCTCCATCAGCTCTCTGTATGTGTGTATTTCATAGTCTCTGTGCATAGCCAGGGGGAAAGCCTGAGGGAGCCTTCCCTGCCTTCTCAGGTTCAGCTCTGTGTTGCCCTTTGAAAACAAGACATGAAGCCCTGCTAGCAAGGGCAGGGCTGGATCAAAGCTACCCCTCAGCTCCTTTGATTTGTGCTTACACAGAGATTTAAAATAACTTCAGTCTCTCACTTCAGACTGTTTAGTGGGGTGACTGATGATCAGATCTGTCTTCAGCCCTGTTATCAATCCTGACTTTTGCTGAGAAACCTCCAGCAATACAAGTGTGAGGTTGGGCATTTCATTCTTTGGTGCTGAGGAGGAGGCAATGTTATGTTGCAAGTTGTTGACACAACTCAGTTTTTTCTCACAACAGCCATGGCTTTCTCACAACAAACAGGGCTTGAGTGCAGCCCTGAAGAGAAGGATTTGGGGTGTCAGTGGATGAAAAACTCACCATGAGCCACCAGTGTGCACTTGCAGCCCAGAAGCCAACCCAGTCCTGGGCTGCATCAAGAGAAGTGTGACCAGCAGGTCAAGGGAGGGGATTTTGCTCCTATACTCAGCTCTGGTGAGGGCTGGAGCACCTCCCTTCTGAGGACAGGCTGAAGGAGTTGGGGGTTTCAGCCTGGAAAAGAGAAGGCTCAGGGGGCATTTCAGAGTAGCTTCTCAATACCTGAAGGGAGCTACAGAAAGGCTGGGGTAAGACTTTTTAATAGGATGTGTGATGGCAGGACAAGGAATAATGGATGTAAAATGGAAGAGGCTGGAGATAAGAAAGAAATTCTTTGCTGTGAGGGTGGTGAGATGCTGGAAGAGGTTGCCCAGAGAGGTTGTGGACATCCAGTTCCTAGAGGTGTTTAAGGCCAGGCTGGATGAGGCACTGAGCATCCTGGTCTAGTGGAAGGTGTCCCAACCTGCCCATGGTAGGGGAGTTGGAACTAGATTATCTTTAAGGTCCCTTCCAACCCAAACTATTCAAGGTTGAAATGTTTTACGCTTCTGTAAATGCCCAGTTTCCAAGTAATTCGTATTATGTAAAACCCACTATTAGGAGAAGCTCTTAAATAAAAGATCTGCTGCTATAAAGGTGAAAGTATTCATTAAAGGCTTAAGAATTGGGATTTTTAAAGCACTTAATGAGTTTTTAAATGAACTTTAGTTTTAAAGCTAGTATTAAAGTATTATGATAATAATGTATTTTTTACTGAACAGAGAACAGCTCCTTGATTATGATTCCTCTTGGTGAATGTCTCCTCCAGCCATGGACCTGAGTTCAAGCATCACAGCAGTGCTTGGCTTTAGGATACCTCAGGGACAGAGTCTCTTCTAGCTACCCTTTCTGAACTTTTATCTTCTTTGCTGCATTAACTGCCACACAGCACTTAAAAAATTATTAAATTTTGATGCCGATGATGTCAAAGGCTGCCACTTCTCATGGAACAAGCACTGTTAGAGTGTGTGACCTGGGTTAGGCTGGACTGTTGGTTACTGTTGAGCTGTGTTGGGCTGGAAGGTCTCACCAGGGCTGTGGACTCGCTGCATCTTTGTTATTTTTACTGAAGCAGTTGCTTTAATGTAGTGTGTAGGGTTGTCACCATGACTCTGGCTGCTCCAGGGCTGCTTGCCATGTGTGTAAATAGCTTGCTGGTTTTAGTGGTGTGACCTCTTGGCCTCTGCCTGTATAAACAAATGAAGGGCAAAGTTCAGAGAGATCAGAGGGGAAAATTTAAACATCCTGCCAAATCTGCAGTCTGTTAAGTGTAGCTTGGTCCTTTTTACAGCCAAGCCTTTTGTACTTCTAAAACTTTTGTTCCTGACACATTTGGGTAAGAAGAAGAGCTTTACCCACTACATGAAGACTTCAGGGAACTCTCTGTGTTTGTTTTATATTAGCAAACTGGTATTTTCTTGTCTCAGGAAGGGAAGTAATGCTATCACATGCTTCACTTTTTCTTCAGATTGAAATTTAAATGTCAGAATTGTGGAGACTGGCCACTGCAAAAAGGTCTACAGAGTACAAAGAACCAGCAAACTGGCTTCAGTGGTATTTTCTTGTCTGAGGAAGGGAATCACATGCTTCACTTTTTCTTTAGTTAGAGATTGAAATGTCAGAGTTGTGAGAAGTGGCCACTGGAAATAGGTCTACAGTGTACGAAGAACCAGCAAACTGGCTTCAGTGGTATTTTCTTGTCTAAGGAAGGGAAATAAATCTATCACATGCTTCACTTTTTCTTCAGATGGAGATTTAAATGTCAGAGTTGTGAGAAATGGCTACTGGAAGAAGGTCTACAGTGCACAAAGAAGTAGCAATATAATACGAGGTTGATGGCAAAATGATGAAAAAAATGTGTGTCAGGGGAAGAGGAGAATTAAAAGGCTAAATGAGAAGTGCCAGGAAAGTCCAGAGAAGACACATTTGAGAAATCAAATGCAAAGGCAAATCTAGTGCTTGAAAGCAGCAGAGCAGCAGATGAGAAGGTTAAAAAAGGAAAGATGCTGAGATTTTGACAATAAGCTTTGGTGTAGTAAGCCAAGAAGCACACAGAAAAACTAAAATGTTTGTTCCTGACATCTTCGTGTACGAAGAAGTGCTTTACCCACTGCATGGAGACGTCAGGGAACTCTCTGTGTTTCTTTTATATTGACAAACTGGCTTCAGTGGTATTTTTTGATCTAAGGAAGGGAAGTAAATCTATCATATGCTGCACTTTTTCTTCAGATTGAGATTTAAATATCAGAGTTGTGAAGACTGGCCACTGGAAAAAGGTCTACAATGTACAAAGAGCCAGCAAACTGGCTTCAGTGGTATTTTCTGGTCTAAGGAAGGGGAGTAATGCAATCACATGCTTCACTTTTTCTTCAGATTGAGATTTAAATGTCAGAGTTGTGAAAAGTGGCCACTGGAAGAAGGTCTACAGTGTACAAAGAAGTAGCAATACAATGTGAGGTAGATGGCAAAATGATGAAAAAAATGTGTGTCAGGGGAAGAGGAGAATTAAGAGGTCAAGTGAGAAGTGCCAGGAAGGTCCAGAGAAGACACACTGGAAGATCAAATGCAAAGGCAGAACTAGTGCATGAAAGGAGGAGAATAGCAGATGAGAGGGTTAAAAAAGGAAAAGATGCTGAGATATTGACAAGAAGCCTTGGTGTAGTAATCCAAGAACCACACAGAAAAAGTTCAGGGATTTCCCTGACCCAAGGACTTTGAACTTGATGAGGATGACATGGGCCATGTGATGATGTGAATTGGAACAGAAGAGGAAAGCTGGTTATGTTACTGTGGCCAGCTGGGTGTGCTCTTCTTATCCAGCCTGCCTTCCTCTGCCTCTGCTTCCTACAGTAGAATATAAAAAAACACTAAAATTTAATAGTGCCAGGGACAAGGGATGACTGTTGAGAGTGGGATCACCCCTGAGAGGGGCACAACAGGATCCTTGTCCTTTTGTCATTAACTATCTTGTACTTAGTAACATTTCTTTTAGGCAGAAGCTAATGGAATTATGGATATTTTATATCATCTCTCCATAAATAATGCAAGAGGAGCCACATAAAGAATTGATCCTCCTTGTGTGGGGAGGGAAGTGGAAAGAGAATTTAACCCTTGGCAGTGTGAGATCATTTCAAGGATTCCAGTTTGGTGTAGTTTTGCTTGTGACCTTGAAGTCCCATTTAGAAGTGAGGAGGCTAATTAGTGAAATTTTATAATTACTTGGGGTGACTCCCTAAATTATAGCCATGAAGTAAAATCGATATGCCCTCAAGTGAAGCAAGTTTTACTTCAAAGAATACTCGGGACTGTGCTGGTTGTATTGTCAGGCTAAATAGTTTATAAAATCAGTATTTCCCTCTGTCTGGAAACTAGGCTTGTTATTTGGAAGCTGCTTTGATGTTTTGTTGTCTTGGGTGTTTTGTATTTTTTTTTTTTTTTAACCTTTATGAGGTGGCTTGTGACCAGCAGGTCAAGGGAGGTGCTTTTGCCCCTCTTAAGTTCTGTTGAGGCCCCACCAGGAGACACTGTGTCCAGTTCTGGAGCCTTCAAAAGAAGAGGAACATTGAGCTGTTGGAGCAGGTCCAGCAGAGGCCATGAAGATCATGAGAGGGCTGGAGCACCTCCCTTCTGAAAAGAGGCTGAAGGAGTTGGGGGTTTTCAGCCCAGAGAAGAGAAGGCTCAGGGGGCATCTCAGAGTAGCTTCTCAACACCTGAAGAGGGCTACAGAAAGGCTGGGGTAGGACTTTTTAATA
>VZTY01002284.1:45626-57040 GCA_013400935.1 Turnix velox
GATATGTGATGGCAGGACTAGGAATAATGGATGTGAATTGGGAGAGGGGAGATTAAGTCTGGAGACAAGCAAGAAATTCTTTGCTGTGAGGGTGGTGAGACACTGGAAGAGGTTGCCCAGAGAGGTTGTGGGGCTGTTTAAGGCCAGGCTGGATGAGGCATTGAGCAACCTGGTCTAGTGGGAGGTTCCACTCTTCTCTCATCCTCACCCTGACCAAGTTTTTTCTCCTATTTCTGTGGAGCCTCCTGTGTTCCAGCTTGCACCCATTGCCCCTTGTCCTATCATTTGATGTCACTGAGAAGAGCCTGGCTCCATCCTCCTGACACTCACCCTTTTCATATTTATAGACATGAATGAGGTCACCCCTCAGTCTCCTCTTTTCCAAGCTGAAGAGATCCAGCTCCCTCAGCCTTTTATCGTAAGAGGGATGCTCCAATCCCCTAATCATCCCCTCTGGCTGTGTATCCCATACTGATCCCTGTTCAGAATTTAGCAATTCTTCAGGTGTGTGCCCAAACTGAGTGTAAGCTCATGGCATGTAGGTACATGCTGAGCTGTTCTTGAATACTGGCCCAGACTTGCAGAAAGAGCCCAACCTCCCAGTGGCAGAAGCTGGTTACCAGCGTGTCTTAATGAGGCAGCTGATTCATTGCTGCTGACAGAAGACTCTCTCTCCTGTTGGCACACCCTACATTAAGATAATCACCTGTGATCATAAACTGACTTTATCAGGTTTTATAAAAATCAGCCAGTCTCACAAGTTCCTTGTCAGTCTTTCATCAATTGTTATTTTGCTGATGCTGGCAGAAATGAGAGGCAAGCCAGCTGTGAATACACTCGCCCTCTTTTAAATGCATCCTTCCCCATGGACACAAAGAACCATAGAATGGTTTGGGTTTGAAGGGCCCTTAAAGATCATCTAGTTCCAACCCCCTGAGCAGACAGTCCTCTAGCACTTGGGTTGTGTCATCAGCCCATCACAGGGGCATCATTTGATTCTTGTGGCAAATCTGTACTATGTAGAGAGGCAATGGAAAAAGTCCAGGTTTGGTTCCTACTGACACTTGATTGTTATGTGTAGGTTTATGATCATTGGTTTCTGATTTGTTGTGTTCTCTTTGTTTAATATGCAGGACAAGGGGGCAGGCACTCGTGGCAGGGAGAAGGTTGCTTTTGCAAGCACATGGCTACAGGAACTTCAAAAAAAACCCAAACATACAATGGTTTGGGTTGGAAAAGACTTTCAAGATCATCTAGTTCCAACCCCCTGAGCAGACAGTCCTCTAGCACTTGGGTTGTGTCATCAGCCCATCACAGGGGCATCATTTGATTCTTGTGGCAAATCTGTACTATGTAGAGAGGCAATGGAAAAAGTCCAGGTTTGGTTCCTACTGACACTTGATTGTTATGTGTAGGTTTATGATCATTGGTTTCTGATTTGTTGTGTTCTCTTTGTTTAATATGCAGGACAAGGGGGCAGGCACTCGTGGCAGGGAGAAGGTTGCTTTTGCAAGCACATGGCTGCAGGAACTTCAAAAAAACCCCAAACATACAATGGTTTGGGTTGGAAAAGACTTTCAAGATCATCTAGTTCCAACAACCCTGCCATGGACAGGGACACCTCCCACATCAGGTTGCTCTGTGCCTCATCCAGCCTGGCCATAAACACCTCTAGAGATTGAGGGGGCATCCACACCCTCTCTGGGCAACGTCTTCCACTGTATCACCAGCCTCACAACAAAGAATTTCTTTCTTATCTCCAGCCTGAATCTCCCCTCTTCCTTTACATCCATCATTCCTAGTCCTGCCATCAGCTATCCTATTAAAAAGTCCTTTTTGTAGGCACCTTCGGGTACTGACAAGCTACTCTGAGGTCCCTACTGAGCTTCTCTGCTAGGATTGTTTTCTGCCAATACACACACAGGTGAAGACCAAGGTTCTGTTGCATTTTTGAGAGCAAATTTTTTGCAAGGTCTCCTCTGCCTCTCCTGAGGCCTAGAAAAGCTGGGGCAGACAGAGGAAGAGAGCCTGGTGCTCTGCCTCCATCCTACAGCTGCTGAGGAGGAGAAAGGGATGAGTCATCCTTCAGCTTATTGTAGGACAATGTAGACAGCTGTAAATATATCCTGTCTGGAGATTTGATTCCAGTAAGCAGCACAGAATAACCACTGACATCACACTGGGTGACTCTGAACCTGTCATGCTGAGACAAAAAAAGCTGGGGGGAGGGGATGGGAATAGATCAATGGTGCTGAGATAATGGAAGGTACTATCTCTTCTTTGGTAGATTATGTCTTCTTGTGGTGTTTTCTTCCTCCACAAACTACACGGAAACCATTAATTACATTGTTGCTCAGAGCTTGTATCATAGAATAGTTTGGGTTGCAAGGAACCTTAAAGATCATCTAGTTCCAACCCCTCTGCCATGGGCAGGGACACCTCCCACTAGACCGGGTTGCTCAGTCCCTTGTCCAGCCTGGCCTTAAACGCCTCCAGGGATTGAGGGGGCATCCACAGCCTCCCTGTCAACCTCTTCCAGTGTCTCACCACCCTCACAGGATTTTCTTATCTCCAGCCTGGATCTCCCCTCTTCCAGTTTACATCTCTTATTCCTAGTCCTGCCATCACATATCCTATTAAAAACTCCTATCCTGAGCTTTCTGTAGGCCCCCTTCAGGTATTGATAAGCTACTAGCATCTTAAAATAGCTTTGTTTTTGGAAAAAAAAATTCTAAACATGAGGGTATGGCAATTTCAGTCCCTGAGGCTACTGTGTGGGGAACAGGTCTTTCACAGTATGTTTCTTAGTTGTGGACAACTTTGGTTGAAGTCTCAAATGTAGCTTGAAGAAATTTTTGAGAAGGATGTTGCCAAAACACGATGCATATTTTATTTTTATGACCATGACACTTGTACTTCTGTGGTTAAATGTCTCCATTTGAATGTTAAAATAAGCAAAAGTGTGAAGTGAACCAGTTTCCCTTGTATGCCTTGTCAGGAGGATGGAACCAGGCTCTTCTCAGTGTCCTCCAATGATAGGACAAGGGACAATGGGTGCAAGCTGGAACACAGGAGGTTCCACAGAAATATAAGAAAAAACTTTGTCAGGGTGAGAGAAGAGTGACACAGGCTGCTCAGAGAGGATGTGGGGTCTCCTTCCCTGGAGGCATTCAAACCCCATCTAGATGCCTTCCTGCGTGACCGGATCTAAGTGTTCTTGCTCTGGAAGGGGAATAGGACCAGATGATCTCTCCAGGTCCCTTCCAATCCCTGATATTCTGTGATTGCTCCATAACAGCTCTGTCCAAGCCAGCAGTTACAATTGATAAATTTTCTTTTATGCAATGCTATGAATGTCATAAACTTTGTTAAATGTGTGCACAGAGTAAATCTGGGATTTTGCATTTGTTCCACAAAGGCTAATTTGTAATGCCTCATGCAAATAACTTCTTCAGTAGAAATCCCCAGGGAGTATGCCTGTACCTTTTTTTTTTCCCATGCCTTTATCAAATGGGTCTGTAGGTTTCACAGCATGGAATAGAAGCAGCAGGTTACTACTCTGCTTAGGGTATGGAAATGAGATTTAAGACATCATTGAAAAGCTGATGTCTAGATTTGTTGCTTTGAAATGGAAATGGTTTGCAGAACAAAGGTACTGCTTTTATGTAGTTCTCTGATAGTCTTCCTAGTGCTGCTATGGGAGGCAGTGTAAGATATTAAAATAACAAAACCACTCAACTCCCTTTTTCTCCCTTTCAACCAAGCTGTGTGTAGTCCACCTTCAAAGGATTGTTGCTTCTGTCCTAAACTTAGAATCATAGAATGGTTTGGGTTGGAAGGGACCTTCAAGATCATCTAGTACCAAATCCCCTGCCATGGGCAGGGACATTTCCCCCATGATCAGGTTGCTCAATGCCTCATCCAGCCTGGCCTTAAACACCTCCAGGGATTGAGGGGGCATCCACAACCTCTCTGGGCAACCTCTTCCAGTGTCTCACCACCCTCACAGCAAAGAATTTCTTTTTTATATTCGGCCTAAATCTTCCCTCTTCCAATTTACATCCATTACTCCCTGCCCTTCCATCACATATCCTATTAAAAAGTCCTACCCCAGCCTTTCTGTAGCCCCTTTCAGGTATTGAGAAGCTACTCTGAGGTCCCTCCCTGAGCCTTCTCTTCTCCAGGATGAACAACAATCCCAAAACCAAGGTGCTGGGATGGCATTTTAAGGTGCTCAATGTTTAAAACATAAGAAGTACCTGTGGGGGCATGTCTGAGTCAATCAGTGCTGCTGTGTAGGGGTGGTGATTTTTTTCCCCTCCTTTTTGTCCAGGTTTTTGCAGCCTACTATTATAAAAAGTAATTTTAGTTACTTTTGCATGTGCAAGCTCCCTTGAAGCAGTAACAGGTCCAAAACAGGGCTGCCATGCTTGGTGTTGCTGGGTTCAAGGTTACTGCAGCCATCACGATGCTGTTAATAAAGAATAGAGCTGGAACTGGCCAGAGCCTCTGTTCTCTCTCTTACATCAAGTACAAATAATGGAATTTTTTCTTCAGGCTTGTGACTGAGTATTTTTCATTCATTGAAAACCTAAAAATAAGAGAGTGGTGATTGTATGTGGTCTGAGGGAGGAGATAAACCAGTTGAATCTGGAAAGGCACACATTAACTGCTGAATCATCCTCTTGAGGATGCTTTGAGCTTTTATGTAGCTGAAGTGAGGTGATGACTCCCTCTTTGATGTGGATTTTGTTACTTGCTTTTAAAAATTCTATGTAGAAATTTATCAATAAGCAGCACCTACCAGTTTATTGTTGGAACTGGCATGTGAAAAATGCATCCTCTTCTCAAGAGGGAATTCTGGATGAGTACTTTAAAGCTTAGCCTTTGCACAGATGCCTTTTTTTTCTTTATTTCTTTTTTTTTCCTTTTACTTTTCCGGATGCCTTGGAAGGCTGCCAACAGCTCTGCTGGTTCAGAGCAAGCTGGCAGTGTTCCTGCTCTCTGCTCTGTGTGTATTTCGTGTGACTGGCCAGAATGAATTAATGCAATGTCTGTGGGGTAGAGTCCATGAAGCCGGTGCAAAATGATTTTTAGAGAGCAGAGATCTCACTTTTCATGAGATATCAACCAAAGGAAGTAGAAGTGTATGGAATATGCTTCTAATGTGAAAATTTTGGTGGGGTGTTGGTGTATGTTAGAAAGGTCATAACCTGTGAAGATCAAGAGCTTAGAATTTCTGGGTCTTTTCCAGTAATTCATGCATCAGCTTGAGCACAAGTGGTGCCAAGAGGCTGTGGATGCCCCCTCAATCCCTGGAGGTGTTTAAGGCCAGGCTGGCTGAGGCACTGAGCAACCTGGTCCACTAGATCTAAAGATCCAGATGATCTTGAAGGTCTCTTCCAATCCAGACCATTCTGTGATTCATTGCATGTCACTGAGAAGAGCCTGTCACACTAATTAGTGTGACAAAATGATGCTTCAACAGTAGAGCTGTGCTCTACAAATGCTGTTGTAAGATGAGGGATGAAGATTTTGCAGAATTTGCATTCTGGTTTTTTTTTTCTATGAGAATGCAATCCTTAGTATTGTATCAGCATAGTCTGCCTGTGATTGACAGTGGTTTTTGCAGCAACTTTGGGGAAGGAAGTAACTCCAGTAAAAGTGTGGCAGATGAAGCAGGTGCTGTCTGTGCAGGGAAGAAGCCTCTGGGGAGAGTGATGCTCTTGGAGACCAGCTCCATCCCTGGCTAGTTGTGATCCAAGGTGGTGAAAGCCCTTTGCCATACAGTTGTGGGCTGTCAGATTTTTTTCCTTAAAATGCTGGGATTGAGAGTATGAGGAGAAGGAATCCAATGCAGGCTGCAAGTGTGTCCGTGGAGATGAGTCCTCATGAAGACAGTTTCAGTGAATAAATCTTTCTGTTGTGAATGAGCACCTGTTGCTTTTCATGGGAGTGATAATCCTGGAGCAGCTGCTAGTCAGGGGGAGTGGTATCAGGTCTCAGGCCCCACTGTTAGTGTGATTTGCTTAAATCCTTGTGTGAGGACTCCCTGATCTGCTTTATGATAAACATGGACAGCTCTTGGATGGAAAGGATTGACCTCATTAATGGCCATAAATATGGAAAAGGGTGAATGTGAGGAGGATGGAGCCAGGTTCTTCTCACTGACCTCCAATGATAGGACAAGGGGCAATGGGTTCAAGCTGGAACACAGGAGGTTCCACAGAAATAGAAGAAAATACTTTTTCACAGTGAGGGTGAGAGAAGAGTGGCACAGGCTGCTCACAGAGGGTGTGGGGTCTGCTTCCCTGGAGACATTCAAACCCCATCTGGATGCCTTCCAGACCTGGTCTGGGTGTTCTTGCTCTGGCGGGAGGATTGGACTAGATGATCTCTCCAGGTCCCTTCCAATCCCTGATATTCTGTGATTTTGTGAAATGGAAAGTTGAAGAATGTTCCTTCTTGCAGTTCAGCCTAAGTTTCTTCTCCCACTTTGAGAGGTGCCATCAGTTACCTACAGGCATTGCTGCCATGACCCCTTTGCTTGTCTCCTGGTGCTGCAGGGCACAGCAGTTCTCCTGTCCCTCCCTTCACACCTCTCCAGAGGACAGAAAGCTCCACAGTGTTCTAAAGTGAAGAAATGTGCATGTTTCTACTTCTTGAATCTGTTTCTAAAAATACCACAGCGTAAGAAATTGCCGGGTTGTGAAAAGCTCCGTAGCACTTGCTGCAGGTGGTGTTCTTGTGGGCTGAAGGGGCACTGGCAGGGAAGACTTTGGATTTTACATGAGGGGTGAGAGCCTGGTGGGACTGCTAAACCCTTTAAAACCTATTTTTGGACTAGAAATATCGAGCAAAGACCAACACTGAAGTATTTTGAGGTCATTCTTTTCCCATCTTTCTCTTTCTAACAGCTGGATGAGTGTTAAGGTTTGTGGAGTGATGGGATGAAGTGAACACCTTCCGTTCTCCCTCCTCCCCCAAAACACAAGCTTTTATAGATTGTAATAAAAGGAAGGGATTATTGCTGTGTAGTCACGGGGAGCATGCTTCTGAAATGAGTCACTCTTTCCTGTAACTTTTTTTTTTTTCCCACCCCATCTTAAAGTGCCTGAAGCTGACCCTCTGGGAATGCAGTTACCCTTAGAAGGCTTGTGCAACATTCCAGCAGTGTCATTTGTATAAACTCCTGTGGCTGCTGTCTTTTTAGTCACTTTATGTGAAAGAAATGGATGTGCAAGTCCTGGGGGTTGGCTGTGCCAGGCTGCACAGAGGGGATCCACTGCCTGGGATAAACTCAGCTTTGCCAAGTCACTGCTCCTCAGCAAAACACCAGGAGTGAATGAGTCAAGGGATGGCAATGTCTCTGCTGCCACACATTGCTCCTGAGTTTCTCAGGAGCTGATACCTGACTCCTTCTGGGAAAACACTTTATAACCACAGCAAGGTGATCTTTCTCTTTTCTTTCCCTATACTTGTGCAGAGGTCTAAAATAGTGTGCATGGTGTCAAACATGCATTTGTGTTTCTTCACAAGCAGAAAATTTAAAGATGCTGATTCATAACTAATCAATGTCCTTTTTTTTTTTTTATATGCCTGTTGAAGAAAATCCCATAATCCTCATTCATGTCTAAAAATATGTAAAGAGTGAGTGTCAGGAGGATGGAGCCAGGCTCTTCTCAGTTACTTCCAGCGATAAGACAAGGGGCAATGAGTTCAAGCTGGAACACAGGAGGTTCCACAGAAATATGAGAAAAAACCCTTTTTCATGGTGAGGGTGAGAGAAGAGTGTCCCAGGCTGCTCAGAGAGGGTGTGGGGTCTCTTCCTCTGGAGACATTCAAACCCCACCTGGACACCTTCCTGTGTGAACTGGTCTGGGTGTTCCTGCTCCAGCACAGGGATGGGACTAGATGATCTCTTGAGGTCCCTTTCAATCTTTGATATTCTGTGATTCTGTGGATCTAAATACTGTTAGAAATAAATCCACTGTTTCTTCAGTGGAAGTTAGGTGGAATTCCTCATGTGGAGATTTTCCATTATTCCTCCTTCCCAAAGTTTTGGTGAACTATGGTGTTTGGTAACTTGAGATATAACATATTTGTTAGTTTTTCAAGATAAGACAGTTCAAGATATCACAGTACTGTTAGCCCAGAACAGTGATTGAACCAGCATGCTTTGCAATGTCCATTGTAAGAAATGGTCACATTGTGTAAAGTAGAAAATAAAAGTAAAAAATAAGATTCATAGTGTAGAAAAAGGAGTATCCATCATAGAGGACGTAGTTTTTCAGGAGCAATCTTTGTCTTGTACTGCTCAGAGCCTTGGCAGAGAGGACTCCTCTTGTTGGACAGGGCAAGGTGAGCTGGTGGGAGGCATCTTCTGAGCCTGAGAATAGAAAAATGAGGCCATTTTTCAGCCAGTTTTTTTTTTCAGAGCATTCTGGATATTTGCCTGCAGAGGATAAGCCTTTGTCAGCGAGCATCTGCAGTGGTGAAATACAGAGTCTTTCTGCTGACTTCAATAGCAGCAGATAAATTCCTGTCGAGTTTGTAACAGCTGAGGCACCATTTTCTGCCTCTCTTCTTCTTCCCAGCCTGGCAGCATCTGGAGAACATCTGCACCCCTTGGTTGGAGTCCAACACTGCCACTTTTGTTGCGCTGATTGTTTTTGGGAGAGGAGGAGGCTGTGCCAAAGTGAGTTTTAGGTAGTAGTTCATCACTGCTAGAGCATTTCCTGCCACCCCCTGGTTGATGCTGCTGATGCAGCAGTATGTTGCTTGGTGAGGGAAATAACTGTGAGCAGCTTTGCAGTGGAAATTAAACTGTGAAGAGGAAATCATTCTCTGGAGCTGTTTGTGATCTTGTTAATGAGTGGGAGTTGGGACTTGGGTGAACTGCAGGGATCGGGCTGATGAAATGGAACAACTCCTGCCTCTCACCTCTGGCAACTTAAGATGTTTTTTGTATTCATTTATCTCAGCCAGGTTTGGGGAGAGACATATCCTGATTAAAAATTTTAGTAGTAATAAGTCTGAAGCACTCACATATAAATTTACAAGAATAATAAAGAAGGTGATAAATAATATGTTCAGCACACGATTCATATTAACACAAGCTCTTCAAACTTTTCTCAGAGTTGGAGGGGTAATTCAGAAACACAAAATCCAAATGTCAAGTTTACTGCTTGTTGTTGTTAATATTTATATATTTTTGGCAGTAATGCCCTTTAACAATGCCACGCAGCCAAGTTTTTTTTTCCCCATGAAGCAAAAGGCTTTAGTATCTGTAGTAATTGAAAAGCAGGGAACAAAGCAAGCCATTAAAAGTTTATGTGTTTGCTCTGAGCCTGGCCTTTATTCCAGGGATGTCATGGTCCCTGTTTGGGGGGGCAGTTTAGGTTAGGTAAAGGGTTTGTTTTGGGGTTGTTGCTCACAGTGAAAGTATCTTAGGACTGAGAGAGAGAGGACTCCTTTCACTGTCCCCTTCTCTGTCCCCATAGGTGATATGGGAGTGGGTGCAGATCTCCTCCCAGTCCAGTTCTTAACTACAGGTTTCTTTTTTCACACACGTCAAAATTTACATAAATTCAGCTTCTCGGCAGTCAGTAAGATTTCCACATGTAAATATTTTTAACAAATTGTTGTGGATGCCCCCTCTCTGGAGGTGTTTAAGGCTGGATGAGGCACTGAGCAAGCTAGTCTAGTGGGAGGTGTCCCTGCCCATGGCAGGGAACTAGATGATCTTGAAGGTCCCTTCCAACCCAAACCATTCTATGATTTTTGTTTTTGAAGTTTCTGTAGCCATGTGCTTGCAAAAGCAACCTTCTCCCTGCTGTGCAAATTGGAAGAGGGGAAGAGGCTGGAAATAAGAAAGAAATTCTTTCCGGTGAGGGAGGTGAAGCACTGGAAGAGGTTGCCCACAGACGTTGTGGATGGCCCCTCAATCCCTCGAGGTGTTTAGGGCCAGGCTGGATGAGGCACTGACCATCCTTGTTTAGTGAGAGGTGTCCCTGCCCATGGTAGGGGGGTTGAAACTAGATGATCGTTAAGGTCCTTTCCAGTCCAAGCCATTGTATGATTCTATTTCTCTGGGACCCATGGGTTGTGGCAAGCCCTTACAGAAAGCACAGAGGATCCTCTTCTGTTGAACTGTATGGAAGGGATGGGAAGGATAGAGGGAGGAGAGGTACCTTTCCCACATCTCACTGGCAGTGCTGCTCCCAGGGTGATGGGGTGGTTTTTATAGCTGCAGGATCTGGCTTTGTGGAGGCAGGAGGTGACAAGTACCTAACTGCAGTAGCTCCAGTGTGCAGTGGAACAATGCATGGTGAGGTGGAAAACCAACTCCTCTGCTGCTGAGCACAGAACAACATGCAATCCTGTATTTCTGGCCCGAGAATTTTACTGCAGGATGCCCATCGTGGGATGGACCAGCAGCTATTCAGACAGAGAAAGGCACTGCTGAATGAGAAGAAGGATGAGCTGGTGCCCTGTCTGTACAGAAAAGGAGATTGCACAGCAGAGGAAGGGCAATCATAGACAAAGATGGAAATGGGAGGAGAGGAAAGAAAAATCAATAGTTCATCAGATTTGTAAAGGAGAAGGAGAAGAAGGATCAATAACTCATCAGATGTGGAGACTCTGCTTGTGTGATATGGTTGGTTAACCCAGGAATACTTTAGTGGAGTCATTCTTCATGTTTTTTGTTATAACTAATACACATCATGTAACAGGTCCGATCAGTGTATAGAAAAGAATAAAGATCACATAGAAATTAAGGACAGTCCACTTGAAAAGCCTGGTTTAGGGAAGGCATCCTCCTAGAGACAGCTTATTGGCAAATATTAAAAAATTATTTGAGGTTTGTTGCCCCCATATTCATCAGCACTGTCTTGGCCATGCACAGTATTGCTCAAAATTCTGCAGTTTTCAGTTGCCATTTCAGTGAATGTGAGTTTTGTCTGCAAGGTCTGCCCTTGTGGTTTTAATAGTTTACAGCCCAGGTGAAAAGTAAATACTGGATTAGAATGGATGGATTTCAGACGTGGGTGTGAAATTTTCTACAAAATGACCTCATTTTAACACTTCTGTGCCAGAAGTAATGCAGTCATACAGTTTCCATGATTATACTGTAAAGGAATAATAGCTACTGTGCCATAAAGGTGTATTTTTAGAAAGAAGGTCCCAAAGATGCAGTATCAGTTTGGATTGGCACTTCATAGTGGGTGTAAATAGTTCCAAGTGAAAAGAGCTGCTTTTAGTACACATTGGCTATTTGTAATTTCAGAGATTTTCTATCAGTTGGTTTTAAACACTGATAATCTCATTAGGGCCCATGAAAGCATGCTGTATCTTCTAGTAACACCTATTGTCCCCAAACTTTCCTCTTCATTGTCCCCAATCCCCCCTCA
>VZTY01002286.1:1275-41960 GCA_013400935.1 Turnix velox
GCGCCCTTTTTTTTTTTTTTTTTTTTTTTTAATCCAGTAGCCAAAATTTGTAGTGATTCAAGAGAGTTGTGACCAGCAGGACAAGAGAGGTGATTTTGCCCCTCTACTCAGCTCTGGTGAGACCCCACCTGGACTATTGTGCCCAGTTCTGGAGCCCTCAATATAAGAAGGACATTGAGAGTTTGGAGCAGGTCCAGAGGAGGCCACAAAGATTATGAGAGTGCTTCTGAGAACAGGCTGAAGAAGTTGGTGTTGATCAGTCTGGAGCCTCCTGGAGAGGAGAAGGCTCAGGGGGGACCTCATAATTTCCTCTCAATATCTGAAGGTGAAGGGGGCTATAGAAAGGATGAGGTAGGATTTTTAGTAGGATATGTGATGGCAGGACTAGGAATAATGGATAGAAATTTGGAAGAGGGGAGATTCGGGCTGGAGGTAATAAAGAAATTCTTTCCTGTGAGGGTGGTGAGACACTGGAACAGGCTGCTCAGAGAGGTTGTGGATCCCCCTTCCCTGGAGGTGTTTAAGGCCAGGTTGGATGAGGCACTGAGCAACCTGGTCTAGTGGGAGGTGTTCCTGCCCATGGCGGTGTGGTTGGAACTACATGATCTTTAAAGTCCCTTCCAACCCACACTATTCTCTGATTCTATGATGTTTGCAGGGTTTACCCTGCAAACCCCCTGTGAGGGGTTTCTTAGTGTGGACATTGGTTGATACATCCTTGAAAATTCCAGTTCACACAACCTAAACTTGCTGTGTTGGGTGTCCGCATTAGCAACTAATTTAATTCTTTCCCAGCTTTTTACAAAAAGACTTACCTTGCTTTGAATAAACTTCCTGATAGATTTGCAAGAAAGAATAACAAAAAAAGAAATGCTGCTTTTTAAATACTACTTTTTAATAACAAGCAGATCGCTCTCCTTTCAAAATAAGAATAGTAATAACTATTGAGATAATCTGTAACTCATAAATAGTTCAGAAACTCAATATTTGTTTCAAAATGATGATTTAACCAACAATTTGTCAGAATTACTGATTTAAAAAAAAATCTTTTTTTTTTCCTTTCTCTGTGCTCATATGAGCAAATAATTAAGGAGGATGTGTGATTTTCTGCTCCAGCTCCCAGCTCAAAATGCCGTGTTCTCCAATTAAGTTCTTATTAGGTTTTACCTAACGAAGCGCAGCCTGATCTGAGCTCTGCTGTTGGCATCATTTCATTTCTTTGCTTATCAGCTTGTCTAGGAACTATTTTAAAGCAGGTGAGGATACTCTTGCTATTTTTGCTCTATTTCTATACCAATTAAGCAAAACAGCTTGATTAAGTCTAGTGTTGCTCAGTTCATAGGGACTGGGGCAGCTCAGTAGCTGTTGCAGGAGAATGGCCATAATCTGGAGATGGCGGAGGAGGCAATGAGGATGATCAAGGGGCTGGAGCACCTCTGGTGTGAGGACAGGCTGAGAGAGCTGGGGATGTTCAGTCTGGAGAAGAAAAGGCTGTGGGGGGACCTCCCGGTGGCCTCACAGTGTCTGAAGTGGCTACAGGAAAGCTGGAGATGGGTACAGAGCCACAGGATGAGGGGCAATGGTTTGAAATTAGAGCAGGGCAGGGTTAGATGAAAAGTGAGGGAGAAGTTCTTCCCCATGAGAGTGGTGAGACACTGTTCCAGGCTGCCCAAAGAGGTGGTGGAGGTCCATCAAGCCTGGAGGCATCCTAGGCCAGGCTTGCTGAGGCTCTGAGCAACCTGATCTAGTGCAGGATGTACCCTGCTCACTACAGGGGGTTGGAAGGTCCCTTGGAATTGGCCTTGGAAGGTCCCTTCCAGCTCTATCCATTTTATGACTCTTTGATCTTCAAAGCTCCAAGTGTGTTGGTCTAACTGGCCTGTGTAACAAGCACATACAGAAAGAGAGTCACTTTTACTTTTATCCTGGAAGGCTGATTGAGCAGTCAACAGCTTTGACATGTTCTCCAACACAACTCAGCAACATGAATGGGCTTCATTTCCCTCCATGGTTCCCCAGACTTCTCTAGGGACATGAGTCTGTCACATGTGTGCAGCTTGTCACGCCTTCTGTGCTCTTGTTTCTGGGCTGGCTGTCATCCTTAGGTACAACCTCTCCATATTTCATCACTTCTCCTTCAGAATTATGTAGGGTGAAGGTTACAAAAGTTCTTGGCATCTGCCATATGATGTGGGAGGAAATCAGCAGAGTCTCTTGTGTAACCTCCTGATATTTTTGGAGATATGTTTGGGTAATAAAATGTTTGCTTTACCCAGACTCCTTCCTATAGTGCAAAAATTGCCTTTTGTAAGTATGTTTAAGGCCACTTCATAAAATTAAACCTCAGAAAGGTGTGAAGATCATTGGCAAAGACTGGATTAATATGACTTACAAGGAAATATTCTGGAGAAAATAGAAAGCAAAGGATTTTTCACTGACATGGGATTGTCAGAGGACAGAGATTCACTGTTGAATTGAGGGTAGTGGAAGAGCAAAAATCCATGGATGAATAAAAACAGAGAGAGAGAGAGGAAAATGTGCGTCAGATCCAAACTGCTTCTGTACAAGTCACACTGACATCTGCTCTGTTTTGAGGATTTTTCCAAATGCAACATTGCTTGTCTTGAAATTATATTGAATGGTCCTAAAAGTAGCTCAGTACTGAATGGAGATGGCCAGTTTTTCCAGTGATTTCTCTGAGATGTCCACAAAGTGGTTGGCTGTGAGAAGTGACACTGCCCTCATGTCCAAGGGAAGGTGATGTTTGAGGCAATACATTGTTTTAGAAAACTGCATCTTCTCAATTTCTGTGATTTCCAGTGTGTACTAGATATCTTTGAAGACAAGGGTTGGAAGGGACCTCTGGAGATCATTCAGTCCAACTCCTTGGAAGAGCAGGGTCAACCACAACAGGCTGCACAGGTTGCTCAGAGAAGTGATGGAGGTCCCATCCCTGCAGACATTCAAGGCCAGCCTTGCTGAGGTTCTGAGCAACCTGATCTAGTGCAGGATGTCCCTGCTCACTGCAGAGGGTTGGATTAGATAGCCTTGGAAGGTCCCTTCCAGCTCTACGCATTCTATGACTCCATGATTCTCAAAGCTACAAGTGTGTTGGTGATTCCAAATACCAGTGGTTTTGGAATGTCTCCAGAGATGGTGACTCCACCACTCTGGCCAACCTGTGCCCTTCTGGTTGATGGTCTTCCCTCTGCTATGTGTGGCACCTGGGACAAGAGACCCTTATAATTAATTAAATAAAATCTATTTAAGCTAATCCTGGCACCTGACTCATCCCAGGTTAGCACTTCTTGCTCCATTTTGACAACTGGCAATCCCATGTGAAGGATGAGGGCCAGGAAGGAGTCCTGTCACAGAGGGACTGGGTTGCACAAGCCCAGCAGCTCACCCCACAGCTCAGGCAACCAGTCTCCTCCACTTAGCTAACTAAATAATAAGGGAATAGGGTGAGGAGAGATAAAAATCACAGCTGGGAGAGTAAGAGGTGTTTACACAGTGAAAGTTTTTCTCTCACCCACTGAGCTCAGGGCTGTGTCACAGCTTGGAGTGTCCCTGGAGAACTTGGTGTTCTGCTCAGTAGGTGCTTCTGAGCTTCTCTTAGCAGAGTTCCAGTCTGAGGAGACTCCCAGAACACTGGAAATACTGCATTTTATGAGTATTTTAGTCAACCTTTTTATACTGATGTGGTAAATCATAGTTAGCACCATTTTGAGGTACATGGGATACCCAGTGGTAGATGTAAAAGGACAAGGGAAGCACTGGGAAGGGGATCTACTTTCCCAGCATTTTTCTGGCAGTTTCTATTCCATTTCTCTGCTCTCTTTTGTGCTATGAAATCCTTTCCTCTACTTCTTCATCCTCTTGCCTTGGCTGGGATGCATGAAAGAAGTCTTCTGCCTCTTCAGTTCTTATAGGGGTTTTTCTAAGAAGGACAAGGACATGTGTTTTAGTAGGACCTGTTGCAATAGTACAAGGGGTAATGGCTTTGAAATAAAAAAGTAGATTTAGATTAAATAGAAGGAAAAAAATTTATACCCTTAGGGTGGTGAGATGCTGACTCAAGTTGCACAGAGAGGTAGTGAGTGCCTCATTCCTGGAAATTTTCAAGGTCAGGTTGAATGGGCAACCTGATCTCACAGAATGTGTTGGGTTGGAAGGGACTATTAAAGACCATCTAGTCCAACCCCCTGCAGTGAGCAGGGACATCCTGTACTCAGAGCCTCATCCAGCCTGGCCTTGGATGTCTCCAAGGATGGGGCCTCTACCACCTCTCTGGGCAACGTGTTGTAGCTGAAGATGCCTCTGCCCAAGGCAGTGAAGTAGGACTAGACGGCCTGTAAAGATTCCTTCCAACCAAAGCTTTTCCATAATTCTAAGATTCTGTTGCTATTTCCTCTTACCTTTTTCACAGTGATGTTGCCTGGATTTCCCTCTGCAATCTACAGCAGAGGACTCAGCCTTGGGCAATGATCAGCAGGAGGAAAGGAGCGAATGGCTACTGTCACTCTTGGTCCTGGGTGTTCTCTCTCAGAGCAAAGCAAACTTTATTGCACAGTCACTGACTTTTAGCTCTGAAACAGTCCATGTGCATCTACTGGAGTCATTCCATCAGCACCAGAGGGCATTGAATTGTGTCTCTGCTGGCACTGAAAGCCTCTGTTTTCACTTTTTGGCTCTTTCAGCCTGTTTACTGTTCTTCACGCTTGCATGTTCTTCAACTTGCTCTTCTAAACAGAGTTAAAACATTAATGTGCCAGTACAAACTCACTCTATTAATGATGGCACTGATTTTTGGAAGGAATATTTATTTCCTGGGAAATGTGACTTTAGGTTTTTAAGGCAGCTACTGTCTGAAGGAAGTTGTTGGTTTTCAGATATGCGTGGAATGAACAGGTTAAGTTCACCTCTGCTGCATTGCTTCTGAATTTAGTGGATTTATATTAGGAATAATTTCAAGCTTCTGGGGAGTAGTCAATCTCAGTGCTACAAAAATAGGTCCTGCGGATTTGTTCAGTCCAGAGAATAGAAAGCTCCAGGGAGACCTTAGAGAAGCCTACCAGTACCTTAAGGAGCTACAAGAAAGCTGGGGGGGGATTCTGATAAGATTTCAGGAAGATATTCTTTGCTGTGAGAGAGGTGAGCCCTTGGCACAGGTTGCCCAGGGAAGCTGAGCTGTGGAGCTTGGAGCAACCTGGGCTGGTTGGGGGTAGGAAGTGTCCCTGACCAGGCAGGGGGTTGGAACCTGAACTGTTCTATGATTTCATGATTGGCTTAGTCCACAGCTACTGATTGCATTAAAAAATTCTCACAGTGCAAAAACATCTTCTGATGTTGATCTTTGAGCGTATAAGGGACGAATAAGGGATCCCGAAGCCCAGCAAAGGATACCTTGCAGCAGGATATGGTGCAAGGAGACCCCAGATTGTTCCAGCTGGGTTCTAGATATGCTCCATGATGGAGGGACCAGCTCCTGTTTGGGAAGCAGTAGGAAAGCTAAAAGCTGGGGGAGATAAAAAAAAAAAGGCAGCCTGTGTGACATCTTGGTATCATGCTGTACCTGGGAATATTTAATATGGGGCTGCTCATGGGAGGGCAATGCAAAAGAATCAGCTCTAGTTCTACAGGAAGCATTTTTGCAAATATTCAGCTTCTCTTCTGGCATTTCTTCTTTGCAAAGCTAAAGGGAATCCAGAAAAGAAACAGAAGCAGAAAACAGAAGACTTTTACACAGACATTCTTCACTGGACATTCTCCTGTTTACCAAACCCTAAGACATTCAAAGCACTGTGTTATCAGGAGAGGGAGATAAAATCCAGCCTCAGGCTGGGAGGGAGAAGGAGAAAGACATTAAAAGAAAATTTAGGATGAAAACCATCCTGATTGTCTTGATTGGATCAATTCTGCTGAGGCATAGTCTTTCCAAGAAGCTGCATTAAGAGTTATCCTTAAACACCCAGGGTAGAAAGCTCAGGGGAAAAATGAAGGGAATTGTCCAAGCCTGGTGAAAGGGGAAGGAGTGGGGTAAATTGCTCAATAAGCACTACTTCATTTGTAACCCTTATTAAATTTCACCCTAATCACTGAACGTTAACAGCAGGGGCTGTGGTGGATGGCAGAAGTCATATATTATTCTCAGGTCAAGCGGTCCTCCCTCTTTTTAGGAGAATTTCATGTTCCAGTGCTTTTTGTTGGAGTCTTTTGGGGGGCCTTTATTTAGCAGTGTGGATTTCAGTGTCTAGACATACAGAGATGTGTATTTTGTAATAAAGCAAACTGAGGGTGTTCAGTGCCCAGGAAAAGTACTGTCCAGGAAGTTTAAGATCTGTATAAATTGAAAGCCAGGTGCTTTAAGCATTTTGTCCGAAGAAGTCTTCATTTAGGACTCTGCCATTTCCAGTGGAATTTGAACTCCTGAATCCATGTGAAAGGTTTCTCAGTCAACTGCTTTATTCAGGGAGCCAATAGCCAAAGAGGTAAATAAGGCTTTTTGGTTTTTTTTTTTTGTTTTCCAGTGATTCTTGGAAAAGAACATACACCAAAGGTGATAGAACTTCCCAACACACTGGGAAGGTTGGTAAATAATCCAGGGTATTTCCCACAAAATGAGGAAAGCTCTTACAAAGCATACAGGCTTGTTGCAACAACACCAGGTTTAAAATAAACAGTGGGGTTTTACTTTTCCCACTATTTGGCCTAATTTTGCCTGTCTTTTGGGTTGAAAAATCTCTGCCTGACCTTCTTGGCATCCGTGAGCTGGGATCAAGAAGAAACCTCGAGTTGCAGGCCCAGAGTCCCAACTGGAGAAGCAGAGTCCTTAGTCTTCAGTCAATCACCTTCTCCTGTGTAGGTTCTTGTGTTTTCTGTGTTGGGTACTTTTCATCCCACAGTTCCACTAGATCACAACATAGAATCGTAGAATGTACTGAGTTGGATGGGACAAACCTTCAAAGAACAGCTAGTCCACCACCCCTGCCATAACCAGGGACATCCTACACTGGAGATGAGGCATTTCATTGAGATTTTTCAAGTTCTGCATGGTTGCCATTCATCTTTTCTAATTCTAGGATAAAGATCAGATACTGGGGAGAAATTCTTTTCTGTGTGTGGGGCGAGCCCCTGGCCCAGGTTGCCCAGAGAAGCTGTGGCTGCCCCAGCCCTGGAGGGGTTTAAGCCAGGCTGGATGGGGCTTGGAGCAACCTGGGCTGGTGGGATGTGTCCCTGCCCAGGGCAGGGGGTTGATAGGGATGATGTCTAAAGTCCTTTCCAACCCAGTCCTTTCTATGATTTCATGAATTAGCCTCTGGATGGCTTAAGGTGAAACCTGGTTTAATTCTGAGACTTCTTCTTTAGATTCAAAATAAGCCCCCTCAAAATGCTGGCCATAGTAGGAGATTTAATAACTTTTTTCAGGGTTTGGGCCAGAGTAGTTGCTCTAATGGCTGCAGTTCACAGTCCATGAAAGACCAAACAGCATGTGTTTGACTTGAATTGACACAAGAGCTCAGCTCTGGACTCTGCCCTTCACCTTTAGCAGGTTTTTCATTTCATAAATTACACAAGCTTGTAGCCTAAATCACAGACCACCTATTTGGAGATTTAAAAAGTCAGCGTTTTAGAGGAAGCAGAAGGAGGGGGAGGCTCTTTAGGCAATAGCTTGGTGTAGCCAGAGCACAACAATACTGACATGGGCAGCACAGGGGAACACTTGGCACTGGTCATCTTTCCAGAGCATTCTCTGATTTCTGACAGACTTTGGTGTTGATCTCCTTCACATAATCTGCTTTCTTCTGCTACTTTGGATTCTCCTCTCTGCTCCTGCAATCCCCAGAGGTGTTTAAGGCCAGGCTGGATGAGGCACTGAGCAACCTGGTCTAGTGGGAGATGTCCCTGCTCATGGCAGGGAGTTTGGAACTGGATGATCTTTAAGGTCCTTTCCAACCCAAACCATTCTACGATTTTGTATCTCTGTGGACCCTGGGCTGAGGGTGAGTGAGCACACTGTAAGGAGGTAACAGGTAACAGAGAAGAACATTAATGTTTCTGTGTCTTTTTCATGAAAGAAATGTTCTTGCCCTCATTCTCACCAGGCCTCAGGTGTCATTTTTGAATGAAGAATGGCTAAAAGAACCCCTGGTCCTCCCCTTGTTGTGAAAATGAGAGTCGGCTTTTTGTAACCTCCTCCCTCCTTTATTTGGTTATCTCCTGCCTCCCTGATCCTATCCTACTCTTTAGCCTCTAATTAATTACCTGGGCGGCAGGGAAGGGAGGAGCATGATCCCATTTTGTGTGTCTCCCCGGAGGGTGGAGGGGAAACCTCAGCACTTGTTAGTGGTTAACTCTGATCTCTCAGATAATCAATCAGTTGCTGGAACTCCCAGCCAGTGACAGGATTTTAACCTTTTGCCTACTTAACTTGTGGAGCTTCAGACCCTGATTTTACACTATGTTAAACTGGGGTGGTTTGGTGGTTTTTTGTTAGTTTGGATTTTTTGTTTGGTTTGTTTTGTTTTGTTTTTTAAATATTCATAGGATGAAGAAATTACTAGACTTGACCAACATATCAGATACAGATCATTACTAGGGAACTCTTGATAACAACTGCTGGAGAGAGTCCAGTGCAGAGCCATGAAGATGATGAAGGGATTGGAGCATCTTCCTTCTGAGGAAAGGCTGAGNAGGGTGAGAGAAGAGTGGCACAGGCTGCCCAGAGAGGGTGTGGGGTCTCCATCTCTGGAGGCATTCAAATCCTACATGGACACCTTCTTGTGTGACCTGATCTGGGTGTTCTTCTCCAGCAGTGAGATTGGACAAGATGATCTCTCCATGTCCCTTCCAATCTCTGACATTGTGTGATTCTGTTTAACTCATCCCACAGCCATGATTCCCTCTGCTCTGCCTGCTTTGGAGGCCATGCAGAAGGTTGAGGTGTATCTCCAGCAGTTGCTCAACATAGCAAAAGACATTCATAGAATCACAGAATGGTTTGGGTTCGAAAGGACCTTGAAGATCATCTAGTTCCAACCCCACTGCCATAGACAGGGACACCTCCCACTGCTCAGTGCCCTGTCCAGCCTGGCCTTAAACACCTCCAGAGAGGCCCAGGTTGTGGACGTCCACAACCTCTCTGGGCAAACCTGTTCCAGTGTCTCACTACCCTTAAAATACTATCCTTGCAGACATGATAATCCTGTAGCTTTTGCTACTTAATAAACCACTTTAATTTTTTTTTTTTTTTTTCAGTTTATGGAGGAGTAAGTGTTGCTTCAATAGGCTGTGTCACAACAGGGTTGGCAGGGAGCACAGACCCGAAATTGCCACAAGACTCTGATGAAATGCTGTGGAAAGAAAAAATAAAATGCAAGTGTCGCAAGTCAGGCAGAGGTGAGGGACGGGCACGGTGCCGGGCATGTGGAGAGGACAAGTCCAGGAAACAGGGAAGTCAATCTGCAGAAGCATCAGAAGGCACAAAGGTAATAAAGTCTGTCTGTCTGGAGGGAAGCCATGCCCTGACACTGTTTCTTATGGTGACCTCAAGAAAGGAATTATAGAATGGTTTGTGTTGGAAGGGACCTTCAAAATCATCTAGTTCCAACCCCCCTGCCATGGGTAGGGACAACTCCCAGTACACCAGGTGTCCTAAACACCTCCAGAGATGGGGCATCTACAGCCTCTCTGGACAACTTGTTCCACTGTCTCATTACCTTTACAGTAAAAGAATTTCTTTCTTATCTCCAGCCTGAATCTCCCCTCTTCCAATTTACATCCATTATTCCTAGATCTGCCATCCTGGACCCTATTAAAAAGTCTTACTCCAGCCTTTCTGTAGCCCCCTTCAGGGACTGAGAAGCTACTATGAGATCCCCCCTAAACCTTCTCTTCTCCAGGCTGAATAACCCCAGATCCTTCAGCGTCTCCTCAGAAGGCGCTCCAGCCCTTTGATCATCTTTGTGGCCGTCCTCTGGACCCACTCCAACAGCTCAATGTCCTTATGTTGAGGGTTCCAGAACTGGACACAATACTCCAGGTGGGGTCTCACCAGTGGTGAGCAGAGGGGCAAATTCTGCTCACAGAACCAATAGGATTGGATGGTCTGATGAATTGTTGTGGGGTGGGCACCTAGAATATAGACTGACAGAACGGTTTGGGTTGGAAGGGACCCTGAAGATCATTCAGTTCCAACCCCCTGCCCTGGGCAGGGACACATCCCACCAGCCCAGGTCACTCCAAACTCTGTCTAGCCTGGCTTTGAAACTCCCCAGGGATGATGCAGCCACAACTTCTCTGGGCAACCTGGGACAGGGGCTCACCTCTCTCATAGCAAAGAATTTCTTTCTCAGATCTCATCTACATCTCCCCACTTTCAGTTTAAAACCATTTTCACTCCACTCTGAGATCTAGAGTACCTTTCCAACTCTCTTGGAGGCCCCTTTAGGTACTGGTAGGCTGGTGTAAGGTCCCTGTTATACAATATAAGGCTTTCTCTTCTCCATGCTGAACAATCCCAACTCTCTGAGCCTGTCCTCTTGGTTGCATAGTCTATAAGGATTTGGCCATAGGATTTTCAGGGATGTTTCCAGGCATTCTTCCTGCACAGCTTCCTTCAGGGGTGGCTCTTGGGCATGTAGCCAGTGCTTTGGTGGAGCACCATGCCATGAAGGTGTGCCTGGACAGGAGTAGGGTGTGGAGAGGAATAGGCACCATCAGACAGCAACCCAGATGGGGCTTCTCGTGCAATGGCATCAATAATGTTGGGGAAAATTAATGTTAAATTTATGTACTATCAAGGTTAAGGCAGTTATTTGTAGACTGCAGTTGTAGTAACATTTCTGGGGGGTTTGGTGAGAATGTGGAAAAAAAATTGTAGAGATGGAAGAAACCTGGGTGTGTAGCTCAGAAGGGAGAACATCAGACTCCTGATCTGAGGGTCCAGGGTTCAGTCCCTGTCCAGGTACAAGGCTTGTCAGATTTGGGCTGATGGTTGGACTCAGTGATCCAGTCCCTTCCAACCTAGATGATTATGAAATTATGAAGTTTTTGCTTAATTTTTTTTCCTGAAACAGAGATCCCACAAATCCACACTGTCTTGAAAAACAAACCAAACCAAACCAACCAACCAAACAAAAAAAACCCCCTAAACATACAAACAAAAAAGCTCCACTCTGTTTTGCCTTCATTCTTTTTTAAAACTGAATTTAGTTTGGATGAGTAGTTTGAAATGACAGGCTGAACTTTTGTGATGAAAATGCAGCGGTGAGCAAATGGTGAGCTGGAGGTCTGAAATGGTCGAAATTGTTGGAAATTTATTACTAGTTTTACTGTACAGCAAGGGGGGAAAAAACCTCACTATGACCTACAGATCATGGATTTGAAATCTGTGTGTACCAAGCCAGGAACTGAGCTGGTAATTGTTCAGATAAAATTACTTTCAGCGTGAAAGATGCCTACAAGGAATACTGCCATTCTGTTTATCCATCTTAAGATTTCCATGTGGTCTTCTTTCCCCTACTTAGCCTGAGGGCCAGTGAGACAGATGAGCAAAACAGTCACTTGAAGACAAAACAGGAAGGTAATATCTCCTTATGCAAGGCAGCCAAGCTGTGAAATGCTCTGCCACAGGTGATTGAATTATTATCCATTACCCTAGGGCTTAGAGGGTTGCTCTTTGACCAAGTGCTGGGAGGTTCTCAGCAAACAAATGTTCCCACACCAAGGATCTGAAAGTGGGTGAAAAGCTAAAGGTGTTATGGAAGGGTAGGAAGGAATTGAGAAAGAGGATGGAGCACAGCTTAATAAGTGGTGGTCCCAGCAAACCTTTTCTAACAGCCTTTCTGAACGTCTTCCTTAGCAGTGCATTAAGGAAGCCTTGAGATGGAAGGAGGGAGGATGTCTCAGTAAGACAGTGACTAAATGTGGATGTTCTGGCAGGGGGATTGGACTAGATGATCTCTCAAGGTCCCTTCCAACCCCCGATATTCTGTGATTCTGTGATGTCAGTGGGTGGGAAAGCATTTGAGGTCTGCACTGGGAGGGGAGAATAGCAGGTTAAGGACTGAGTTTAGGATTTAGGTGGGTTTAGGGTGAGGGGATGGGAACAAGCATGAGCTACATCCACCACTCAGATGAGAAGAGGCCACCAGTGCAAAGCGAGGAGTTAAAGAGGGGTGTTAAGAGGGAGTAAAGGCTTTTAAGGAGCTGCTGATCCCATAGAAAGCAGGTTCTGGGAATGAACCCAGGAGTGTGGTACCCAGCTGTGACACTGGGGTCCAGCACAAGAGAAGCAGGTAGGATTTGAGGCTGGTTTCAGGACTGCTTGCTTAAGAGTGTGTTTGCAGCTGCTGGTTTGCCTCTGGATTATTTTTAGGGTTACTATGCTGCTTACTCTGAAAGGAGACTGAGGTTCTTTTTTCTCTCTTGCTTATGGAATAAGCTCTGGCTGAGAGAGTTTGACTTTTTTGCTTGTTTTTTGGGGGCAGAGTGGTGGGATTGTTGGGGGTTTTCTTTTGTTTTGTTGTTGTAGTAGAGGGTTTTTTTTGCCTGAGTCCAGCCCTCATGGAGATGAAAAAAATTCTGACCTGGTGACATGGCAGGATAAAAGGGGAGCTGTGGGGAAAAGACGGTGGTTAAATTTTCTTGGATGAAATCATAGAATCATAGAATAGTTTGGGTTGGAAGGGAACTTAAAGATCATCCAGTTCCAACCTCCCTGCCATAAGCAGGGACACCTCCCACTAGATTATGTTGCTCAATGTCTCATCCAGCCTGGCCTTAAATCAATGGCATTTTGTGCAAAGAGAACAGGTGGAAAGCCATAATGTTAGAGTTAGGGGGAAGATGGTGTTTCTGGAAGAGTTGAGACCCCTGTTGTCATGAAGAAGACCATACTTGATAGAGGTTTTCTCTCAGAGACGATCTGCAGCATTGATCCAGATGACAAACTTAGATGAAGCTGAGTTAGATGGAGAGAAGCTACCATGGGAGGGAAGGGGAGAGGAATCAAAAGTAGAAGAGGTTAAGAAAGCAGAGAAATACTGGAGAAAAAATATGAAGCCAAGAGGAAGGGGCCAATCAATCCCTGGTGACATCCAAGGCTAGGCTTGCTGAGGCTCTGAGCAACGTAATCTAATGCAGGATGTCACTGCTCACTGCAGGGATTGGACTGGAAGGCCCTTGAGGGTCCCTTCCAACTCTAAACCATTCTATGATTCTATCAAAGTGCAATTATTGTTTGAAAACTCGATTTCACAATGATGAAGGAGGGTTTCAGGAAAAAGCTTCAGTCAGGAGTTGGTGGCCAAAGACCTGATGTACATGAGGTGAGGAATCAGAGAGGAACTGTTTGGAAAGAACACCTTAATTCAACACCCTTCTCTTGAATGAAAGGAAAAAGGGCTGTGAATTCAAAGAATCCGTGATGATGACGATGATAAAAGCATACAGCTGAGGAACAGAGTGGTTCCTTGAGCAAAACGTGATTGCTGTGGCTGATTGTGACAAATTGAGAAGACAGAATAAGGGAAGAGCTGAGTCAGAAGGCTGGTGGAAAAGAGCCAGGTGAAGTTCAGGTAATACAGCAGAGAAGATAAAGTGCAGAGCAGAGATAGTGGGGACTGTGGCAGTAGCAATTCAGTAGAGCCAACCCACCTCCTAGGACCTTTTTTCCTCCCATTCTTGGGCAGAATCCAAGATTGGGAAGTGTGAGAAAAATGAGATACTGTACTGGATTTTCAGGTCAGAGTATATTTGTCTTTAAGTCTTGTTGCAGTGCTTGAAGGCAGGAGCAATGAGTGTGATGAAGCATCTCCCTCTTGCCCTGCTTTTAGATGCAGGGATCCTCCCTCAGCCTCTTGGCATAATTTGAGATCACTTTGGCCTTTAACTGTAAACAAAAGAACATCTGGCTTCTGTTTTGATTTCATAGCCCTTAATGTAGTTTTAGTGACCCTTAAGTTTTCCCTGTTCACTTGTGACTCCTGGACAGAGCAGGTATTTCCTATTTTTCTCTCTGAAACAAACCTCCTGCGTCTGTCTGGGGAAATATAATAAAGCTGGGAGGTAAAATATACTTGTGGTGACATGTAAGAAAGCCCCAGCATTGAGCACACATCCACTGACAGGTTTAACTCCTCTTAAAGTAAACAAATTGGATTATGCAGTGAATTAGAATTAATTTTGCAAGAATACCTGCGTAGTCGTTCCATAAGCCTACTTAACAGTGCAAAAGAGATGCAAAAGGAGATAATAACCCAGCACTCCCTTCCCTTTCTCTTTCCCCACCTCTCCTGAGATGAAATCTGATTTAATAAAATAGTATCTGCTAATACATAACAGCTCAACCACCAAATTCCCTTGTGCTGTCGAAGTATGATGTGAGTCCAGCCTTGGTATTCTTTAAACACTTCTAGTGATGTCCACAGTGGAGAGTTGTGCAGATTTATCAAGTGAAACCCATCTAGCAGTAATTTTGGACTGATGAATCTCAGTTCTTTGTGCAGAGGAACTTTCAGTTTTCATGCAGTGACATGTCTGTTTGCACCAGGCTGTGTCAAAATGCTGTGACAGTGGTAGGCTCCAACCTGAGCATAACATTGTCCCACCCAAGCAACCCCAAAGCCAGCCAATAAATTGGGAAAGGTGATCCCTTTGGAAGATCAGAGTCAATAGATGACATTCCCATCAACTGTGATACCAGTTTATTGGAGCACTGCATCCCTGTTGGGCAGGACCAGTACATTGGTTTGCATAGGAGAACTTCAGGAAAGAACTTTTAGGGAAGGGGAAAGCTGCCACTGAGTGCATTGGTCAGAAGGTAACACTAGGTCTCAAGGTCATATCTGAATTTCTGTCTTTTTATAGTGTGTTAAACCATTTGGCAGTATCTAAATCTGGCATTAGGTGCAAGCAAGGCTGACAGTTGCCCAGGGGTAGAGAGATGTGGGTGGAAAAATGATGTCCTGAAGGAGCCAGGCAAACAGACCCTCTAGATTTCAGGTTCTGTCTGTAGTGAGGATTTCTGGCCTGCAGTTTGGCTGGTTGTCTCCTTTTTCCCTGGGTGAAAGTGATTGGGATACCTTAACAGATGGGCAGACAGAGCTTAGAGATGTGGTTTAGGGATGGCTCTTGTCAGAGTTTTGTTGATGGTTGGACTCCATGATCTGAAGGGTCCCTTCCAACCCCAGCAATCATATGATTATATACACATATGTAGATGTATTCTGTAGGTGATGAGGAAGAATAGGGGGAATCCTGTGGACATATAATCCTGCAAAGTGCTAAATGGCCTCCTGGGATCAGAGAGCTCACTTAGCTTTAGTTCTATGGGCCTTTCTGAGGAGACAGTGTCTGTCAGAGCCCTCCTGCCACTGCTGTCTGGTTGAATTTTGACCCCTCCAACATGTGCTGTCCTCCTTTGTCCTCGGATCAAGCACAGTTCATCCTTGCACAGGCAGTGGGGAAAAGCTGAGCATTGAGGACCAGAAACTGGTACAACGGGGCTGCTGGGGCAAAGTCACTTCAAGAGACGCACGTAAGAAGGGAACAGAAACCCTTGCACTTGTGACACTGGACTTCAGCAGAGCACGTCGGGGTAACAGTTAGACTATAGACTTAGCCAGACAAGGAAATCCATGACTCAGATGACCTCAGTTAGTGGAGCTCGGAGGAAATGAAACACTCTTTGAGGCATGGCCTTCGGGCATGCTTGTAATGGCTTATTCTGCACATTTCAAAAGGCAGGTAAAGCATTTAAGTGAGATATTTGTTCTCTGAGGGTATTCAGGGTCACAAAGAAGGTACAATGAAGCAGTTAAATAGCCTAGTGAACAAAATACTCCTAGCAGGTAGGCAACAAAATATAAAATCACATCACCCCGTCTAAGATAAAAGTTACAGAATCATAGAGTTGGAAGAGACCCTCAAAATCCATCTAGTCCAACCCCTGCAGTAAGCAGGGACATCTTGCACTAGATCAGGTTGCTCAGAGCCTCAGCAAGCCTGGTCTTGAACGTTTCCAGGGATGGAGCCTCCACTACCTCTCTGGGCCAGCATCTCACCACTCTCATGGGGAAGAACTTCTACCTCATGTCTCACCTAACCTTGCCCTGCTCTGATTTCAAACCATTACCCCTTGTCCTGTCACACTATGCCCTGGCAAACAGCCCCTCCCCAGCTTTCCTGTAGCCCCTTCAGGCACTGAGTGGTCACTGAGGTCTCCCCACAGCCTTCTCTTCTCCAGCCTCAGCATCCCCAGCTCTTTCATCCTGTGCTCACAGCAGAGGGGCTCCAGCCCCCTGAACATCCTCTGGACGCTCTTAAACAGGTCCATGTCCTTCTTGTGCTGATGTCTCTGGAGCTGGATGTGGTACTCCAGCTGTCAAGAGCTATCTCCTTCACCATTATTCTAGCAGCAGAAATAGTTCCTTCTAATTCAACCAGGTTTTAGGACAATGTAAACATATTTCATGGCAGCAGCGGGTCAGAATAGAGGAAACTTCTTCTGTTTCTCTGAGAATGTTATAACACAAGACACTGAAGTTCATATCTTTGGAAATGGTCCATACCTCATTTCATCTTCCATTAGATGAACAGCGCCTTTCACCGATAAATCTGTGCCACCCTACTGAAGAATGAATCAAGGAGAACCAGGTATCTCATGCAGCTCTGTTCAACTAGAGAATGGTGGGGCCATCTCTGCCTTGTCACCTACTGCCTGGACCTGATGGCAGAAAAGTTTGAATAAGCCTTCGTGATGGATTTGATGATCTGGACAAAATACAGTATAGAATGTAAATGCATAAAATCCATGGACTCTGATGATTCTCCAACAAGACACCGTATAGGTAAAATGTAACCAAGGGAGAAGTGTGCTGGAGAGGTTCCATCAAGAAGTCTCCTCAAAGCCTGTAAGATGTCCTCCTCAAGGTCAGGACTGGCTGTAGGTGAGAGTACCTGGTCTAGGCAAGAAGAAGAAGCCCAGAGACTCTTCTGGTCATGGAAGTATAACTTGTCCCTTCTTTTGGAGACACAGGAGCTGTCTTGTCCTTGCTGCTGATTCTCATCCTTCTGATGGCTGAAAGGCCAAAGTGAGATCAAGCAGCTGACAGCTGCAAATAGCTTCTGTGAGCCAAGGGAGACAGACTCTGCCTCCCATGGCTTGCCAAGGAGACCTTAAAATCATAGAATGATTTATGTTGGAGGGACCTCAAAGATCATTCTGTTCCAGCCCTCTGCCCTGGGCAGGGACACTTCCCACCAGCCCAGTTTGCTCCTAGCCCCAACCAATCTGGCCTTGAACTCTTCCAGGGATGGGGCAGCAACAGCTTCTCTGGGCTTCCTGAGACAGTGTCTCCTCACCCTCAAAAGAATTTCTGCTTGATATCCAATCTAAATCTCTCTTCTTTCAGTCTGAAGCCATTATATCCCATCCTACTGCTACAGCCCCCTGTAAAGAGATGCTCATAGCTGTGAATTAACTATATTTTGGGTCATAATGAGCTATCTTTCTGTAGTTCTTCAAGCCAATGAGGGGCTGTGTGACCACCCGGGTATTTCTGTAGCTGCCACAAGTGAACCTAGAGAGAGCACAACCTTAATTATGTAAATTGCCTATAGGTTGCTAAGTATAGACACAGCTTAGATGAAATGCTTCAATGCAGTGCCTAAATGTCTCTCAGTCATCCTCAGCCTCGGGTGACTAAAGCTCCCTGCCACAGATCTTAATGACAATTGCCATGCCCTCCCAAGCATGGAACAAAAATAACTTGAAGTCCGGATGTGTTGATTTGAAATTTTCTCTGCAGCCATCAGTGTGAAAGCTGTTGGTGTTCAATCACGTCAATCACACTGGCAAATCTTTTGGTGAAGTCTGTTTTTTAGGACAAGTAGCTGCTGCACCACTTGTGGGGTGGCGGGTTACTGGAAATTCAGGGCTAGGATACTGTTTAAGTTGGTGGTGATTCTGGTGGAGGGCAAAAACATAAGAAAGACATTGAGCTGTTGGAGGGGGTCCAGATGAGGGCTGTGAAGATGATGAGAAGAGTGTCCTTACGAGGACAGGCTGAAGGAGTTGGGGTTGTTCAGCCTGGAGAAGGGAAAACTCAGAGGGAACCTCATAGTAGTTTCTCAATACCTGAAGGGAGCCTACAGAAAAGCTGGGGTAGGACTTTTTAATAGGATATGTGATGGAAGGACTAGGAATAATGGATGCAAATTGGAAGAGGGTAGATGTAGATTGGAGATAAGAAAGAACTTTCCTGTGAGGGTGGTGAAACACTGGAAGAGGTTGCCCAGAGAGGCTGTGGATGCCCCCTCTCTGGAGATGTTTAAGGGCAGGCTGGATGAGGCACTGAGCAACCTGGTGTAATGGAAGGTGTCCCTGCCTATGGCAGGGGGGGTTGTAACTAGATGATCTTTAAGATCCCTTCCATTCCTAACCGTTCTATGATTTTATAAAAGGAATAAGGATTTGAAACAGCACTGGATTCCCAGTGGTGGTGCCCATGGCTTTTCAGGATGATATTGGCAACACACATACAAATGTCACTGTGCTGGGAGTAGCAGGGAGATCAGATGAGAACAGGCCATCATCAAAGCAGCTGATGGGGAGTTGGTGGCATACACCCACCTTGTGCTGGTGTGGAAGTGGAGGGGATGGTACCTGAGTCTGTCCCAAAAAGTTAACTTGTCATAACTTCTTACAGAAATTCCACTTAGCAAACCTTCAGCAGTTGATGCAAGGTGTGCTTAGCAGGAGTTGTGAAATGAGATTTGTTGTTGTGAAACCACCATGATATCTATACAGCCTCACATCCAGGGTGTGATGATAAAAATCTTTAGAACACCTTGTATGGAAAGCAGAAATGGGATGGATGGCTGCACAGCCAGGGCTCTTTCAACCCCTGGGGCTATTTGTCTGCTGCTACCAGCCCTTGCTGAGCCTGCGGAGGGATGGAGGGTTCTCTTTGGGTATCTTAGGTGAAGGAAAGTTAGCCAAATAATCTGTTTCACAGCTGATTGGGCTCTTTTTAATTGCCTGTGATTTCCAGGATTTAATCCTGGTCGGTGTTCCTGCTGAGTTCACAACTGCAATAATTCACCAGCAGCAGTAGTACTGGGGAACCACATCTATGTCTGTCTTATGTCTATGTATATACACATATACATCCACTGGAGCCCCTCTGCCATGAGAACAGGCTGAGAGAGCTGGAGATGCTGAGGCTGGAGAAGAAAAGGCTGTGGGGATACCTCACAGTGGCCACACAGTGCCTGAAGGGGCTACAGGAAAGCTGGGGAGGGGCTGTTTGCCAGGGCATAGTGTGACAGGACAAGGGGTAATGGTTTGAAACTAGAGCAGGACAGGATTAGATGGGACATGAGGAAGAAGTTCTTCCCCATGAGAGTGGTGAGACACTGTCCCAGGTTGCCCAGAGAGGTAGTGGAGGCTCTACCTCTGGAAACACTCAAGACCAGGCTTGCTGAGGCTCTGAGCAACACGATCTAGTGCAAGATGTCCCTGCTCACTGCAGGGAGGATGGATTAGATGGCTTATGAAGGTCCCTTCCAACTCTATGATCCTATGATATATAGCTGATGACCCAGGGAGAAGAGAAAACCATCCAACCTACAGCCTATAAATCTCCCCACCTGAGATCTGGAATGTCTCTCTGCCTGGTTGCCCTTCCTGACCCAATTTCTTGTTCAGGACATCATCATCAGCCTAAAGAAGAGAAGGATCAGGGGGGACCTCATAGTGACTCATCAATACCTGAAGAGGGCCTACAGAAAAGATGGGGTAGGACTTTTAATAGGGTACAGGATGGCAGGACTAGGAGTAAGTTATGCAAATTGGAAGAGGGGAGATTTAGGTTAGATATAAGAAAGAAATTCTTTAGAGTGAGGGTGGTGAGAGTCTGTGGATGCCCCCTCCCTGGAGGTGTTTAAGGCCAGGCTAGACAAGGCACAGAGCAACCTGGTCTAGTGAGAGGTGTCCCTGCCCATGGCAGGGGGGTTGGAACTACATGATCTTTAAGGTCCCTTCCAACCCAAACCATTTTATGATTCTATGATTTTTCTCTTCTCCTGTCATCTGCTCCTTGGGAGACGAGCTCGACCCTGACCGCTCCACACCCTCCTTTCTGGGAGTTGTAGAGAGCAAGAAGGTCTTCCCTCAGCCTCCTTTTCTTCATCTGAACACCCCCAGCTCCCTCAGAAGCTACTCACATGACTCGTCCTCTTGAGGACAAGGAGGACAGCCATTTCCCTGACCTGTGTTACATTCACTGAGTGTCACCTGCTCATCAGGAGCATGGTTTTCAATCCAACACTAAGTGACTTCATGGAAAGTGAAGTCCAAAAGCACATGTGATTGGTGTGCAGTTGTATACAGGGGCACGCCTGTGCTGGGGATGGACAGGGGAGAGAGGAGCAGGGAGGGGCAGGCTTGATTGGATGTGAATAATGGGCTTGATTTCCAAGCTTTTCATCACCCGGCTTCTTCCAGACAAGAAAACTTTCCTGTTCTTCCTGTCTAAAAGCAGATTTCATGGCAAAACAATTCCAAGACTTTGGCTCTCATCCAGGCATACTTGGAGCTTCCAGCATCTCAGCTGATGGGCCGGCTCCTTTAATTTCTTCTGTCTTGCAGCCAAGGCTTTGCTGTGTAAAAGATAATCCCCTGTTTGCCTTTGCCATCTGAAATTGCTTTTCCTTTTGGAGTATTCCTCTTGGAATGCTGCAGGAAAAAAAACTGGGACCCCGGGGTTTCTGTAGGCTGCTAATGGATATTACATAAACACTCTTATTTTTTTTATATAGGTATATTTATCAGCATTACATGTCTCTCACTCTCTCTCTCTATATATATATATATACATACTCACATAATATATGTTTATATATAAAAACTCCCATTAGGAATCATATATAAGACTCTTAATAGGAGTTTATATAAACAGAGCCATGAAGATGATGAAGGGATTGGTGCATCTCCCCTGCAAGGAAAGGCTGAGGGAGCTGCGTCTCTTTAACTTGGAGAAGAGGAAACTGAGGGGTGATCTCATTAATGTCTATAAATTTGTAAAGGGTGAGTGTCAGAAGGATGGAGCCAGGCTCTTCTTGGTGACCTCCAATGATAGGACAAGGGGCAATGGATGGAAACTGGAACACAGGAAGTTCCACAGAAATAGGAGAAAAAACTTTGTCAGGGTGAGGGTGACAGAACAGTGGCCCAGGCTGCCCAGAGAGGGTGTGGGGTCTCCTTCTCGGGAGACATTTAAACCCCACCTGGATGCCTTCCTGTGTGACCTGATCTGGGTGTTCCTGCTCCAGCAGGGGGATGGGACTAGATGATCTCTTGAGATCCTTTGTAATCCCTGATATTCTGTAATTCCGTAATAAGTTCTGTAATAAGGGTGGCTGACACCTAAATACCTGTAGGCAGCAGGTAGGGAGACTTGTCCTCATTAAAAAAGGATTTTTAAAAAATTCCTCACAGGTTTTTAAAATTTTCTTGTTCATTAAACCCCAGATTATTGTGCACCTTCATTGTAAGCCATAATAATATGGGCTCTTGGGAAGAAGTGTCGTGTCATGGCAAGCCATGTGGAACAGTGTTGCAATTTGTACCATCTCTGCTTCACTTTTTGGTCTGATTTTCTCATGTCTTCGATTATTGTTTTCTGTTTATGGGCAGGATCCAGAAACCTTTATTCTTAAATTTAATCTGATTGTAAGGATCTGGATTGCTCCCCATAATATATATTGTCTGCAAGACCAGGATTCATCATCTAGCCTGGAATTACAGCAGATTAGTTGCATGACAACGCATTGGAAAACAGGTTAGAAGTACATTTTATAGCTGCTTTTCAGTATATTAATGATGCCTGCAAGAAAACTGGAGGGAGACCTCTTATGAGAGCATGGGGAGTACTGTGTCCAGCTCTGGATCCCTCACCATAAGAAGAAGAACATTGAGTTGTTGGAGCGTGTCCAGACAAGGACACAAAGATGATGAGAGGGCTGGAGCATCACCCTTCTGAGGACTGGTTGAAGGAGTTGGGGTTGCTCACCCAGGTGAAGAGAAGGCTCAGGGGGAACCTAATAGGAGCCTCTTGATACCCAAAGGGAGCCTACAGAAAGGCTGGGGTAGGACTTTTTAATAGGATATTTGGTGGCAGGACTAGGAGTAATGGATATAAATTGGAAGAGGGGAGATTCAGGCTGGAGATAAGAAAGAAGTTCTTTTCTGTGAGGGTGGTGAGACACTGGAAGATATTGCCCAGAAAGGTTGTGGATGCCCCTTCTCTGGAGGTGTTTAAGATAAGGCTGGATGAGGCACTGAGCAACCTGGTCTAGTGGGAGGTGACCCTGCCCATGGGGGGGGGTGGAACTAGATGATCTTTCAGGTCCCTTCCAACCCAAGCCATTCTATGATTCATGTGATGATGGAATGAGGTATAATGGCTTCAGACTGAAAGAGAGAAGATCCAGATAAGAAAGAAATTCTTTACAGTGAGGGTGGTGAAGCACTGGAACGGGTTGCCCAGAGAGGTTGTGGATGCCCCATCTCTGGAGGTGTTCAAGACTAGGCTGTACAAGACACTGAGCAGCCTGATCTAGTGGGAGGGTTGGAACTCGATGATCTTTAAGATCCCTTCCAACCCAAACTATTCTATGATTCTATGAGATTTCAAGGAGAAATTCTTTGCTCTGAGGGTAATGAGCCCCTGGCTCAGGTTGCCCAGAGTAGGTGTGGCTTCCCCACAGCTGGAGGGGTTCAATGCCAGGCTGGATAGGGCTTGGAGCAACCTGAGCTGGTGGGGTGTGTCCCGGCCCAGGGCAGGGGGTTGGAACTGGAGGATCTTCAGGGTCCTGAGCAATCCAAATAATTCTATGATTCCATGTATTTATTCACATCTTCCTAATTTCTTTTGGGTTCAATTGAGCTCAGCTTCCCACAGGGCTGAGCACTGGGGGCTGCTCCGGAAGCCACACTCCCCTGATGGTTCTGGGCAGATGTCACATGCATGTGGTGAAAACAGGTGGTGCTCAATCTTTTTCTTTCCTGGATGGATGGAGCAGGAGAGCTCATGTCACTAAAACAAACAGTAGTATAAAAGGATTTGAAATCACTTCATGCCTGATTTTTTCTGGATGAGGCTTTGCCCTCTTTAACTACACTGCTCAGCATCTCAGCTTTTCTGTTGTTTTTTCTCAACAATTAATTTTCCAAGGCTTTGGGCTCTCATTGTCAATGCATGACAATGCAGGGCTGAGGGGACTGGGTCTCTTTAGCTTGAAGAAGAGGAGACTGAGGGGGGACCCGACTGATGTCTACAAATATGGAAAAGGTGAGTGTCAGGAGGACAGAGCCAGGCTCTTCTCAGTGACCTCCAATGATAGGACTCAGGGCAGTGGGTGCAAGCTGGAACACAGGAGGTTCCACAGGAATCTGAGAAAAAACTTTTTCATGGTGAGGGTGACAGAACACTGGAACAGGCTGCCCTAAGAGGTTGTAGAGTCTCCTTCTCTGGAGATATTCAAAACCCTTCTGGATGTGTTCCTACTTTGGATTGGACTAGATGACCTCTTGAGGTCCCTTCCAATCCCTCATATTCTGTGATGATTCTGTGATATTGTTTCCAGAAAGCAATAATCATTGAACAGCTGCAGTGATCTGGATAACAGGCATCTAAACCTTAGGCATTAGGAAGTTCTTCACCATGATGCCGCTGAGACTCTGTCCCGGGATGCCCAGAGAGTTGGAGGAGGCCTCATCCCTGGAGGCATTCAGGGCCAGGCTTGCTGAGGCTCTGAGCAACCTGATCTAGTGCAGGATGTCCCTGCTCACTGCAGGGGGTTGGACGAGATGGCCTTTGAAAGTCCCTTCCAGCTCTATGATTCTATGACATTAGCTTATATTGTCAACTACTTTACTGTATAAACTCCTATATAGTGTCTGTACTTTTTAGCAAATGCTGTGTGGTGGCTGCTTTGCCTCCACGAGGGTGGCATTGTTTTCTTCAAAGCTGTCAAATTGAAATGTGTCCATGTCCAAACTTCCCTTGGGCTACCTTTTTATAATCCTGGGACTGCTGCACCCTTTCACTATAGTCTCCTGATGGATTGCACCAAAATGGCCACATCAATGACATTTAGAAGATAGGTCTTTTATTATTATTTCTATCTCTTTTCCCCATCTGTCCTTAATTATAGCCCATTCAAAATAGAATTTTTGCCTTTCCAGTCACAGTGTTAGTCCCACCACACACATTTGACTGTGAAATTTCTGTTCTTACTTTTAATCAGATTTTTTAGAGAGCCCATCAACCATGTGAGAAATTGACCACAGCTGCACTGCACTGACTTGGAGGAGTTTTTGCCATGTCCTGAAGGGTACAGAATTTCAGTTCTTCATGACCTTCTCCTTATCATTTGGGCAGTTTGTGCATTTTTAGGAAGAATCTCTAATGATTCCTACTCTGCTTGTGAGAAAACCAACTCAGGAAGCAGCACTGTGTGGAGAAACCACATTTACATATACTTTTACTTCACATCCTGTGGGGCTGCATTTGGCTTCCTTCCTTCTTTCCTGCCTACTCCTCCCCACCCCCCATTTTTTTCAGGTAAATCTCAAAATCTGACTCTTTTCCCCAGCATCCTACTCATCCTGGGATAACTTTTGCTGCTCCTTATGGGTGCAACCTCCTATTGTCTCAAGTCTGTTTCAGCAGTGGGACAGATGGCCAGGGGATGCACTGTAAAGGTCTGGAGCACGTCTCATCTCAGAATTGGTATCCAAGGTTTTACCCAAACCTTGCATCTAGGAGTCCATTTACTACTGTTTTCACTTGGGCTTTACATGGCCTCCACTACAACATAACTCAGAAGTGCATTTTTAATGGGTTGTCAAAGCAAAATGATGCTGCTTATTTCATTCTGCCTCCTCTAATTTACTCTTCCTGAAACTCCAAAAGGTCTTTCTGCTGACCAAGAGGCTTGTCCATAGTATAGGATGGAGGCTTTACCCTGGAAAAGAGACTAATTTGAACAAGTTTCCAACATACTTTGGGGTGTTCAAATGAGCTTAAATTAATTCAAAGAAAAGGAATTGAAAAATTCAGTATAGGTTATACTTCCTCACCCCCAAATTTACCAGAAAAAAATAATTTATGAAGGGACAAAAAATAAACACCACTACTGGAACTTCAGGTTCATCAGTTTGAAGTGAGATTAATTCCTGGAGGACAATGCTCCTGAGGTTTTGGATTCCCAAGGGAGAATTCGAGTCTGAACTCCAAAATTTGCCTCTATTATTCAATTATCATTAATTCTAGAGAGTTTTTCTGTAATTATGCCAAGGTACCTAGCAGACCCTAATACTAGTTCTTGTTTTGAGAGCTCAGAGGAGCCCTGTTCTATTTTTCATGATCAGGATGCAAGCAGAGAGAAAAAAAGAGGGTCCCATCCCTTCTTTGGATAAACTCTGACCAAATTCAGACTGATTAGGGGCAGGATAAGTGCTGCTGAAAGCTGATGGGGACATCCAAGAGAAGAGTTTTGTGTGAGGGTCTGAAGTAAGTCAAAGCTTAGTCACACACTTAGCTCAGCATTGATGACACCAGCTCCTCCACCTTCAGCCTTAACTTCCTTCCTCCAGATGCCTTATGGCTATAGATGGGCTTTTTGATGAAGAAATATTGGCTAAAATGTCACCTTCAACACACAATTCTACTTCAAGTAGAGCATGAACTGCTGTCCAACCAGACAATTTTGGCTGCAGGTGAATATTGTAGACATTTTAACTTGATGCTTAGAAGAACCCTTTTAACTTCTTTGTGTTATAATCATCACACAGAGGTGAACAAGGTGCTCTGCCTCCAGTCATCATGTGGGCATCCAGAAAGGTTATAGAGAAGACAAAGGCCTGAGTGTCATTATGGACATAAGAGGTCTCGATGTGACGTATTACTCAGTAGGAAAAGCCCAAGGGTTAAGCTCATGATGTGTGCACTTGAACATGATACTGAGTCAATAGGGTGATTGTTTCTACACCCTTTCCAAGGAAAATAAATCCAGGAGTTTGTTGAGCTGTGAGAAACTAATGAGTAAAAAGTGTCAGTTGCATCAGGAAGACTAATTTTTACTGATCCCCTTAGCAATAATCCTAGGTAGCAAAAGCATTTTAACCAGTGGAAAAGCTAGAAGCTGACAATCACAATGTACTGGGCAACTTTTCATCACTTTTTACATTCTACTTGATATTGGGAAAGTGAGTAAGAGAGAACAAACAGAGAATGGGTGGGTTTGGGGTTTTTTTTTAGCTAGCATTCAAGAAGAGAGTGCCCAGAGAGGTGGTGGAAGCCCCATCAAGACTGGAGACATTCAAAGCCAGGCTTGCTGAGGTTCTTAGCAACCTGACCTAGTTCAGGATGTCCATGCTCCCTGCAGAGGGGGTTGAAGTTTTGAAGGTCCCTTCCAACCCGACACATTTTCTGCTGCTATAAGTGACTTTATCAGTACAGGGAGTTAAGAAAATGCTAGATGCAGTCTAGCATCCTGAGTGGAGCAACAGAGCCAAGTCTGGGGAAAGAGTGCTTTGCTGGGGCACTTACTAAATTACTCCTTATTTTTCTGGGTGCAATAAACCACGCCAGCTCTTTCCAGCATCATGGTGTTGACACCAGGGAGCCTTGCCAAACTGTGCTGGTACAGGGCTGTGTATATCCCTTGTCACCTTTCCCTGAATTACATAAGGAAAGTTTTGCAACCCAGATTTTATCTCTTTAATTTGAAATAAAGACCCTTGGGTTTTCAGGCTTATTCTCCTATTCTCTTATTCAATGAGTAGGTGCTGGAGTAGCAGAGAACAAATGTTTACTTTTGCTGCTTTTCATTGAATTCTCAGCAGTAGGAATTGAGGTAGAAACATTTTGGGGGTGGGTTCTTATTTGTAGAATCATAGAATGGTTTGGGCTGGAAGGGACCTTCAAGATCATCTAGTTCCAACCTCCCTGCCATGGGCAGGGACACCTCCCACTAGACCAGGTTGCTCAATGCCTCATCCAGCCTGGCCTTAAACACCTCCAGGGAGGGGGCATCCACAACATGTGGGCAAATCAGTGCCCTCATGTCTCTTTGCCCTCCTTTCTCAATCTGTGAAATGGAGATAATGCAGCTGTGAGGTCTGAGATGGCTGGGCAATGCCACCAGGGGCCAAAACCCAGGGCAGCTTCAGAAACCTAAAGGAGTCAGCATCACTGTGACTTAGTTGGGAGTCATCCTGCTTTGGACTTTTGGGTTTGTGTCAGCAGAAAAACTGGGCTCTTCAGGGTACATCTGAAATGGTGACTTTTCTCCTAGTGATGATAACACCATGAATCATAGAGCTGGAAGGAATCTTCAAAGGCCATAGGGTCCAGGATGGCAGGACTAGGAGTAATGGATGCAAATTGGAAGAGGGGAGATTTAGGCTGGAGAATAGAAGAAAGAAGTTCTTTACTGTGAGGGTGGTGAGACACTGGAATAGGTTGCCCAGAGAGGCTGTGGATGCTCCCTCCCTGGAGGTGTTTAAGGCCAGGCTGGATGAGGCATTGGGCAACCTGGTGTTGTGGGAGGTGTCCCTGCCCATGGCAGGGAGGTTGGAACTAGATAATCTTTCAGGTCCCTTCCAACCCGAGCTGTTCTATGATTGATGGGGCCTCCACTACCTATCTGGGCAACCTGGGCCAGTGTCTTACTACCCTCATGGGGAAGAACTTCTTCCTCATGTCTCGTCTAACCCTGTCCTGCTCTAGTTTCAAGCCATTGCCTGTGGCTCCATGCCCTGACAAACAGCCCCTCCCCAGCTTTCCTGCAGCTCCTTCAGATACTGGTATGCCCCCGTGAGGTCTCCCCACAGCCTTAACCTATTGAAATACGAAGATAGATGCAGTAGTTAAAGGAGACGTGCCTTTGGTTTAATCAGAGATGAGTCTTATGGTTGGTTCTGTGGTAGCTATAGGTCTGGAAGGAAATTAGGCAATTGTGAAAGAAAAAAAAAGATGTTGACTGCAGAGGAGTCTTTCCTACAGAAAAACAGCAATTGTCTGTCTTCTTTAATGATTAGAGATCAGTTATCTTTCACTTCAAAGGTATTTTCTTGAAAGGCAGTCTCAGTTACATCAGCCTCTCCTCAGTCACACACCATCTTGCCCTCTGGGCACCCTGTAAAGTTGTCTTCAGTTTATTTATGGCCCCACCACCTCCCATCTTAAGACTGGGAGGAGATGCTGAGAAGATAGCTGTACCTGCAGGCAGTACCTGTACTGTGGGAAATTGTCCTTCTGTCACAGTGGAGGCTTTTCAGCTCCCATATGATTGCTCTCTTCTGCTATTCTGCTTTGAGGAATGTATCCTTTTTTTTTTTTTCCTAAAACTACCCTGGCTGCAAAAAGAGAACCTGCAGAAGGCTGTAGGGCTTAGGTCTAATGGGACATATTACCTGAAAGTTAAATCCCGTTAGTCCTGGTGGACAACAGGATGATGAGGAGCCAGCAATGTGCTTAAGAAGGGTGGATATCAGGATGATGGGGCCAGTGCTTTTTCAGTGGTGCCCAGTAACGGGACAAGAGGTAATGTGATTCTGTGAGAGAAAAACTCTGCTGATGGAGACCCTGCTTGGGAAAGAGTGTGCAGACTTCGTAATCAACTGCTTTGTGCTCACAGGGAGGGTGAGTGTGGGGGAAAAGACAGAATCTTTGCTGCTGTCTAACCACTGGCCAAACTGCATGTTTAAAACAAATAATCTTTGGTTAATGAACAGGTTTTAGAGCTTGGATTACTGCAAGGGTCAGGCACTGCCTCATCTCCCATATTCCTGTGTGCACTGTTCCTCTTGCAGAACTGTGATAAGCAGGTCCAGAGAAGGGCCATGGAGATGATGAGAGGGCTAGAGCACCTCCCTTATAAGAACAGGCTGAAGGAGTTGGAGTTGTTCAGCCTGGACAAGAGAAGGCTCAGGGGGGACCTCACAGTAGCTTCTCATTACCTGAAGGGGCCTTACAGAAATGCTGGGATAAGACTTTTTAATAGGATATGTGATGGCAGGACTAGGAGTAATGAATGTAAATTGGAAGAGGGGAGATTCCATCTGGAGATAAAAAAGAAGTTCTTTTCTGTGAGGGTGGTGAGACACTGGAAGAGGATTCCCACATGTTGTGGATGCCCCCTCCCTGGAGGTGTTTAAGGCCAGGCTGGATGAGGCATTGAGCAACCTGGTCTAGTGGGAGGTGTCCCTGCCCATGGCATGGCAGGGAGGTTGGAACTTGATGATCTTTAAAGTCCCTTCCAACCCAAACCATTCTGTGTTTCTATGATCCTATATAATTGTGGTTTTTTCATATTTGTCCAATCTTTTATGACGTTACTGCAGATCATAGGAGTCTCTTTGCTTCTTACTCTGTCCTTCCCTGATGGCATTGAGAGCTTTCTCCCTTCCCTCCACACTCATGTAAATCAATTGCTTGAAGCCTGGTTCGGGCAATTTGGCCTCAGGATTGTGTGGCACAACTTAACCCAGTCAGACCTCAGACCCCTGACTTCCCCACAAGGGCTCTCAGAAGTAGAAGGAGGTCCTCCTTAAGGTCAGTCACAGTATGAGAATGTCTCTGTACCGAAGAGCACAGCTCAGAACTCCTTGTTTCTTTGACACATCCTTGAACAAACAAGCCAGTGCATGCATAAACCTGAACAAATACTATTTTTCTTCGACTTGGGTAGCACAGAAGAATGCATGTCTCAGACCCTTGATGTATCAGATTGCTCCAGTCTGAAGTACATCCCAGCAGCAGGGCTGTAAAGTGGCAATGCGAAGGAGCACCACTGCAGAGAGAAGGGGTGAATTCAGAACTGAGCTGCTTCATCCTTTCAGGAGAGCCATCAGCTCTATAAGCAAGACCCTTCAGCACTGAAGTCATCTCATCAGCCAGGGAGTAGCCTGCCTGGAAACAAATTGGCCTCAAGCACTCTCCCCCTTCTCAACTTATTGATCTGACCACAGAACAAACTTTTTTATCCAAAAGAGAGAACAGTGGACTTTCACCACTATTTTTGAATTTATACTGAAGGTGGCCCAGTTTTGATGGCTGCCACAGAAAGGTGAGAGAGCTGCCTTTGGCACATTCTGGATGTAGAGCTGGGAGATAAATCTCTGGTGGATTTCCTATCTCTGTGTCCATGCCTGTGTTATGGAGAAAGGAAACAAGAGGTCTGTAATTACAGACAGTTACAGTTCAAAGTGGGAAATAATTTCCAGCCCATCAGATTATGTGGAAAGGTTGAGGGAGCTGGGGGTGTTCAGCCTGGAGAAGAGATAGCTGACAGGAGACCTCACCCTCTACAACTTCCTGAAGGGAGAGTGTAGAGACAATGTTGGAAGAAATCTCTGGAGCTGGAGACCCCCCTGCTTTTCCCTNCACTCCCTTCAGTGTGTCTCTACACTCCCCAGACAGTCTCTGGATCTGGAGACCCCCCTGCTTTTCCCTTTCCTGCATAAGCTTCCGATCTTCTAATTGCCCTAGATGATAACAAACAGCCCTCTGCAGCAGAACTCAGAGGGAAGGTGAGTCTTTGCTTCTTGTTCATCTGATGCTGCTCCCTTGCAGGTAATCCACACTGAGTCCTGCTCAGCCTGCTAAGAGGTGTCTTGGGTCTGCTGTAAGGGAAGGGAATGAAGCTGAAGACTGGCCTGAGAGTGTCTGAAGAGCTGCATCATGCCCTGTTGTGCTGTGACAAGGAGATAAATGACCACTGGAGGCTGAACCTCTCCATCTCCTAGTGACTGCAGAGAGGGAGTTGTGCTGGTTGTGTCTCTCGGGTCATTCTATGCAAGGACCTGGATAATCAGCTCTTCAAAGCCATCTGGACTCATTTATCTCTTTAAGTACAGTATTGGCTCTAGGCTACTCTTGCCAATTATCTCATTGTCTTGTACCACTGAGAGTATGGGCACAGAGGTGTCTCTGTAGAGCTTTGGGTGATTTTTACTCAGTTTCTACCTGGACTTCTTTTATTTTGCTGCATCATGTGAAGACAGAATCATAGACTTCTCAGGTGGGAAGGGACCTTTCAAATCATCTAGTCCAGCCATCAGCTTAACAAGATGCTTGTGAGCTGCTTGCAGATCCTGAGTAAACAGAGTAGAAAGGCTTTGGGATATGTCACTGGGTCAGGGTTTTGTACCCAAGGCACAGGCTGGAGGTTTTGTCGCCAGAATGATTATTTTTCCGCCCCCTAATTTGCAGAAAGGTCCTTGGTTTTCTTTCCTTATGTCCTTGCTTAACCCAGCAACTACTCATGAAGGTTTTTCAATTCTGATTTATCTCTTCTGGCTCATGGCCATACTCCTGAGAGCCAAGCTGGAAGAAATACCCAGTCCAGATGTGATAGTAGCACTCTGGGGGACTCTGATGGAGAGAGAGAAGAGAAATAGAATCATAGAATTATTTGGGTTGGAGGGGACCTTAAAGATCATCTAGTTCCAACTCTCCTGCCAAGGGCAGAGACACCTTCCACTAGACCAGGTTGCTCAGTGCCTTGCCCAGCCTGGCATTAATACATAGAGGGTTGTAAGTAACCTGGTGATGCTGGTCTCTTTGCTGACTTGCTCTTTTTATTCAGCCTGGGATTTGGGTAACCCATCAGTGCTCATGTCAGCTTAACTGCATACCATACTCCTCTAGTTCTTCCTCTTGAGGATGGTGAGAGACTAGCACAAGTCACCCAGAGAGGTGATGGAGGCCCCACCCCTGGAGACATTCAAGGTCAGGCTTGCTGACGCTCTGAGCAACCTCATTTAGTGCAGGATGTCCCTGCTCACTGCATGGGGGTTGGATTGGATGGCCCTTGAAGGTTCCTTCCAACTCAACACATTCTATGATTCTATGATAGGATAGTCTGGGCTGGAGGAAACCTTAAAGAACACTTTGTTTTAAGGACACCTCCCACTAGACCAGGTTGCCAAGACTGGCCCATGGTCTTGGTGTGGGAGATGTGGAATGTCTGTGTTGAGGTGGCAGCACAGGAAAGAACACCTCCTGGAAAATGCAGTGTTATAATAACATGAAGACTGGCAACGCAGAGATTCTCATTGGGACAAAAAAACAAGTTAGCAAGCAATGATGTTAAAACAAATTTTCACTGAGTAATGGGTTTACTCTGACAGTATCTATGTTCTAATCACAATTCAGAGATTTTGCTGTTGCTATTGACTTCACCTGGATGTTATCAGGACAATGTTATCAGCCTGATGAAGTTAAGATGGATACACTGTTAGATGCCTGGTGCTTTAGTTATGATGTTAAAGTACTAATAAGGTGTGTAGTCACCACAACTCGTACTGGCAAACCCATTCAGTCAGGGTAAGACTACAACTGCTTGCTTCTCTGTTGTGCAAAGATCTTTTGATTAAATTCCTCTCTGTCACCTCTCTGAATTTCATCTCATCTATGTACTTCCAGGAGCTGTATGTACAAACCTGAAGAGGGCTTACAGAAAGGCCGGGGTAGGACTTTTTAATGGGATATGTGATGGAAGGACTAGGAGTAAGAGAAGTAAATTGGAAAAGGGGAAGTTCGGGCTGGATGTAAGAAAGAAATTCTGTACTATGAGGGCTGTGAAAAACTGGAACAGGTTGTCCAGAGAGGTTGTGGATGCCCCCTCCCTGGAGGTGTTTAAGGCCAGGCTGGATGAGGCATTGAGCAACCTGTTCTAGTGGGAGGTATCCCTGCCCATGGCAGTGGGGTTGGAACCAGATAATCTTTAAGGTCCCATCCAACCCAAACTATTCTCTGATACTATTCTATGGTTCCATGAATACTCCCCAGTTTGTCAGTCCCTTTGCAAACCTGGGTGTTGATTGAAAGCTTGGGGCTTTTTTTTCCTTTCCCCTCAATCAAAGTATTCTTGTCACTTGTGAAATCTGCAGCATGTATAATATTACAAAATGCTTTTAATTTTCCATATTTGAAGCTTACACTTCAAATGACTTCCCACAGGCTGTGTATGGACAGAGCAGAGAATGGAAAATGAAAGTTCATGTTGGAAATCGATATTTCATAACCATCCTGAAAGATGCATGAGTTCTACTCTTATTTCTAATCCTTGCAAAGAGGAAAGAGAATTACTAATCATGACTAATCTACCCCAAAAAAGTGCTTTTCTGTGGCATGCAGGATTGAAATAAAACCCAGTTGTTTGCTTGCTTTGGAAAAGAATCAGATTTTTTTTGTGTAGAAGGAAGCAGGGCAGAAACACAGCTCCTGGGGAAGAAAGGGGAATTTTTAACAGGGTTGCAAATCCCCCATGGATCTCCCTACTGGCCATGTCTTCTTGCTCTTGGTCTTCTTCCCACTTCGCAAGAAAAAACAACGATCCTAATAGAAAACTTTAGTAAAAAACCCCCACACTTGTCTTAACTGAGAAGCTGGAACACTTTTGTGCTGGGAAGTTACTGAAAGAAGGAGCAAGTGTACCTTGAGGATGTCTGAAAAAGAAGGGTGAACTCTTTTTTATTCTTCTTCTTCTTTTTTTTTAATTAGGGATTTAGGTCTGCATTTGGAGTTGATGATTCAAACAAGAAACATCAAGTGTGAATTGGTGATNTGAGTCTGAAAAAGAAGGATGAACTCTTTTTTATTCTTCTTTTTTTTTAATTAGGGATTTAGGTCTGTATTTGATGATTCAAACAAGAAACATCAAGTGTGAATTGGTGATGGCCTTAGAAACTGGCAGACACAAAGATTACAGATACACTTGTCAGAAATGGGTTCATGATTGGACTCAAGGATCTAAAAGGGTCACTTCCCCTGGAAAAACAGGGGAATCTTGTACTGGATGTCAGTGGAAATAGAGCTGAGAGAGCCAGACTAACCTGTGAATTTGCAAACATCAGAAGCTGACTTGTTTCTGTTGGATTGGGAGTAATTTGTTAATTATTTTAAACAAATCTTAAAACTAGAGTAACTATCTGAAAGACACAAGCAGCTTCCTATTAATTCAAAACAGTGTTATTAACCTTTTGCTTTGAATGTGTTTAATATTTTTTATTTCTTAAGGACACTTAACTAATTACTTTTATAGCTGGGCTCCTGAATTAAAAACAAGACCTTCCCTCCAAAAAACTTCCATATCTAATGTTCCACTTCTCAAGATTTTGACTGCTCTTCTTCTAACCAGAGGTGCTACGTGACTGCAACCTGGGGAGGAGGTTCTTTTGTAGTTTCATGTTCTGCAGAGAACTCGGAGGATACCCATATCAATGCTCCATGTGCTGTGTCAGTGAAAAAGCTCGATATTGGTTCCTTTTTTTAATGTCATGGATAGTTTTTAAATTGTCAGAAACACTTTGGTGAAACCCATTTGCTTTGGTGGAAGATTGTGGGAATTCCTTGTGTGTGCTGAAGGGCTTTTTTTTTTTTAATTACTGGAGAGCTTGCATTTTAGGAAACACACATTCTGAAGCTATAGGTGCATTTAAAATCTGATCCTACCAAGGGTAGATCTCCTCCACCCCTGGAGGTATTTAAAAAATGGGCAGACAAAGAGCTTAGAGATATGATTTAGGAATGGTTCTTGTCTGAGCTGGGCTGATGGATGGCCTCAGTGATTTGAAAGTGTCCTTCCACTCTGGGCCATTCTATGGCTCTAGATGGAAAACCAGTGCTATCTTACTGTAGATAAAATCTCACTGAGCAGCAGCAGGTCTTCTAGACAGTCCACTGCACCCTCTGTGAATTATTAATATCCTAATCTAGACTCTGCTGAAGCTAGGAAAAAGATTTTTGTCAGTTCCATAAGAAGGTGAATGAGGTTATGCATTGAAGCACACTATAAATGATTGTTGAAATTTGTGAAATTTGTGGTTTAACGTTTTGGCAGCATGTAAGGAAACAAGCAGCACTCATATTTTAACCTTGGAGGTGTGCAGTTACTAGCCTAAGCAAAAACTTCCTTGTCTGGGCTCATTAGATAGTTTGCAGCTTGTCATTAGCTCAGCTGAGCCAAACTGACATCTGCTACATTCCTCAAGGATTTGTGCCAAATCATATGTTTCAACCCTTACTAATTTCAGCTGAAAGTCTATTTTAATCTCACTGTTGATTTTTTTTTGTTTTGCCTTTTTTTTTTTTTTAATGTACTTGGCACTAATGGGTCCTCATGCTCCACAATCACTTCAGGCAAATAAGAGTTTAAAAAATAATAACATCTGTCTTAAATGTGTGGGTTTTTTTAAGTTCTGACAGCAAATCTCAGAATGGAGAGGGGATGCCTGACCATGGCTGTACTTGAGCCTCTCAGGCTGAGAAAGTTTGGGCTGTTCAGTGTGGCTGTAAATAATGGTTCCTGGTAGTATAAGCACGGCCAAACAATGCTTATTTTTCCACTTATTGACATAATTTTGACAAGGAGAGGTGCACTTAGCCTGTTTTTTTTCCCCACATCTGTTTCCTACAGCTGGGAAGGTATGTTGTTCAGGAGCCAGCCGTGTTTGTTCTCCCCTGCAGCAGAGCTCAGTGAATCACCCCACTGGGGTGGGGAGGGCGGAATTGTCTCCACCCATTTCCAGAGACAAGACATGGGATTCATGAAGAAAGGCCTTGACAGGTCGTTCTTCTAATCCCTGGGCTGGCCTTCATCCCAAATGAAGATGTAGTTATTGTGACGTGCTTTGTTGTGGAATAAGCTGATCTTATCTTTGTTCTACAGGCTCTTTGTTAAAAACATTCCTAGGGCTCTTCTTCCCCACATCCAGAGATGGATTTTGTCTCCATCTCTTGCCCTTTCTAAACAGACCTGTGCTGAAGTATGAAGGAGTATGCAACCTCCCCCTGGTTTTGTAGCTAACAAGGAGCATTAACTAAAGCCAGAGCCACTCCAGCTACCAACCTCGGCTCCCTGGTGGGACTCATAAGGGTTTTTTCTTACCAGAAGCCTGCGCTTCAGCATCCTTTTGAGCTTACATGGGGGGATCTCCTCCCTCTGTTGAAGCCAGGCAGATGAGAACCTCCACAGTTTGCTGACCCATCAGCTTGGACTTGCTTTGGTGAACTTAGGCAGATGAAAACCTCCAAAGTTTGCTGGTCCATCAGCTTGGACTTGTCATGGTAAGCTTGGGCAGATGAGATGTGGGTGATGTCCTTTCAAAAGCAGAGCTCTTGATTGCACACATCATTCAAGTGCTATGGCATAACTGTCATGTGAAAATGCAAATGACAGAATGCGTTTTGTAAGAAATAAGATTTGTTGAGCTTTTTTTAAATGTCAAGGCAGTAATTTAAAATCAAAACATCAAAATCCCTGTGTAAAAGCTGTTTGAAAGGGCTAGGTCCTTGTTAATTCTTTTGTTTCTCCCTTTCCTAACCCTGTAGGCAAACAATGAGTTGGAGGAGCCCAGATGAACCTTTGCAGTGATGGAGGATGCTTTTTAGCTGGCAGGTTAGGGCACATGAGCACACTCAACTTGACAAATCCTTCAGAAGTAGGTGACATCTGGCCAGCTTGTGCACCAACAGCTGCTGGAAACAGCTCAAAGGAGTTGTGGGTATGTGAAGAATGTGGAAACACATCATGCATCTGGAGATCACTTCTGGTGAGGGCTCTGCCTTTTGGTTTTTGTCTTAAATGTGTGCTGGCAAACTGTGAACTGCAGCAAGTGAAACAACTTGCTCCTTAAAAGATTGGGCTCAGGATACGTTCCAGCTGAAGAGGTTGTATTCTGGGGTGTTTTTTTTGACACAGATAATTACTTCTTAGTTGGAGTTTAAACGTAATGAATGTTTAACTTCTGAGCTTTCTTGCTCTGATTATCCTCATGTAATATTTCACTTAAGTGGGTGGAACACGGTTGTCAGTTTGTAAACTTCTATGATACACTTTCATACCTTGCAGCTTCTCTCCCCTAGTAGATTTCAGAAGAAGAGCACATAAACTTTATCTTTTTAGCGTGACTGATCCTCAAAAGAATGGATATGTAGAGAAGTTGGGGGATTGAGGAAAAGATTTTAGAAGGGGGAAAGTTGGCTTGTTTGCATTGTGCCTGGAGAAACAACCAGCAAAACATCCTTCTTTCATTGGTGGTTGTACTCAAATAACTCTCAGATTTTAAAAGCTTTATGTTGATCATTTGGATGAAGAGAGAAGTAAACTTGCACACATGTACAGCTCAGGTGAGGAAGGAGGGAGAGAAATGCAGCTTTCACAATTTGAAAGTGTGTATTTGCTATTTAAGTTGGCTTTCCAGTTTTATTACTATTTTTTTCTGAAAATCTGTATGTATAGAGAGGTTGGAAATAGAGAATCATTAAGGCCCCATCCAACCCAAACTATTCTATGATTCTATATGTATGTATATGAATATCATGTCTGTCTTGTGATTTGCAATAGAATTTTTGCAAATTAGGTATTCTCTGTGCTTTTACGCAGAGGATTTAATAAACACATAATTTTTCTGGGCAGATTTCTCCATGTGTAGAAAATCTGTATGTCATGGAATTCATTAGCTTCATAACCTCCTTACTTCTGTCCTTTTAAGTTGAAGAACCTGAAAACCTGGACAAAACAATGGCACAGAAATAATCAGATTCAGTTGTCCTAAATAAACCAGTCATCTGTTGCAAGCCGAAAATATCTTATTCTGGTCTGCTCCTCACGCAGCTTTTGTCCCAACTCTCGCTGTCACATAACCTCAAAGAAACTTAGGTGCTCATGTCTCGTCTGTCCTTCACTGTATGTCAGGAATAACCTCAGGTGACACAACATATATTTCTGTGAGAGTGGGGAGCACTGACCTCACTGGTAGTGTCCTAGAAACACTTTAATGTCCCTCAGCAGCCTCACCTGGGACACCCACAACCCAGCTGTCCAGAGGCTCCAATTAAGCTAGGTCCGGGGGCATGCCAGTCCCAGCCCTATCACCTTGTTTTTCCTCCCTAGAACCTGGAATGACATTGTGGGAAACTTGTCTCCAGCCCTGTCTCCTGGATAAGTGCTAGACCTGCGTCCCAGCCTTGTCTGGAGTCCTGGTGCTAGCTCCTATTGGTCCCCCCTGGGTAGCTGCATGAACCCCAGCCCAGAATTGTTATCCCCATTTGCTGATATCCTCCCAGAACCTGTCAGTGTCAACCACATGGGTGGCCTGGGACAGGCTAAAAGAGTTGGGTCTGGAGACTTGGAGCTAGAGAAGCCTGTGGGATGACCTCCTAGTAGCCTCCCAGTACATGAAGGGGCTACAGGAAAGCTGGGGAGGGGCTGTTTGCCAGGGCATGGAACCACAGGGGCAGTGGTTTGAAACTAGAGCAAAGCAGGGTTAGATGAGAAATTAGGAAGAAGTTCTTCTTCATGAATGTGGTGAGACACTGGAACAGGTTGCCTGAGAGGTGGTCAAGGTTCCATCTCTGCAGACACCCAAGGCCAGGCTTGCCGAGGCTCTGAGCAACCTGATCCAGTGCAGGATGTCCCTGCTTACTACAGGGGAGTAGGACTAGATGGCCTTTGAAGGCCTCCTCCAACTCTATGATATGATGACTTCTCAGCACAGAGCATTGGCTCCTGGTTCTCTCCCTGCTAAAGAATGACACAGTACCTTGCTGGCACTTTCTCTCTGGACTTGTGTTCCCTCTCTCAAGTGTATGAGACAGTTACAAATGCAAAATGAACATTATTCCATTTCCCCCCAGGGAAGAGGGCTGACAAGGCATAAGTAGCCCTGCCTGCTTCATGCACTCAAGCAGCTCATGTTTTTTAATTGCACTAGATGATAGATGTTTTGAAGTGCTTATTTACATAACATTCTCTTTGTTTTTACCCTCTTGAAATTCCAGGCAAGGGCTAGCAGATGAGGGTACAGTATGGTAGGAGGCAAAGCAGTCTGTACCATGCAACGAACAATACACTTGGGATGGCTCTCAGATGGTGCTCTTGGGACATCCCGATGCAGTGGAGTGATGTGCATGCCCTGTAAATCAAAATAAAAAGAACACCAGCTAAGAGATTTTTTTTTGATTTTTTTTTTTACTTCCTAAAACATGCTTAATTCACTTTGTCAATGATAACCAATAGATGTATAAGAGAACAGGACATCAATATTATTGGGAAAAGCAAATGCTGATGCTGAAAATTCCGTTAATACCCATATATTGCCACAATGGGAATCCTCTCTGTTGGCTAATCTAATTATTGGATCATTGCCCTGTTAATTAAATGGTCCTGAGGAGAAGTCCAAGAAAGCCGGTTGATTTCTTCAAGGATCACCTTCTTCAAGCTTAACTGATTAACTGGCTTATCTGATTAACATAATGAGAGCAGGCAAAATGAGTTAAGAGCCTGTATGCCCTGGATGTCGATAAAAAGGGTTGGTGATATTTCAAATATAATTTAAAATGCAAATGAAGTTGTTAAATTGTCCTAGCCCATGCTGATCCCCAGAAGCAAGGTTCCTTAGCTCCCCTTTGTTTGACAGCAATGTTGTCATCATGGATTTTGTTTATGCACAGCTCCTACTTCCCTGCTTTTCTAAGTAGTTTGATTGAAATTGTGTCCATCTCTTTTTTGATCAGCTGTAAAAAAAAAAAAAACAAAAAACCAGTTTCAGAAAGTAATGTTGTCCCTAGATGTATAATCTGGTGAGCATCAAGTAGGAGAAGAGAGGTGATAGCTGGCATTTAAATATTTCTATAGCTGGGACTTTTGCAACTTCATGGTGATGGCAGGATTCATGAAAAGGTATGTACAAAGAGGGAGACTTTTAGAAGCCCTCATTCTAGACAGAAAACAGTTCATTGAGGATTTTCTTACACGGGGAAAAAACATGTTGCTTATATTATTTATGGAGAAAGGTGTGACAATGAAGGATTAATTAGCAGGGCAGATAAAATCAGAATGAGTTTTGAGGGTTGGAAGATGGAAGCATTCAGGACAAAAGATGAAGTCACTAGTGCCTGAGATGTGGCTACTTCTACATTGCTTGATTCCTTCATCCCAAACCCTTGGAGGTAATGTCATAAATCAAAGAGACTGGATGAAGCACCAAGTGTGGTGCAAGAAGAACAAGAGGTAGAGGGGCCCATGCCTACACTGCCTCTTTTTTGGGGCTTTATTTGGGGTGGCTTCAGTGGTACTACAGACTCCACTGGCAGTCAGTTTGATGCACCCCTCAATTATGCTCTTCCAACTCCCAGAGAGGTTGTGGATGCCCCCTCCATGGAGGTGTTTAAGATCAGGCTGGATGAGGCACTGAGTAACATGGTCTAGTGGGAGGTGCTCCTGCCCATGGCAGGGGGGTTGGAACTAGTTGATCTTGAAGGTCCCCTCCAACCCAAACCATTCTATGATTCTATCTCTCCTTCTGAGAAAAGCATTTATTTTGCATTTCTGGGCCCTTCCACAATCGAACCCAAGAGCAGCTGAGAGACCATCAGTAGTGCACTCCTCCTTCCTGAAAAAAAAGGCAATAAAAGATTGTTAATCTGATAAAAAAAAAAAAAATCTCTATTTTTGCAGGAAGACTTATTCCTGGTATGCTCCACTGTAAACTGAAGCAACAAGAATCACAGAATCACAGAATGTCAGGGGTTGGAAGGTATCTGGAGAGATCATCTAGTCTCATACCCCTGCTGGAGCAGGAACACCCAGATCAGGTC
>VZTY01002286.1:47120-74455 GCA_013400935.1 Turnix velox
ATTAAATTCCATCCTGCCAAACTCTCCAGCTTATCCAGGTCTTGCTGGATGGCAACACAGCCTTCTGTCATGTCAGCCACTCCTCCCAGCTTTGTGTCATCAGCAAACTTGCTGATAGTGCAGTCTAGTCCCTCATCCAAGTAATTGATGAATATATTGAACAGTACTGGTCCCAGTATTGATCCCCAAGGAACTCCACTAGACGCAGGCCTCCAACTAGACTGCAGCTCTCTGACTTCTTTCCTTCAGCAAGTTCACAGTCCACCTCACTACCCAATCAACCAGACTACATTTTCTCAGTTTATCTGCAAGGATGTTGTGGGAGACAGTGTCAAATGCTTTGCTATCATCTACCCACTTTGTTTTGTGCTCATAGAAGGTTATCAGGTTAGTCAAGCATGACTTCTCCTTGGTGAATCCATGTTGACTGTGCCTAATGACCTGCTTATCCTTGATGTACCTAGAGACAGCACCAAGGTTAAGTTGCTCCATCACCTTTCCAGGGATGGAGGTGAGGCTGACCGGTCTGTAGTTACCTGGGTCCTCCTTCTTGAAGACTGGAGTGACATTTGCTTTCCTCCATTACTCAGGCACCTCTCCTGTTCCCTAGGATTTACCAAAGATGATAGAGAGTGGCCTAGCAATGACTTCTGCCAGCTCCCTCAGCACCCTTGGGTGCATGCAATCAGGACCCATGGATTTGTGAACATCCAGATTGTTTAATTGGTCTCTAACCCAATCCTCATCAACCAAGCCACACTCCTCCTTAGTCCTAACATCCTCTGTGATCTGAGGCATGATCTGCTCAAGCTGTTCATGTCATGGGAAAGTTGCTTGCTGGTAGCCATTTGCTCTTGTAGGCTGGTTTGCATCTAAACTATACTTAGAGTAGGGTTAAATTAACAGACTGATGTCATGGTCTACTTGCAGAGCAGAGTTGTACGGATGCTGTTCTAATGGATAGTAGTTTAGGCTGCAAAATTTGGAAGCATCTCCTCATCAGTTTCTCATCTTCAGAGAAAACAGGCTGTTCAGTGATGTGTTGTGTCAGTATAGACATGGATTAAAGAATACTTAACATTGATCTCTGCCTCAAAAGTTTTAGTGAAGTGTTGATTTTTGTTCATACATGAGGTCTCCAAATGCTGGAGAACTGTAACTGCACAAAAGGCATCGAGCAGGTTCTTGTCATGTGGTTCAGCTCCTGAACTGGAATAAACTTCCATGACCTCATTGGTGTGCACTCAGATTACTTGTTGGACATCATTAGCAGGCAGGAATCCATGTGTTGTTCCATTTCATTGCAGGAGGACTGCAGCCAAACATCTGAGGAGGGGACTGACTTTTCCTGTAGATGGGGACAGAGCCTTTACCCATCAGTGTCAGATCTGGTGCTCCTTCAAGGTTGCAGCAGGAGTCTTAACTTCAGTTTCTGTTTATGAAGTAAATCCCCCTGACCTAACCGATGGGGCTGATTGCAGCTTCCAGGCTGCTTCCATCTGGTTCTGCTCTGTCCCAAATGCAGGAACAGAAACTGGACCAGCAGAGGTAACCTGATCCACTGTGTGATAATCTCAGGTTGCTGAGAACCAGACCAAGGGGCTGAAGCCTGGGGTGGAGCTGATGGTGAGGGTGAGTTAAGGACCTGCTGGCTCTATCTTTACATGGGATGGATTCCCCACTAGCAGCTTCTTAGTTTTTCATTCTTTACTGTTGCAGGAGAGTGAATTTGTCAGTTACTGCTTTAAAAGGAGGGTTTATAGCTCCAGAGCCTGGCTGGGTCATCTCTTCTACCAGCCTCCCTCAGTTAGAAAAACTCCGATCACTCAGGAGAGTGGCACAATGGTGGATTAGAAAGTTTGACAGTATTTGATTTGTTTGGAAAAGTCCTTTATGGCTAAGGAGAGACTCATGTCATATGAGAGGCTGTACCACACGAAATATCTTGTTGTATACACACCATACAAGTTGTAAACTGATGATTCTCCTTCACAGCTAGTGTCTCATTCTACCTGTGCTCCTCTGGTGCATCTTAGGGGGCTCCTTGGCTGTTACAGTCGGGCTCTGCTTTGGGTGATTGCAGGAGCTCAGGCAAGTTACTGTCTTGACTGCAGTGTTTGGAGTGGGATGCTTGAGATGTAGCAGAAAAGATGCATTCCCCAGCTGTGCTGCTATGTTTGCTTCAGGTAGTCAGGGGCTATCTGGTCATCCTGAGAAGGGTTGATCTGACTGAGAGCTAGCATCAAAACTAACTGGCATTTGCCAGGTCACCTCCCTTGTGTGACTGCATAACCAGCTGAGTACCTGGCGAGCATGGAGAGAGTTGTGGAAGGATGGATGTGTCTGGAACAGGCTGGACTCGCTCAAATTTGAGCTGATTGTAAATGGACTCTTGAGATTGGGATTGTGTTTTATTCAGATTTAATGATTTCTCTTGTTAATAGCCAAAGCTATTTGTTGCACCCCCTTAAATTCAGTGAAGGTGCTTCAATGTGATTTTGCACTTGCTCTTTCAAAGGCTGAATGGAGAAAGACTTGAGGCAGATAGCTGTGGAAGCTGTGCAGTAGGAAAGTGAGCTGTGAGGACAAGTAGCCATTGGGATAACTCAAAGGTGTAGGGTAAGGATGACTGATCCTCTCAGCAAAAACATCTTGGTGCCATAAGAAAAGCAAAGCTTGTGTGCTTGCTTTCTCCTGTCTGCAAGAGGCTGTAGGAATAACACAGCCTTTCCTTTCACTCCATCCTATGGACCTGCTATTATGGCAGGCTGCTATGGTGCTAGTGTGTGCTGCTCCTCTAAATATTGGAATGGGGGGGGGGAGGAGAGGCCATTGATTCTTGGGCTTGTTTTCTTTGCAGCACAGAGGCTGACGGCTGCTTGCCCCTTCTCTTCTGTGCTTGGATGATGTCTGGCTATGGGTAGACAATGGGTAGGCTGCTGCCCACTGTCAATAGCTTATTGTACACAGGGAGTAGGAGCAGCAGAGAACAGCGGAGTCCTGCCAGCTTGGGTTGTTGCCTTGAGATACTGGCCCTGCTGTAAAGAGCGAGTCTTGGCTGCTGTGGGGTGTGTGTGTGTGAGTGGAGAGAGCTGCCTTTGTCTGAGCTCTACAGAGAGCCCTAACAGAATGGACACTATTTGGGGTGTTATTCTTTCTGTGGAGGTGGCCAGGACACAGGTAGTCAATCTCTGAAGCAAGTTTTGTCCTGTTATTAAAACGCCTTTCACGTATCTGTTACTCTTTCTCAAGCTGCCAACCAACCAAGGTGTATTGGCTGTGTTGAGGTAGAAGTGCTTTTGACCTGGAATGTTACCCATTCTACTTTAAGTTTGGTTTTTTCGTTGTTGGTGGGTTTTTGTTTGTTTGGGTTTTTTTGTGAGGGTTGTTTTTTTGTTTGTTTGTTTTTGGTTTTTTTTTTGCTACATGTAGTTTCCTGGCTATCATACTATCACAAAGGGGCACTTCTCTTACCCAGGCTCTTCTTCCTTGGGGTGTCCAATGACTTCCAATCATTTGCTATGTCCTGTCTTGCACTGGGGCTGAGTTTCAGTCTGTTTCTTATGGTCCTGGTCCTCTTCTCAAGAGATCAAATTGCAGGACATGAGTCTTTGAAAAGACTCTGGCTGATTATTCTCATCCTGAGTGGATTTAGCTGGGTCCTTCCTTAGTGTCTCACTTTCAGCTCTTTTTCCCCATCTCTGCTGGAAGGATCTCAATCTAAGTGTCTGAACTGCTCTCCTGGGTCACAGCGAACACCTTAGATGTCTGATGTGATATAACCATGGGATGAGTAAATGCTGAGATGGATTACAAAAGACTGGAAGGCATTGAAGCCACCTTTGTTGATATCACGCCCATACACACAATATCAGGGATTGGGAGAGACCTCAAGAGATCACGTGGTCCAATTTGCATGTATGTGTTAAGAAACATGAATCTATTCTCCCTTTTGCATCTGCCTCTGTCTTATATACAGAAAACAGGAATTGATAGGACGTAACAGCTAGTGTTAAAGCTGGGAACCGCTTAGTCTTGTGGAAAACTCTTTCCTAACCGTGTTTTTTATTGTGCTAATGAGGCAGAAAGTGTAATAAAAAACCACCATCCCTCAGTATAAACCTGAGTGGTAAAATCTGGCATTACATAACCGAGCCTGCAACATAACTGCTCAAGGAAGGTTTTATTTTACAGGCTTCTCCACAAACAATTGTTTGAGGAAATGAAAAGTAGCGGTGTGCATCTCTCTCCCTTTGCCTAGGCTGAAATCATAGAAGGCACTTGGCTACAATGGGACTTGTGAAAGAAATGATCATGTTTACTTCAGCTCTCGTTAGCTGTAATAAGAGTAAATAATTGCACTGCATTTGTCAATCATATGGTATGTGTACAGGACACATCATGAGTAATGCAGAGAGGAAAGCAAGTATCTGTTTGAAGTCCAAGGTGTGTATTTAGGGCTAGAGAAGAAAAGAGTTATTAAACTTAACCCTTATGTACACTTTAGCCCCATCTATTTTCATATCACGGTGTCAATAACATAACCAAAATTTACTTGGAAGACTAGACCTCCCTGTTGGAGTGACTTTTTACTCTTCATCTTTGCATTAAGCAAAGGTGTCCCTGCCCATGGCAGGGGGGTTGGAACTAGATTATCTTGAAGGTCCCTTCCAACCTATGCCACTCTATATTTAAAGAGGGAGTTTTCATCCCTGCAATGCTGATGAACATGATTTGATGCATAAAAAGCAACAGCATTGCAATCCAAATGATGAAGTCAATAAACTTTCTTTATTGAAAAATTAGTTATTTTTCAGCCTATGGGAAGATGTAAAGATTCCTTGACAATATATTTGGTTTTCTCCATCTTGCTATAGTTTGACCTGTTGTAGTTTTGTGTGTAGTCTGCTGTGTATCACAGTGCAAAATAACCCAGAGGCTTTTCTGTAGTGGCTTTGTACTGGGTTTCAGCTGATGGAGTCCTGTGCCCTGAGGCTGTGCAATTAAAGCAAAGATAAGAGGGGAGGTCTCCTGGACGTGGGCCCTTCCAGAGATGGAACTTTGATTCCATCCTGACACTGCCCCCATCTGTGACCTTAGCTTCAGTCTGTCCTTCTGCTTCTGTTGTGAAACCACAGGCCCTTTGAACTATCTTCTTGGTTGTTTTTTTCCCCTCTGTTTCTAGCAAATCATTGTCCAAATACTAGTTGGACTTTTTGTGACCTAGAGGACTCCTCTGCTGCCTGGCTGAATAACTGATTGCAGCAGCAGAAACTTCAAGGGCAGACTGTAAACTAGAGGTTTTTCTATAAAAATACAAAATCTTACCCTGGTATGGTTAGCTTTCAAACTACTCAGCCTAGAACTGTGCCTGTTTGGATTTTATTGTCCTGTAGCAGTGTGGTGTTACACAGTGTGCTCTAGCTATTTACACATTCTGACAGTCTTTAGGTCCTTTTGTTTTAATTCTATTGTCCATAGGAAGTGGCTGAACCCAAGTTATCTGAGTAAATACATCTCCACTCTTCAAGCAAGCACAAAAGCATGTCAGTTCTCCAGTGACCATTGCTGTCTGGGTGTCAGAGTGGGGTGACAGACAGCTGAGCAAGCAGGAGCCCTTCAGCAGGCAGTGGGGTGACTGGTTGCCACTGTCCTCTGGCAAGCTGGCTGCCTGCTGCTTACCTCTCACCTACTGGGCAGGAGTTGGAGGGTTTGGCATGTGACAAACGTCCCGGGAGACCTTGGTTATAGAGCAGAGCACCAGCTGAGCTGACTGCGATCTTGGGATTATTTTTTTTCCATGGCTGGTTCTTGCTGTGGAGTGTATCCATGTCAGAAGGAGCAGCCTCTTTCTGCTCTTCCTTCTGTGAGAACGTGACAAATCAAATGTGCTTCCTGTGCTTGATTTTAATGCTGTGTGCTGCTGCTGCCCTGGGCCTCCTTAGATGCTGCTTTAGTCCACCTCGTGACCAGAAATAAATTGCTGGCATGGTGCTGGGAGAAATAGGAAGCTTGTTATGGGAGGAGGACAATCAGCTGGGAAGGCAACTTGCTCTAGTGAGTTTTCCATGCATAGCTGAAGGGAGAGCAGAAAAGAGAGAGTGAGTTTATTTAATAGACTTGAAGAGATGAAAAATCCTGTTGCTGCTGTAGGATAAGGATGTTCTCTTAGGTTAATGTAGGCAACTTAGTATTCCATACCCATCCTGTCCTTAACTTTCCTGTTTGACTCTTAGTATTTGGACATCCATAGAGTGTAGCTACTGTAGAGGAAGGGGAAGCTACCCTGGAGGAAGGGTGAAGAGGCAAAATATTCCTTAAAATGCAAGATCTGTTACAAGCAATATTGAAACCCTGTAGAAACTGTGTTCTGTCAGCCCCACCAGTTTTTTTTGAAGCATGAAGTGGTAATTACTTGTTTAATTGCAGCACAGAAGTCTAAAGGTGTTGCCTGTGCCTGCCTAGTGGCAGATCAAATTGTGGTGATAGTGAGAGACAGGCAGGATAAGGCATACATTGCTCTCCTACAACAACAGTGACTCGAAAGGGGGTTTCAAGTCTTTGTCTAACTTTGGTTTGTTTGTTTTTCCAAATCAACAGATTCCAGCGTAGGGACAACTGCACTGAACTGCAATGCAATCACATGAGTTGTTTAGATACCTACGGATGCCCGAACTTGGGGATGTCAGGCAGTATGTGCGCACCCTCCCAACCAACACGCTGATGGGCTTTGGTGCATTTGCAGCTCTCACAACCTACTGGTATGCAACAAGACCCAAAGCACTAAAACCACCATGTGATTTATCAATGCAGTCCGTGGAAGTAGAGGTAAGTGTCACTGCGTGCTTTCATTTGAGAGAGGCCAAATGTTGATTGAAATAACTCCTGGGGGTGGGGAGGGATGATGACACTTTTTGGGGAATGTTTGTGTTTTCAAAAAGGCCAAGTACAAGGTTCTGCACCTGTGCTGGGCCAACTTCAAGCACACAGATTATAGGCTCGGTGGAGAGTGGCTGGAGTGCAGCCCTGAGGAGAAGGATTTGGGGGTGTCAATCGATAACAAGCTTAACATGAGCTGGCAGTGTGCGCTTGCTGCTCAGAAGGCCAACCCAATCCCTGACTGCACCAAGAGAAGTGTCACCAGGTCAAGAGAGGTGATTTTGCCCCCCTCCTTGGGTCTGGTGGGGTCCCACCTGGAGCATTGTGTCCAGTTCTGGAGTCCCCCAATGTAAGAAGAACATTGAGATATTGGAAAAGGAGGGTCAGGAAGGTGATGAGTCGGCTGGAGCACCTCCCTTTTGGAGACAGGCTGAAGGAGCTGGAGTTCTTCAGTCTGTTGAAGAGAAGGCTCGGGGGGACCTCATAGTAGCTTTTCAGTCCCTGAAGGGGGCCTATAGAAAGGTTGGGGTAGGAATCTTTAATAGGATACATGATGGCAGGACTAGGATTAATAGATGTAAATTGGAAGAGGGGAGATAAAGAAATTCTTTCCTTTGAGGGTGATGAGACACTGGAACAGGTTGCCCAAAGAAGTTGTGGGTGCCCCCTCCCTGGAAGTGTTTAAGGCCAGGCTAAACAATGCACTGAACCACCTGATCTGTGGCAGGTGTCCCTGCCCATGGTGGGGGGTTGAACTAGATGGTCTTTAAGGTCCCTTCCAACCCAAACCATTTTGTGAATCTATAATCACCTAGGTTGGAGGGGAACTTTCAGATGGAGTCAAGCTTCAGCCCATCTCTGCCAAGCCTTTTACCTGGGAAAGTACTTGAACCCTTGACTCTCGGATTAGGAGTCTGATGCTCACCTATCTGAGCTACTTTTAGCTTTTTAAATTTGAAAACCAGTTTGAGGGTCGATGTTAGTATTAATAGCTAGTGTGGCAGAATGTCTTTGTGCCTGTGCAGAGAAAGCTGGGCTTCTGATCTGTCTGGTGGGAGAAGACTTGGGAATGTTAGAATTGACACAGAGCAGTGTGCAGTTGCTGGTCTCCTGTTTAGGTAGTGACCAATTAAATTAGATCTTGGGTCAGAGAATGTATGCTGATTGGGATAATAATTTTATGCTCCAATTATGTTTATAAGAGCTGACAGATGAGACTTAATATTAGGTTACAAGAATGTATAAGGTACTAACTGCCCTCAGATGATCTGTGGAGAGATGCATTAGTCCCGACAAGATCTCAGCTCTAGGGTAAGTTGAAATTAAAACAACTGCTTGCTAAGTCCTGGGTATGCTAGCTTAGCTTTTGTTTTGTGCTTTTTGGAGGTAGACAGAGTTGCTGTTAGGTGGGGTTTTCTTAATAATGAAGTCAAATATGTAAAGTCTGAATAGAAAGAACTTGTTGCTCAGAAGCGAATGTAGACAAGTAATTATATGACAGGGGTTTCCCGAGCAACAGTTAGGTCAGTTTCCCTATTTGCTACAGAGTTAAGGTTTTTTTTCCTGTTTGTTTCATTCTTTTAGAATGCCTGTCTGTTTCTTCGGGGTTGACAAGGTCCTTTGTCCTTCTGAAGGAAGGAGACAGCTTGGAAGAGATGTGATTTTCAAGGGAGATATTTACAAAATGTAGGGCTGTAAGGCTGACAGTCTCTTGCATTAGTCTTGATAGACAAAAAAAAAATCACTATAGGTATTCTTATAAATACTTGCAACTGAAGTCTCCCTTTAGAGAACAGTTGTGTGAACAGACTGCATCTAGTTGTCCTGTATCAAATGCATTAACTTCTTCTAACTAAGAGTAGATTTGACTACAAACTTATAGAAACAAATGCAGCAGAGCAATTTGAAATTTAAGTTGGTGGCTTTTCATGAGCTTCAGCAAAGCAAAGTCCCATATCAGCTTCAGATTGGGTACTTTGCAATGTGTCACGATACTCAAATTGAAGAACGAAGCATTAGCTGGGCCCTGCGTTCAAATATTTAGCTAGTACCATTTATTTCCTCATCTTCTCAGTATGCAGTCAGCCTACTGACCTGTGTTACTATAGTAAGTAATGATCTGCTATCAGAAGTACACAAATGGGAAAGAAAAATGTGCTCTAGCAATGTGATAACTGCTAAAAATGTCTCCTTTTGAGGAACATGTGTAGAGAAGAGGTTAGTTCTTACATCTCTTGGTTAGCGTTCCCAGTCCTTACAGCAGTTGCTTAGACAGTGGATGGAATGTTCTAGAGGAGTCTGGAGTAACCTAGCAGTGAAAGCTTTTCCAGCTGTGGAGAGCTGCACTAGTCACCATAGACTTCATCAGACTTGGGGGGCTTTGCAATGAATGATGGTAAAACAGTAGCTCATAACTGGCCATCAACCCAATGAAAAACACTTTTTGCATGACTCTTGATGACAGTCTTTTTATCCCTTCAGGTGAAATTGCTGAGCTCTGGATCGTGTGACTGAAAATGCTGTTTGACTAGTCTTCACCAAACTGCTTAGTGCATTGTTGTTCTATAATGTAGTAATTAACTGTTCACAGCAAGATAGAATCATAGAATAGTTTGGGTTGGGAGGGACCTTAAAGATCATCTAGTTCCAACCCCCTTAAATAAGCTACAAGGTTAATTATAACACTTTTCATTTCCTCTTCAGAAAGTACATTTGAAGAGGAAGACTGAACAGTAGTAGAATTCAAATGAAAAAACAGCTGAGGAGTTAGTATGTTTTCATGATCTAAGTGATCAAGCTTTGAGAACCTGTTTTATCCTAGTTCATTCTTTTTTGTTTCTTGACAATTAAGATGATGCAGTTGTAATCAAATGAGGATATTAATTTTTGAAGCAAGTTTCTTTTGTCTCTTAGAATTGGTACTTTTATAACAGAAACAAGAGTGTAATGCTGTGCTTCAGATTCAGGGTAGAATTTTGCTTCACTTATTCCATTCTCTTATACATGTGCCAGGATGGATTGTCACTTCCAAAGAAATAAAGTAGCAAATACTGCTCTTGAATTGTTTTAACACTTTTCTGGCTAAGCTATAAAATATTGAAAAGGTCTAGGGAGTGATATAAAATATGATCCAAAAAATATATGGCAGAAGGCATGTCTATTTTATTGTTCTAATATCTGATCTACCTGTTAAATGACAGTAACTTTGAGCTATAAACAAGGTAGTTCCTGCTTAATTCATACTTGTGACTTATTTCCTTGGCCTCTGACAAAGTTAAATGAAGTCAGTGACCAGAGCAGGGTTTCTACTTGTTCTGGTAATAATTTTTCATAACTTTATACAGGAGGAGAAAGATCCCATTTTCTGCTGTTCCAGGTCACTTCCCATCTCTGGAAAGCTTTGTTTTGGTAGGCTGGGACCCATTGACCCATTTTAACTGTCACTGAGTCAGCATAAAGATTACATGCTCAGTTCAGTTCAGTATTGGTACAGACCCTTAGTTGAAATATCATGTCTTCTAAAGTAGATTTCTAAATTGGGTGATGTGGAGTATCATCTTTAAAATGGACTACAGTTACCTTTTACTGAAACAAAGCCTCTTGTCTTGAAAGCTTCCCAACCTGATCTTTCTTTAGGGGAACTGGTCAGAGATGAAAATCTTTCAGGATCCACTTGAATCCCTTGCCTGTAAGAGGGGAGACAGGGTCTATGAAGACTAATTCTGACTAGTTGCTGTGCACAATCATGTGCCATGTTGTTGAGAATTTCAGTGCTGTGATGGTGCCTTAGTCCAGTGTTCTGCAAAGCTTGTGCACCCTTAATGTCTGTAGGCACATCTGGGTATTGGCTTGTAGATTCTGCTTTCCGTTGTTGCTCAACACCTCTGGATATTGATTTGAGTATGGCTGTCAAATGCACTTGAATTACTACTTTACAAGCAAATACCTCTGTTTGGCCAAGCAGAAGTTCTGATAAAGCATGTAGAAGGAGAACTAATAAATAAACAGCAGGATGTCAGTATTTTCTGCTAGTAGGACTTCAGAGCTGTGGCTTGGATTTTCTTCTTCCCGTAGGACATTGAAATATGGAGGCTTTCAACTCATGAGAACTTTTGAACATCTTTGCGTTCTCCTGACACATTACCAGAACTCTAGCCTTCCTTATTGTCAAAGAATCACCAGATCAGATGAGTGTTTTTCTCTCTAAGAGATTGATTTTAGATATTGCCTAATACCTAGGCATTAGCATGCTTCAATTACATGACTGCTCTGAAGACTCTAATAGTTTACTTGCTGCTCAGAATGTCTGTGATGGTGACCTAAGCACCACTTCCCAGTGTACTTTCCCTCTCAAGGAAATGAGAATTTGGTCTCTTGCCTCTGAGGCACAGTGGAGACAATGCTGTGTTTTAACATTGCTGCTAATCCCAAGCAGCTTGTGTCAACAAGATGTGAACCCATGGTGGTGGCAAAACCAGCTCTCTTATGTCAGCCAGATAGGCATTGATAGAGTAATAGATGCCTCTGTTGTAGAATAAATCTGTTTTTTTCCCCCAATTGCTGCTATTCTGAGCCAATGCCAAGGCTTTTCTTAACAACCATTGCTGTGTAATGGGTCAATTCCCTGCAACTCCAGCTCCAGCAAGGGCTACTTTGCTTGACTAACCAGAGGCTGTTCTTGCATTAAGAAGACTTTCATTATGTGGCTCCTTAAAAAACACTGACAGCCCCTTTGAGTGCTTATCTTTGTACTGAACAGATGTTAGATTCCACTTGGATAACTCCTGTAAAATCAGTCAAACCTTGTATTCCTCGGCTTCTATGGCATGGCGGTTGTAATGACTGGGAATGTTAAGTAAGGTACAGATGATCTTCAGGAAGATAGATCTTCCAGGTATATTTCACTACATGCATCTCTGAAGAATAATCTTAAAGTCCTATAGAATCATAGAATGTGTTGGGTTGGAAGGGACATTCAGAGGCCATCTAGTCCAACCCCCTGCAGTGAGCAGGGACATCTTGCACTAGGTCAGGTTGCTCAGAACCTCAGCAAGCTTGGCCTAGCCTTGGATGTCTCCATGGATGGGGCCTCCACCACCTCTCTGGGCAACCTGTTCCAGTGTCTCTCCAATCTCATGGGGAAGAACTTCTTCCTTATCTGTCATCTGACCCCACCCTGCTCTAGTGTCAAACCACTGCCCCTTGTCCTGTGGCTCCATGCCCTGGCAAACAGCCACTCCCCAGCTTTCCTGTAGCCCCTTCAGGCACTGGGAGCCTTCTTATCCTGTCTGAATAGTCCCAAGTCTTTCAGCCTTTCCTCACAAGAGGAGCTTCAGCCCTCAGATCATCCTCATGGATTTTCTCAATAGCGTTATTACAGGTTCTGGCGGCCCTCACACAAGACCTGGACAACTCTTGCTCTAGGGCTGCTAAAAATTGAGTTAATTTCACTTTGCTTTGAGGAAAGAGGATCAGGAAAGCTGAGCCACAGGTTGGTTATATTCCCCATTACAGAAAACTCATGAGAATTGATATTTTCTCAATAGCGTTATGATCCACAGTTTTTTGTTTGTTTTTTGTTTGTTTTTTTGCAGAGGGTCAGTGCAGTCAGTCTTGCATCTAAGCAGCGTGTGGTCTGTCTCACCCTCAAATTTAGTAAAGACGTCAGGCCCTGCAAACACCACTGTGTTTGTGGTGCTGAGTAATAGGGCACACAAACAAAGCAACAGCAGCTCAGGTGAGGAGAAGACAAATATTTTTCAACTGTTGCCCAGGAAGGGCTTAGGATACGTTATTTCACCTGACATGGGAATCATGTCACATCAAGCATGACACCATGGAGTTTTGTAAAGCCAGGGCAATAAAGCAAGTAGTCTCACTTTTCTTTCCAGGCAGAGACATGTGCTAGCAATTCTTTTGATTTCCGGTAAAGCAGATGTTGGTCTTAGTGCAGGTATGCTCTTGAATTTCTAAAGTTATGAAGTTTTAGAGGTAAGCCAGTCATTAACTTGTTCTGGGTCATGTTCACAGTGTACATTTCTGCTTAATGTCAAAGGAGTGGTAAGTGCTGTTATGTGTAGAGTTTTGCTAAAACAAGTTAGACTTGTTTTAGTGTTAATTTTTTTTTTCTTCTCTGATATGCCTTTAATGTGTCAGTTCCTTTCTGTGTACATGGGCAATATGACATATTCTGTAGATAGACTTGTGTTTAACAAACCAATGGCTGGGGAGACCCTATGGTTGCATACAAATAGTTTTTGACACCATGGATGGTGGCACAATTAATACTTAGATCTGGTTTGTCCAGGATATGTGCTAGTGAAAAACCCAGGAGTTGACTAGAAGCACTCATAGAAGCAAAATCTTGTGTGATGTTTACCCAATACCCTGTTTAACCTGCTGAGAGCTGGTTTTTAGGTGCCTGTCATGGCAAAATACAGTCCAATAATACTTGTGTTAGCTGAAGCTGTGAAACTTGATCTGGTATCAAATGAGATGAACACAGCCTTTTTTAGACTGAGTGATTTAGAGACTATGAATTTGCTTTTGTATCGACTTCCAATTGTAGTCTAAGTAAATGCTCACCTGCTGAACAATGGTAATTTTCATTCTTGAGGCAATGTTGTCTTGACTGCCTGTAACTAGATGAGGAAGAAACCTGTTTTGTACAATGGAACTTCAAATGGGGTTAAAGGACTAAATTTCTATCTAGAATAGAGTATTTTACTTCATTTTAAGGGTGGTCAACAGCACTCTAAAATGTTTAGGGTTTGGGGCCACAGTTCAAAGCATGATTATAGAATTATAGAATACTTTGGTTTGGAAGGGACCTTAAAGATCTAGTTCCAGCCCCTCTGCCACGGGTGGGGATACCTCCCACTGGATCAGTTTTGTAACCTTGACTAGAAAAGTAGCTTAGGACCTAAATATTAGTACTGCATCTGGAGAGCTGAGATTAGAGTGATTTAGAAAGCTTGATGTGACTAATTACACTGTATATTGTGATAATGGAGTAAGACATCTCTTAAGGAGAATCCTATTTCTAGTAAGGAATGTCCAGAGGCACTCTGTGGATCTAATTGGTTCTCTGTTACTGTAGGTAGTTGAAAATAGGGTTTTGCCAGATTTAGTAATGCAGGGAGTTGGGGTTGTTCAACCTGGAGAAGACAAGGTTTGGGAAGGGACCTCCATAGTAGCTTATCAGTACCTGAAGGGGGTCTACAGAAAGACTGGGGTAGGACTTTTAGTCCTGCCATCCTGTACTGTATTAAAGAGTAATGGATGTAAATTGGAAGAGGGGAGATTTAGGCTGGAGGTAAGAAAGAAGCTCTTTGCTGTGAGGGTGGTGAGACACTGGAACAGGCTGACTAGAGATGCTGTGGATGCCCCCTCTCTGGAGGTGTTGAAGACCAGGCTGGACAAGGGACTAAGCAACCTGATCTTCTAGTGCCAGGTGTCCCTGCCCATGGCAGGGGGTTTGGAACTGGATGATCTTTAAGATCTCTTCCAATTCAAAATATTCTATGATTCTATGACTCTTTAAACAGCATCCTGTGAAACCTTGCAGACCTCTGTCCTGGTGCTGAACAGGTCTGAATTTCCATCAAACAGCATTTGCAAGGCCTGAAACTGAACTTAATGCATGAGGTGTTTTTATTCCTTCAGGAAATTCCTGCTCGCCTATAATGAACCAGAGTGTCTGAACCTTTCTAATTGGTTTTCTTAGGGTGGTGAGCATGCTCGAAGGTCCTCTCTTCTCAAGAGTGATGAACCATTGTTGTACTACTACGATGATATGACAACAGTTTATGAGCTCTTCCAAAGGGGTGTGCAAGTATCAAGTAAGTTTTTAAAATTGTGGGTAACTTCTTTCAACATCTCACTGAGATTTGGACTCTCCTGAAATGTAATTGGGAAGGGATATCTACTACCTGGCATTATGATTAATGCATTTGATGTAGATTTTCTGGATGAGGCACTGAGCAGCCTGGTGTAGTGGGAGGTGTCCCTGCCCATGGCAGGGGGGTTGGAACTAAATTATCTTCAAGGTCCCTTCTCAACCTAAACCATTCTATGATTCTTTTAGGCAAATTTGAATGGAACTCTTGTGAAACACAGTTGAGTGAATGAAGTCAGTGCTGTGTTCCTTAGCCTAAACCAGCCTTGCTGTTTGTGTCCATCCTCTGCTTCCCTCCTTGACCCCTCTGAAGAGAAGGGCTGTCTCATGGTGTCTACAAAGAATCTAAAGGCTTGACACCAAGAATACACTTAGTGTGGTGGAAGGGGTCACATTTTGAGTAACTTTACATTATCATTTTTAGATAATGGTCCTTGCCTAGGTGTGAGGAAACCAAACCAGCCGTATGAATGGATCTCCTATAAAGAGGTGAGTAATCTTAGTGCTTAACCCATCTTTGCTTTCTGAGGCCATTGATACAACATCCAGTAATATGATAGATATAACAAATGTTAATTATTTATAGATGTTTTGTAGTAGCAGAATACTGCAAACAGGTTCTAGTTCCTATTAGGCTATCTTAAAGAACAGTCTCAAGTATATGCAAGGGGAAGAAGAGTATCTCCTACATTTGGTTTATTATTGGTTTTATTTGAGGTTTTGGGTGGGTTTGTTTGGGTTTTAGCATTTTATAGTTGATTTTTTTTTTAACTGGGACCCTGACTCTAAAGGGTCTGCAGTAGTATTTTGGAGCACAGACTGCTTCTACTTTAGGTGCTTACTTGCAAGAGGCTCATTTTAGTTTAGGAGAAGTCCTGTCTGCAGGTGTTGCTTGCATTTCTCTACAACTTATCACCATAGAGCTGAATGTTGGGTGTTTAATTAAGCTTCTAATTGGTAGCATGCTCCTTCATGGTTACTAAAACAACCTTTATGCAAATCTTCTAACAGCTGTGCACTGCTAGATTGTTCCTGATTTAGTCAGTTACTGTCTTCAAATTTTCATAAAGCTTGCCTGTTGCATACCATTATGGTCATTAAACTCCTCCCATGTATGTATCAGAGCTCACTTTTCCCAAGGGTGTTTTGTTAGGTGTGACCTCTCTTTAATAAGGAATTTGTTTGAGTCATGTGACTAACATGGATTCGGGCCATGTGCTATATGGAAAGAATTTAGAAAATTGCCTTCCCAAGCTTTGCTTATAGAAAAGGACAGAGTTTGCTGCCTTGTTGCCCTTCTTTTTCAAGAAATGCCATTCCTGTAGGCGCTGAATGAAGCAGAAGGAGGACATATGTAGTGCTTTTGACTGAGCAAAAATACAGTGCTGAATCATTTCAGGATCACTTCTGGGTTTAATACAGGTTTAACAAACAGCCTTTTCTTTGTATATGAGATAAACATTTAAACTTCCACTTAATCCAGTTAGAATTCAGAGTGTTAAGTGTCTTTTTGATTTATATTGAGTGCAAGTGTGGTACCTGCAGTGTAGTGGCACCGTAGTGTTTAGGTTACCAAGGTCACAGAGGACATCCAAAATAGCCTAGAAAACTTCTCTCTACTTCAGGTCACTTATTAGCCTTTTTTGCAAGACTCAAGGTGAAATGTTGAGAGGTGCTTGCTGATGAACTTGCTCTCAACTTTTTCTCTCATTTTCAACAGGCGTCAGACAGAGCAGAGTATGTGGGTTCTGCATTACTCCATCGAGGCTTCAAACCATCTTTGATTCAATACATAGGAATCTTCTCACAAAACAGACCCGAGGTAACTTAATTGACAGCATATGTGATGATTGGTTGATATGTTACTAAAGCAACCCACTCTTAATATCTTTTGCTTTTCCTCACTCTGCTGAGCTTTCCCACTAAAAGCGCTGGGGGAAAAGGCTAAAGGCTGTTGTTGTGGACCCTCAAGAATCTTTAGCTAAGAAATGAAACTGGTATCTGATACAACCATTAGTGTCTTATATTGAAGGGGTTTTTTTCCTTCCAGAGCTGAATGCAGAGGAGCCTAACTCATCCTCTGCAGTTCATAGAGGACTGTTTAATAGGGAGCTAATGCAGTACTTCATAAATGTAATCACAAATTGCTTTCTCTTCAGAAGTGTCATAGGAGTAAGAGGTAATTCAAAGTGGCTTGAAGTCACAAGGGGGCTTTTAATCTCTTGAAAACCCAAAACACTTTGTGATTAAATATTTGGACAAATAGAAGATGGCTCAAGGTGATAGCTCTGTCTGTGCCAGAGGTCCTGGACACAAAGGTTCTGTGAGGGGAAACTGCTGGTGAAGGCACAAAAACTGAAAACTAATTGCAGTTGAATAAAGGGCCAGAAAGACTACAAGTAAAATAATTAAAGAATACCTGACAAAGCAAAATACTGTTACAAACCTGAAACAAGTATAGGGATATTTTGATTAGTGTCTCTCCATTTTAACCCCCAAAGGGTTATAAATTGTTGTTTCTAAAAATATTTTGAAATATTTAGCAAACATTTATTCTCTAACTTGCTTATTAAATGTATTTAATAGGACTTACTTTCTCTAACCTATGTTTATGTGCCCAGTAGTTTGAGGTGATACTTGCTGCATTAACNTTTCTAAAAATATTTTGAAATATTCAGCAAACATTTATTCTCTAACTTGCTTATTAAATGTATTTAATAGGACTTACTTTCTCTAACCTATGTTTATGTGCCCAGTAGTTTGAGGTGATACTTGCTGCATTAACCTGGCTCAATCCAAATCTGTATTAAGACAGGAGACCACTTCTTAAGCTTTGTCAAGACTAAGCTGTCCTTCTTGATTAAATGTTATCAGCTGGATGCTATTACCTAGAGCCATCTACAGTCTTGGCAGGGCTGGAAATTCTATCAGTGTCTTGGTCGTGCTGGACAACAGCTTGCTGTTGGATCTCCTCTGATCTCAGTTTGTCACTGAGAATTCCTTGCTGTCATTAAAATGTAAGCTGTGTGACAAGTGACCTTGACCCCCTTCCTTCCCTCCCAACTTGAAAAAAATCCCATAACTCTAACCCTGTACACTTTTTCCAAGCTTCTGAAACCTAGAGTGTTTTGCTGCTTGGATTGTCTTACTGGAGTTCTTGTCCAGACAGTTTTTGTTCTGTAATAAAGGCTAGGGTGTTGTTAAATGGCATCATGTTGCAGACTCTTCAGTTCATTCTCCTGTGCTTATATATGAATTGAAAGTAAAAAGGGAGTCATGTTAGTGTTGTTGGCTTGAATTATTGGTCTGTAGACCTCTTAGGGTTCAAGGTCTTTGCTGGATCAGTGGATATTCTGGAGGAGAGCCCAGTAGTTGGGTGTTAAATCACAGGGTGAAAATGCACTTAAGTTGCATCACTCCAGCAGACTGGAAGGAGCTGGAAAGCCTTGTTTAAACCACCAGCTTTAAATCTGGGATTTTCCCTGTTGAAAACCTCTGGGTGGGTGTTGTGACATCCCCAATATAATTGGTCATCCAGACAGGCAATTATATGAAAGTGATTTTTGTGGTGTGAAGTGATTCATGTTGGTCAGTTTGGGAAACAAGTGCTGGGGAAATCCCCTGAGGGGATCAAATGTTCTCCAAAAAATCACCCCAAACTTGTATTCATAAATAAAAATACTACTTTCTCTTGGAGTATCTGGAAAACAGATTATTTCTCCTGCAAACAAGGAAGATTTTGTGTGTTGGATTGGGAAAACTGGACAGTGAAATGTAGTGTCCCTTAATACTGAAGATCAGAGTCATGTTGGGAAATAAAGTAAAGCTTACAGACTAGTTGCTTGTTTGGGTTTTGTGGGAGAGCTAGCTTGAAGCTAAAATAGGGAAATAAATGTTTTGATGGCTCAAAAATTGGAGATACTGATGGATGTGTTGAGAATGATGCTGTGCAAGAGTTGTTGGAAGCTGCAGCAGGAAGCTTTCATCAGAGCATACCCCAAACCTATTAAAATAACCCAAACTTTTAGGCTGCTGAACAGCAGTACAGCATGTTACAAGTACAGGTGGATGCTCCTTAAGCAGAAATGTGGACTTTCAGGACTAGAACAGATGTGCCTGATTAGACTTATCTCTAGTGTCTGTATGAAAGTCTAGTTGCCTGTTAGCTGACCCTGTATTAAATTTTTTGGATAGGAGATGTATGAGTTGCCTATTGTGTAAATGGCTTCAGTAAAATTCCCTGTTTAAGGCTGTCTCAATCGGTGAAGAACTTCAGGGAACCTTCTCATAATAGTTGTTATAACTGAGACTTAGCAGCTTTGTTATTGCAGCCTGTGTGTTAGATATTTTACAGTATAACCAGCTGAATGATGTTTGAGCTTGTCATTGTACAAGGGTGAGGTCACTGGCTTCTGTCCTGCAAAAACACTGCAAAGTTTGGGAGTGAGGAAGGGAACCAAGCATCCTCTTTTGTGAGTTCTGATAACTTTTTAAGATGTATGTTGTCTTATTCCTGTAACTGGAACTCACTGAAGGTGAAGTGTCTGACAATTCTTGTCATTCTTTGGTTGGAAAAAGTGAAATGTCCCAATGCTGGTGGCCACTTAATGTGGCTGGAAGTTGCAATATCCAGTGTGAGCAAAACATTTGTTAGCTTACCATAGTTTGTAGTGATCTGATTGCATATTTTTAATAGAAGTCTTCAGATTAGATTCCTTTTAAAGAATACTGGTTAGTCTTAAAATGCTTTCTGGGGCTGGCTTTACAAAGGACTTACAGTTTATAATGTAAAAGTAAGGGTGGTGTGTGTATGTACATGAATTTGCTGTATGTCAAGACACAAGCAAGTCCTTCACTGATTCACATGGAATCATAGAAGGGTTTGGGTTGGAAGGGACCTTAAAGATTATCTAGTTTCAACCCCCCTGATGTGGGCAGGGACACCTCCCACCAGACCAGGTTGCTTAATGCCTTGTTCAGCCTGGCCTTAAATCTACTGACTGCCAATACTGTACTGTCCAATACTGCTATGTATTGGACTTCTGAGTTTCATGCTATAGTAATGAAGAATACTGAAGTCTTTTACTACCTTGATAACCTAAAGCCAAGAAAAAACTATTGTAGTCTTGCTCAGTATTTTCCTGTTAATAGAACAACTAGAGATACAGTGAACATGAATTATTTTTTTGAAATGTACTTAAAATTGCTCATCAGTACCTGAAGGGGCTACAGGAAACCTGGGGAGGGGCTGTTTGCTAGAGCATGGAGCCACAGGATGAGGAGCAATGATTTGAAACTAGGGCAGGATTAGGAAGAAGCTCTTCTCCATGAGGGTGGTGAGGCACTGGAGAGGTTGCCCAGAGAATTGGTGGAGGCTCCATCTCTGGAGACATCCAAGTCCAGGCTTGCTGAGGCTCTGAGTGCAAGATGTCTGAGCTCTGCAGTGAGGGGGTTGGACCAGATGGACTTTGAAAGTCCCTTCCAACCCAAAACATTGTGTGAGTTTACACTTGGTGTTAGAGATTGACTTTGTTGTGTTGTGATATTTCCCATAGCTTCCCTCTTTCAGAAATAAAAATATAGTAGGGATTGAAAGTAACAAAAAATGATGCAAACTACTTTTTTTTAAGAAGTTGTTCATTTAGCTGCCTGGTTGGAATGCACATTCAAGTCTGTCTTGGAGGTCTGTTAGGAAAAGCAACCATACAGTGACTTGTTTCTTCTTTCTGTGCAGTGGGTTATCATTGAACAGGGATGCTATGCCTACTCCATGGTGGTGGTGCCGCTCTACGATACCTTGGGAAATGAAGCCATTACCTACATTGTGAACAAAGGTAGGATGCTGTCAGTCACTTGGTGAATGAATCTGTCACGTAAAGAGCTGACTGAGGGCAGAAGTGTAGCCTCCTTCAGAAGTGTCTGCAATTACCATGTTCTGAAGCATGTCAAGATCTAGTCTGATCTCCCCTTGTTGCATTAATGACCTTTATTCTCTTTTATCAGCTGACTTGTCATTGGTTTTCTGTGACAAACCTGACAAGGCCAAGCTCCTGCTAACCAGTGTGGAGAAAGGGGAAGCTCCCATCCTCAACACCATTGTTATCATGGACCCCTTTGGCATGGATCTTGTGGAACGTGGCAGAAAGTGTGGGGTGGAAATCTTCAGCATGAGAGAACTAGAGGTAAGGGCGCACAACTTACTTTACTGACCTCTTCACAGTAAGAAGGTGGTAGTGTCTGTTGAATGGATTTTGGGACTGAACAAAACGTGGTGGATAAGTTACAAAATACTTAACTATTTCTTGGACTGAAATTTAGACAAAATATATTCCTTTCTGTTTGGACTCTTTTGCACCTAACTTGCTACTCATATTTCACAGTGGTCAAAATGTAAAAGTTGTGTATGACAAGATGATGAAACAAAAGCTTGTTAACACAGTCCAGAGCAAACAGTAGATGTGAGTGTTAAGGCTTGCCCATGTGAAGCAGTAATATGATAATTATGTACCATGACTAATACTTCAGAAATACTTCTGTCAAAAGAAGCCTATGCAAGTTTTGGTCTTCTGAAAAATGGCATCTTCCCCTGAAAAGTGGTGTTTTCCCATCTAGAGTCTACAGGATGTCTTCTAGGAAAGGAGGAAAATGGCAGTAAACTGTTCCAGGTTAAAATTATGGTATAGTAGGAGAGTGAGACTTCCATGTCTTGGAAATAGAAACCTCTTTAACTGCTCAAGTCTGATTTTGTTGGTATGATCTATGTTTGCATAGATCTCTTATACAAGTCTGTTTCATAACTTAACTCATTATTTGTAAAACTCTGTCCCAGGATTGAATTTGACAAATTGCATCTTTACTGTGAGATTATGAAACCAGGTTTAATGTGGCTCTGGCTGGAGCTGGTGAAGGCTTGGCTCAGGAGGACTTGACTGTCTCTGAGTGAGTGTGCTTGTCAGTGACTGGTGTAAAATTCTTAGTTTCACCAGCTTATTTTCACAGCAGTCTTAACTGCTATGTGAACAGGGCCACCTTCTGGTAAAGAGATAAAAATGTCAGGAAGTCCTTTAAAAAATTATTTACTAAGTGAATTACACTGTGCTGTATCTCACAGGCCAAAGGGTTGAGTTAAACTTGGGAGAAGGTAGACTGAACTGCAAGTTGGTAGACTTAAATCAGCTTCTTTCCTTGAACTGAGCTCTAGTTCTTGACAGAGGAAGGTGCTTTCCACTGGATTTTCCAACTAGAGGAAAACAAGACTAGGAGGTGAATGTAATCTGTTAGACATTAAGATGCTGAAATAGTGGCTTCCATACCTATATCCTTGATGATTATAGGATCTTCATCTATTCCTTTCTGCCCAGAGAGCTACAGCATTATTAATGATCAGGCCTGAATCATACTAAGGAATGGAGGGTGAAAAAGAGGTTCTGGAGCAGAGTATCCTCTGCTCTGTTTGGTGCCAAAGGAATTTCCCCATGAAGGGTCACTGGTGGTTTGTACTCATGTCTCCCTTCTTATGAGCACAGATGTCAGTGTGAGTTGCTCACTGAGAAGAATTTTGCTTCAATTGTTCAACAGTTGTCAGTGGCAGAAGCTTTCTGCATGAGGCTTAGGGTTGATTGCCTTCTGTCATAACACTGTATAATCTTGGCCTTCTCTAGTGAGTGACTTCTGGTTCAGTATCTGGGGAAAAACATGAGTGCTAGTTTAGTTATCACGTTTGTATTTGTAGAACATAGTAGTTTATTCTCTGTGTATTTAAAATATCCTTTAAAGCCTTTGTTACTCTTCATGTAAGTTAAAATGTCCTAACAGTCAGTATGAATAATGGAATATGATGGTGCTTGGTAATGTTTATCTGATCAATGTAAAGCAAAGAAATTACATGCTCATGTCTAAACTACCTCTCTCCTTTTTTCCCCTTTCTGTAGGAACTGGGAAGAGCACACAGGCAAAAACCTATGGTAAGCATGAATTTAGTTCAAGTGATAATGCAATCTGGGTAGTATTCTATAGCTCAAACTAGCAAGTCTCCTGTAGTTCAAAAGTAACACCTAGTATTTGTGGTTTTGTCCAGGAGAATCTTCTTCCTTGCTGACTTAACCATACTAATACTTTCTTAACTCTCATAGCCTCCAAAACCAGAAGATCTAGCAGTCATCTGTTTCACCAGTGGAACAACAGGTACATCTTGTTACATTATGATAAATTTATTATCCCCTATGTGCAAAATTAATTCACAAGCCCTCCTGCCTTTTTTTCAGGACTCTCCCCTGCTGTTGTATCTTTTTGGCAAGTACTAGCTGGGGAATTCTTATGGCAAGGCTCCCTTTTCCCCACTGATCAATAAATTGCAGTACTAGGGGTAGTGGAGATGTTACTTGTTTCCAAGCACAGAAATGCACTGTATTTCCATTATAATAAGGGCTTTCCATCGAACTTTGGAATTATTCTATATCTTTTTTTGTACTGTATTGTTCATTAGCTTGAAGTAATCTTGCTGTAAGACGAAGAGGAAGATGTTACTCATGTGACATAAGAGTTCATAACCAACATGGGCAGGGAGCAGAAGAGAAGGGTACAACAAGCAAGTGTGAGAACAGGAATTAGGCTGGGTTTGATAGCTGCATCTTCAAGAAAAAGTTGAATTTCGAATGGGAAAAGCTTATACAAGAAACATGGCAAGTTAGTAAGGGTTTGCTCTCCCTGTGAAACTTGAGGACTTGGGCACAGATTTAATACTTGAATGTTACCAGCTGTGCTTGAAAGTGCCTCTTAATTATTCAGTGAGGAAGGGTTTTAATATTGAAGATGGGCTTATAGCATTTCGGCCAATTAGATGAGTTTTGCTCCTGCTTGGTAACTTCAAGGTTCTAAAAAGTCTCACTGTGGCATCCTGTTGTGCTTCTTCCTTAGGAAACCCCAAAGGAGCTATGCTCACTCATCAAAACATCATCAGCAATGCTTCAGCTTTTCTGAAAGCTACAGAGGTAAACTGCAGAGGTTGATAACTTGGATTTGCATGAGGGAAGGAATAATCTCAGAAGGAAAGCTGACATTGAAATTTCATTAACTTTGGCCTTTTTCCTTGGATCTAGTCAGAAGTCAGCTTGACAGCCTGTGCAAAGTTAAAAGTCAATGTATATTAGATTCTTCTGTTGGGGTCAAAGAGCTGACAGGCTTCATATGGTTAAATCCAACCAAGATCTTACGAAGATCCCAATACAGATACCTGTTACATTTTGTCATGCGCTCGAAGGAAGGGAGGAGCTATATGTTTTAATCCCCCAAAACACTTAAGACACTTGAATAAATAAGCAAGAAGCATAGCTCTCTTTTTACTTAAAACAATGTTTTTATTAAATTGCTTAAGTTCATCTGCAGGCTTGCTAAGGTAATTCTAAGTTCTAATAATGCATAAGGATGAATTTTAATCCAGTTGTACTTCTGTCGAGTACTCTGCATGGGGAATTGTTTTTAAAGTGCACATCTAATCTCAATTAAATTGTGTAAGGTACTTTTGATGTTAACCTTATGGTAAATTGGATATACTTTCTAATTTGTGGTGAAAACTGATGTTTTTTAAACCTGTAAGACACTATACTTTTAACTTGTTTATTTTCCCAGTATTTAATGGAATTTTCTGTGGTTTCTCTCTTCTGTTTGTGATCATGCCTGTGATAAGTTGGAATCATCTGGTTTCTGTACTTGGATGCAATATTACTAACAAAAAAAAGATGGTGCCACCTCAGTGCAGACAAAACTAGATGCCATATTTCATTGTTGTTTTTTATTTGGTTAATTAATGCAACAGAAAATTAATTTTGCAACACTTTTCCTTTCAGCAAACGTTTACGCCCTCCACTGATGATATTTTGATATCATTCCTGCCCTTGGCTCATATGTTTGAGAGAATTGTTGAGGTAAGCATCTCTTTGTTGTACCAAACTTGCTCCCTATTAAATGAATTGAAGTGACATGGGTTTATTCCTTTTTGACCCTTGTGTGTGTACAGGCTGGAGGTAAGATTCAGGAAAATATTATGCCATAAAAGCATTTAGTAGGTACTAAATAGCTTGTTTTCATGCTGAAATAAAAACAACCTTTAGAACTGAGGCTAAAAAGAAACTGATTTACTAGAGCATGAGACAATTCCTTAGTGCACATTGCCTAGAAAGTGCCTCTAATATAATCAGTGAACTATAAAAAGCCACAACATTCCTTTTCTGCAAACTGTTACAACTGATTTGATGTGGCATCCTCTTTGCTTACATAAAACTAATTTTAAGTTGACTTAACTTACCATTGCTTCCAAGAAACTTCAGGAAAAGGGAGATGTTTTGCTTCAGTAGAATATTCCTGCAGGAGTTTGGCAGAGCATGTAGCAACAGGATGAGGAACAGTAGTTTGAAACTAGAGCAGGGCAGGGTTGGATGAGACACGAGGAAGAAGTTCTTCCCCATGAGGGTGGTGAGACACTGGCCCAGACTACCCACAGAGAGGAAGTGGAGGCCCTAACCCTGGAGTCATCCAAGGCCAGGCTTGCTGAGACTCTGAGCAACCTGATCTAGTGCAGGATGTCCCTGCCCACTGCAGGGGGGGTTGGACTAGATGGCTTTTGAAGGTCTCTTCCAATACTATGCATTCTTTGATTCTATGAAATTTAAATGGCTTTTTATGGTATTTTATGACAAGCTTAAGTTTTCCTGTTTATAGCTTGTTTTGCCATCTAGCAAAACCTGGGGCTTAATTTTTGGGAGTGGAGGGCTCTGATTGTATTAATACTGTAGCCCATACTTAAATGGTATAAATTACTAGAAAGAGTCAATTTCCTGAAGCCTCCTACACCATCGAGACTCAGGTATTTAATGACCGTACTTAAGTTGAATCAACACTTTTCTCATGTAAGTATAATAAATAATAAACAACTGCAAGTGTGAAAAGACACATGGAACCAAAACTGTCCTGTGATTTCAGTTCAGAATCCTGAGCTGCCTTCCAAAATAAGTTTGCCTTGTGTAAAAACACATATGTACCAAAACATATGTACATATATGCTACTAAAGCTGGGAACAGAGCTTAACTGAGTGCTTGTGGGCTTTCAGCACACTTTGTCCAAGTAAGTGAATACCTCTTGCACTTCAGTTGCTCTTTTACTGTGGCCTGTCTTTCACCTGAATGTAAAAGCTTTTTACTTGATCATGCAGTGGAAAAAGGGTGGGGAAAATTGGATTCTGAAGGGTAAGATGAGAAGGAAGTGTTGGGATCTCAGCATTCCTCTGCTGTTTGAGGTCTTTACAATGTAAGTGTTTACCTGCATATTTACATTGGGAGGTTAAGCAAGGGCATCTGGTAGGAAGGAGAAGATTGATTACTGTTTGGGGTAAGAATGAACAGGCTCTGTGAGAAGCAAGCAGTGTTTAGAGACTACCTCTCTTGTGAAGTTCATGTTTGTAAATATTTTCTACTTCTTTTGACTTCCTAAGGAAGCTGAATTTCATAGGACAAATTCATTCCCACCTAGCAAAGGCAGTTGCTGCTCACTCCATCTGCAGTTGCAGCCTGAGACAGTGGTGGCAAAGCACAAGGTGAAGGGGAAAAAGTGACACTTTAGCTCATCTTGTGTGCAGAAAATAGGAGAAGGGATGGCAGGGAATGAAGCAGATGGTGTTCCAGAGGAAGCAGAAGAAATAAAAACACGTAGGAACAGAGAAGCTCAGGAGTAAGGATGTTATTAAAAAGAATAAAACCCAATCAAAAAAGAAAGAAAATGGGTGCATAGGTGTGGGGAGTGGAGCTTCTAACATAGAATATAAAACACAATAGAACTAAGCCTGCCTTCCTTGGTGGAGATCTTAAGTGATGCAGAAATAATTAGTTGGTCTGCTAGAATCTTTCAGAGAACATCCTGATAACCTAATTTGTCCTGAAACTGGCATGATTTAAGGTGGATACTGCCTTGTCTGCTCTGAATGGGATTGTCATATACATAAAGCTACAACACATCCTTGCTGTCTTTTCAGGCTCTTGTTCCTTTTTTTTTTTTCCTAACAGTGTGTGGTTCTGTCCCATGGAGCTCGGATAGGATTTTTCCAAGGGGATATCAGGCTACTTATGGATGACCTGAAAACACTACAGCCAACTATATTTCCTGTAGTACCCAGGCTATTGAATAGAATGTTTGACAAGGTAAGTCTACAGGCATGAGTCTAGACCTCAGCAGGGTTTTAACAGGATTTGTGAAGTCTGTGCTGAAGCTGGTATGCTTTGGAACGTTTGACTGTCATGCTAGACTTTCTAAAATAGAGCTGGAAGTGCAGCGAATAGCACTGTATTGCATTAAAATGCCTTCAGGCAGCTAAGACTAGCATTGAAAAGGCTGACTGGGGACTTGCTTCTCTACAGCTTGATCCATGACTTAAATGGTGTGCTCAGGGCAAAACAGTAAGTCCAGCCTACTTCATGAACTTCTCCAGGCTTAACATCTGTGTGCCACGCTTTTAACTTCTGACTCATGGGGAGCAATTTGCCAACCAAGGTCAGGTGTTTGCATGGAATC
>VZTY01002287.1:0-11514 GCA_013400935.1 Turnix velox
TCCCCCCTCCTCCCCGTCCTTCCCCGCCCGCCCCTCACGGGAGCCCCGGCGGGTCCTTCCCGGCGCCGCCACCCCCTGCCCGCCCTCTAGGCCTCGGGCCTCGCCGTCCTTCGGCCTGTCCCTTCCCTTCCCCGCTCCCCTCAGCCCCGGCCGCCCCCTCGGAGCGGAGGATGATGAAGCTCAAGTCCAACCAGACGCGCACCTACGACGGGGACGGCTACAAGAAGCGGGCGGCCTGCCTCTGCTTCCGCAGCGAGAGCGAGGAGGAGGTGAGGGAGGCCTGGGGGGAGGCCGGGATGGCGGTGGGAGACCCCCCTTTTCCCCGGGTCTGACTTGGTTGCTGGGTGGGCAGGGGAGGATTTTTCTCCATGCCACTGAGCGTCTCTGGGAAAGTTGATGTTTCCTCCCGCCCCACACCTTTTATTTCCTCGCTGCTGGACATGACAAAAATGCCTGGAATGAAATGCTTTGGGGTGGGAGGGAGAAGGTGGAACAGACGGGTTGGGAGTGTGTGGCAGGGGATGGGGTTTGGCTATGGAAGGCCATGGGGTTTGTGTATGGAAGTGAATGGGGTTTGTATGTGGAAGGGGATTGGGGTTTGTGTGTGACAGGGCATGGTTTGGCTATGGATGGGGATGGGATTTGTGTGTGGAACGGAATGGGTTTTGGCTATGGAATGCCATGGGGTTTGGATATGGAAGGGAATGGGGTTTATGTGTGGGAGGGGATGGGGTTTGACTATGGCAGGGGAAGGGGTTTGTGTGTGAAAGGGGTTGGGGTGTGACAGGGCATGGGGTTTGTGTGTGGAAGGGAATGTGGTTTGTGTGTGACAGGGAATGCTTTGGCTATGGATGGGATTTGTGTGTGGAAGGGGATGGGTTTTGGCTGTGGAATGCCATGGGGTTTATGTGTAGGAGAGGATGGGGTTTGACTATGTCAGGGGAAGGGGTTTGTGTGTGAAAGGGACACACACATTGGGGTATGGCAGAGCATGGGGCTTGTGTGTGGAAGGGGATGGGTTTTGGCTATAGAAGAGGATAGGGTTTGTGTGTGGCAGGGCATGGGGTTTGGCTATGGATGGCAATGGGATTTGTATGTGGCAGGACATGGGGTTTGTGTGTGACGGGGCATGGGGTATGGCTGTGGATGGGGTTTGGCTGTGGCAGGGGACCCAGCAGGCTGTCAGGACTTCAGTCCAGGCACATCACATGAGCTGGGAGAGGAAACCTGACCTTGGATTTATAAAAAGAAACTGGGATAAAAGGGGCCTGATGGAGTGCCAGAAGTTGCTGTCCAGAGAGGCTGGGGAGGAAGTGGGGAATTAAAGGTAGATTGGTCCGTTTGAGAGTGGTCCCCTGTTGCTAAGTGCTCCCCTTGTCCGTGAAGTTAAAAAGAGAAACTTTACACAGAGGTGCTATTCTTCACTCTTCTTGTTTAATGTGAGGGTGGTGACACACTGGTAGGGATTGCCCAGAGAGGCTGTGGGTGTCCCCTCAGTCCCTGGAGGTGTTTAAGGCCAGGCTGGATGAGGCACTGAGCAACCTGGTGTGGTGGGAGGTGTCCCTGCCCATGGCAGGGGGAGTTGGAACTACATGATCTTGAAGGTCCCTTTAATACCAAATATTTCTGTGATTCTGTGAAACCTTCTAGAGGCCTCCCAGGGGCTACAAGATGGAGGAAGACTCTTGGATGGAGTCTGTAGTGACAGGATGGGCAGTGGTTTGAAACTACAGCAGGGCAGGGTCAGATGAGACATGAGGAAGAAGTTCTTCCCCATGAGGGTGAGGAAACATTGGCCCAGGTTGCCCAGAGAGGTTGTGGATGCCCCCTCCCTGGGACTTGATGAGGTATTGAGTAACCTGAAGGGGCCTACAGAAGGGCTGGGCTGGGACTTTTTTAACAGGGTTCAAGATGGCAGGACTAGGAGTAATGGATGCAAACTGGAAGAGAAAGAAGTTCTTTGCTGTGAATGTGGTGAGACACTGGAAGAGGTTGCCCACAGAGGTTGTGGATGCCCCCTCAATCTGTGGAGGTGTTTAAGGCCAGGCTGGATGAGGCACTGAGCAACCTGGTGTAGTAGGAGGTGTCCCTGCCCATGGCAGGGCGTTTGGAACTAGATGATCTTGAAGGTCCCTTCCAACCCAAACCATCCATAATGTGGGTTTTTGCATATCTCTCTCTGCTCCTCCTGGAATCAGGCAGACTTCATTCCATTGACTGGTTCCCGAGTGGCTCTGCTGCTGCTACAGTCTTTGTTCTCCTGATTATCATATTTGTAGCTACAGGAAATGGGAAGGGAATGCAGACAGTTCACTGGAGGAAGGAGAATTAGCATACTGCTCGCTTATTATTTGACACGGTGAAGGAGGCTTGACAAACCCTTTGTAGCTGTGCTGTCATGGTGAAGAGCCTCAACATTTCAGGCATAAATGGGCTGAAAGGAGAGCAGCACCTTTTGGTAAAACCTTCCTTGAAGCTGGGCCTTCCCCCTGCCTTTCAGGGAATTTATGACACTTTGAACTACCTGTGAATGAGAACGTAATCAGATTGTGTAATGATACTGGGACTAATCAGCATGGGGGGGTTGAAGTTATCTGTGTCTTCCTGATGCAATTTTTACCTAATTTGTGAGGCAATTGTGGCAATTCTTCCCAAAAGTTATGTGCTTGACTATGATTCCATGTGAAAGAAGTTCTTTTCTGTGAGGGTGGAGAGACACTGGGAAGAGGTTGCCCAGAGAGGTTGTAGATGTCCCCTTAATCCCTGGAGGTGTTTAAGGCCAGGCTGGATGAGGCACTGAACAACCTTGTCTAGTGGAAAGTGTCCCTGCCCATGTCAGGGGGTGTGGAACTGGATGATCAACCCAAACCACTCTATGATTGTAGAGTGGTTGAGGGGAGAAATGTGATTTTAAGAGCTCGGCTTTTAACTGGTTGTTAGTCTTTATTTTGCAATATATACCTTTGCAGTGTCACCTCTTGATAGTTGTGGACTGTTACACCCTCTGGCCAGTGGAACTGATGGCCTAAGCTCTGATGGTGTTGATGGCACAAAGGTTTGTTAGCACAGCAGTTACTCAGGATGACCCAGGATGGTTGAAGAAAGATAAGTAAACTATTGTTAAGCTGGTTGGGTCTGCTCAAGGTTGAGCTAAAAAGCCATTTTTATGTCAAAGTTTTGTCTGTGTCATTGTTTCTACCAGCTTTCACTGGATTGAAAAATCTCACATAGTTTAATCTGAGTAAAAGTTTCATACTTTAGTACTGGGTGAAACTTAAAGTAGATTAATCTGTTACCAGTTTGGAAGGCTGGGCAACTCTCTCCTGGGCCTTGTCATTTCCTTGGTTCTGTTTCATAGGTCATTACCATGTGTCATAAAGTGAAGTTCCGGAACACTTTGTGTGTGTGGAGGCAGTGGAGGCTCTCAGGTTAGGATTGATTTTGCTCTTGGGCTCTGCTGACTGTTAGTGTTGGGCCTTGTCTGTGATCTCCTCAGTACAATCAGATGGTGTGTTGTGCTACTCTGTGATACGTTAAGGAGCACTAATTGCTTTCTAAATGAGGCAGTGTGGGATGTAGATTGATTTCCTCAAGTGCATGTGTGTGCTTTTTTTCCCTAAGTGAGCCACAGAAACAGTAGAGCAAGGAATTAGTGTTTGTGTTTTGAATTTGCCTTCTGAGGACATCACCCAGCCTTTCACACCCTGAGTTTATTTCATAGAATGGTTTGGGTTGGAAGGGACCTTCAAGATCATCTAGATCCCACCCCCTGGCCATGGGCAGGGACACCTCCTGCTGTACTGCTCAATGCCTCTTCCAGCCTGGCCTTTTTATGGTATCTCTGTATTTAACACAGATAAACTGCATCCTCTGTTCTCATCATTTGGAATTTCAGCCCTCAGTTGAAGAAGGACAGGGAACTGCTGGGAGAGTCCAGCACAGAGACACAGAGATGATGAAGGGATTGGAGCATCTCCCTTCTGAGGAAAGGCTGAGGGAGCTGGGTCTTCAGCTTGGAGAAGAGGAGACTGAGGGGTGACCTCAGTCATGTCTATAAATCTGGGAAGGGTTAGTGTCAGGAGGATGGAGCCAGGCTCTTCTCAGCAACCTCCAGTGATAGAACAAGCTGGAACATAGGAGGTTCCGCAGAAATAGGAGAAGAAACTTTGTCAGGGTGAGGGTGAGAGAAGAGTGTCCCAGGCTGCCCAGAGAGGGTGTGGGGTCTCCTTCTCTGGAGACATTCAAACCCCACCTGGACACCTTCCTGTGTGACTTGATCTGAGTGTTCCTTCTCTGGCAGGGGGATTGGTGTAGATGATCTCTTGAAGTCCCTTCCAGTCCCTGACATTCTGCTATTCTGTGGTCACACACTTACTACTGTAGCTGGTCGTGAACTGGACTTCTTCAGCTAATGCATTTGGGAGAGTTACTATGGAGTCACACCATGCTAAAGACACCCTGGAATGGGCTCCTCCCACAGATACTTCTCATCTTGTGGCTTGGAAGCCACTTAATTTATGTTTAGATGGATTATTGAACTCAACAAGCAGGAAGCCTTGGTTTTCCTTAATTCCTTTCTAATTATTTCTTTGGTTAATTCTCATTTCTTGGCATTTATTTAAAGTTTGAGAGAAACCTACTCATCTAACCTTAGTGCTGCTTGCACTTTTTCAGTAGTAAGAAAGGTGTTGTGTGCACAAATTTAATTTAGAAATTAACATGCCTGTGTAAATCTTCTTCAAGAGAAAACAAAAATAATTCAGATTTTTTTGGTGCTACTGATGCATTTTATTATGGATTACTTCTATTTAAATGGAAATTGAGATCTGTTTAAAAGGCCTCTTCAGAGAGAGGGAGGAAAAAAAAAACCCCCAGAATCTAAGTATTTAGTTTGAAAACTTATTAAAAACTTATTGTTTTAAAGGAAAAGAAGGGGGGAAAAGCATGTTTTGATAAATAATTTAAACTTGAAGTGTTTTTTTTTTCTAGGGCTGGCTGTTGCTGGTTACTGTTTCTTTTAAGTGCTTTAGAGACAGTAGATCTAAGCTCTCACATTTCTTCTTCATTTCCTGGGATGGATTTAAATCCACAAGTTTTCCTCTCCTTTTGAACCACTAATTGGTTCCTGAATTAAACAATGAACAAGTAGAAATAGGAATAATTCTGCTTACACTTACAGAGGGTGCTGCTCTCTTTAAGTTTTCAGCTCCTAACTCTTCAGTTCATTGATGTTAATTTTCTTTTACAAGCTTTGCCATCAATGGAGATTGCTGAAAGAGCATGTCTTTGGGTGGGTGTTAAATTTGCAAACAAAGAGTCTTAACATGATAATACTTTCTTTTTTAGTTTCTGAGTGAACTTGATGCTGTTCAAGGTTGCAGGTTTTCTCTGTGTTGCATGTGGAAGCTACTGCTTTGAACATGAAAGAAGCTCTGGAGCACTTTGGGTAGAGCAAAAGCTGGCTCTCTGTTATATATTCCTTTAAAAAGCAGCACAATTCATTTCAGCCTGAAACCTCAAATAGAACAAAAATTACATTTCTTAATTGGTCTGTGTGGAAAATCCTGGTATCTGTGTTGTTTGCTAAACAGTAAACTGCTGCTGAGTGATGTCTCTTCGGGCAGGGGAATCAACAGGATTAATTCAAAGAGAGTGTGAACAGACTTCAAAGGACCTTCTGGCAACCCAAAGCCAGGACTCTGCTATTTTCATCTTTTCAAATGAAGTAAAATCCCTTGATATTTGCTGCTTCTGCAAAAATAGGGAAGGGGAATGTGCAGATCAAGAGATCCCAGGCCTTGAGTTCTCCCCAAAATCACTTTTTATTGCTTGTGGTGTTGGGGCCTCTCAATATTGCTGTTATGGTGTTATTTTTAAATAACACAAGTATGTTTTTTGTGTGGAGCAGCTGTTTCAACGAGGAAATGTTCCAGAAAATTTCACTAATGCCTTACTATTAAAGAAGCAGATGGAGTCCTGCTCAACGGCAGCATCACTCTGTTATATTTTAACAGAAATAAAAAGGGAACCGTTTGGCTTTAAGTCCCCACCGTGGTGTAGCTACAGGTCTAAGCTTGCCTGCATTGTATCTGCTGAAAGGACAAGCTGCTCATTACCAACGGGTATTTTTAAAGACTTTTTTTGGAGGAAATGCTTTGGGAAGAATGAGATCTGAGATCAGTCGCCTTTTCTTTAGGATGAATGAAGTCTAAAATGAGATGGAGAAAGAGAAGTTTCACACAGCCCTGGCTGGGCTGCTCTCTGAGCTGGCCAGGCCAGTGCAGGCACCCAAAGCTACCTCCCTGGAGCTCCACAAGGGCTTCAGTTGGGAGACTCATTTGAATGCAAACGAACCTTTTTTCTTCTCACTTCTCATGGTCCAGTTTTAAATCCAGCTCTGATATAATGCAGCAGTTCTTGGGTTTGAACTCAAGGCTGTGTTGATCTTACAGTCATAGAATGGTTTGGGTTGGAAGGGACCTTCAAGATCATCTAGTTCCAACCCCCCTGCCACAGACAGGGACACCTCCCACTACACCAGGTTGCTCAGTGCCTCATCCAGCCTGGCCTTAAACACCTCCACAGATTGAGGGGGCATCCACAACCTCTCTGGGCAACCTCTTCCACTGTCTCACCACCCTCACAGCAAACAACTTCTTTCTTCAGCCTAAATCTCCCCTCTTCCAGTTTGCGTTTTACAGAGCCATCCTTTGTGAGTTGGCTTCAATATAAAAATAATATTAATACCTAAAAACACTTGGAGGGATTCGCTTTCGCTGTTGGGACATGAAGGGAGCTCAGCATTGTGTGGTCATAGAATGTGTAGATTTGGAAGGGACCTTCAAAGGGCATCTAGTGCCACCCCTTGCAGTGACAGGGACATCCTGCACTAGATCAGGTTGCTCAGAGCCTCAGCAGAGACTCAACAGGATTTATTCAAGTTCACACTGCTGGACCTGCACATCCCTTGGCTGCCTGTTCTGGCAGCCCCTCCATGGCTACCTCACCTCCAGGAGGAGGAAGAGAAGGAAGGCATCTGGGGGTCTCATAATTTCACAGAATCAAAGTTGAAAGGGACTTTCCAAAGCCATCTCGTGCCACCCTCTGCAGTGACAGGGACATCCTGCACTAGATCAGGTTGCTCAGAGCCTCAGCAAGCCTGGCCTTGGATGTCTCCAGGCACTGATGGGGCCTCCACCTCTCAGGGCAACCTGTTCCAGTGTCTCCCCACCCTCCTGGGGAAGAACTTCCTCATGTCTCACCTAACCCTGCCCTGCTCTAGTTTCAAACCACTGCCCCTTGTCCTATGACTCCATGCTCTGCCAGACAGTCAAATCATGGTACTTTCCTTGGAATATGGTGTCAGGATCCCAGTTGCAGTGACTGGGATTGGCTCTGGACATTCCCTTTGGCTACATAAAAGGGTTGTGGTTGAAACCAAATCAAGTTCTCCCTGTCTGTTGCTAACATATTATTACAGCATTATTTCCAGTAGGACATAGGCCAGTTTAGAGACAGTTCTCCTCTTGCTTGTGCTTCTCTTGTCCCTTTCCACTCTGCTTGTAGCTTTTTTTTCTCTGAGAGCAACAGGACAAGCCTCTGCAAAACCTGACTTTGATCTTGCAAGGCATTTTCTAGCCTTTTCCTGAAGGCTGTGCTTGTAAATGATTTTACAAGCAATTCCACGATCTCTTGTACTTTCCCAAAGTACAAAAGAATGAAAATTGTTAAATTTTCAGTTCATTTACTGGGAGCTCTGTAAGCTGTTGTGAAACTGAAGAATTTAGTTGTTGTTTGTTTGTTGTTTTTTTTTTCTGCTGCAACTCTGAGAAAGTGATGAATACGGAAACCAGGAGAAAGTCTGCTCCACCCCTGGGGTTGTTGGGAAGGGACCCTACAGTTGTGGCTGCTGTCTCTTCTACCTAACACTTCTCTGAAATCCCTTTAAGATTTTCCTCTTGCCTCATAAGCTGCATCTCTTTTTCCTGCCTCTCTTTCCTCGTTAATTCTTTCCTGTCCCCCATTGTTTTTAAAATAACCCCTCATGATCTATTCCCTGCCTTGGTTTATCTTACCACTCTCCAGACAAGCAGCGAGGCAGGTAGAGATGACTTGGGGGGGTGTGCTCAGCTGGGACTGCTGGTGAGGGACCAAATCTTCCCATGAAGATGTGGAAGAACAGCTTTTTCCCTTCTCAATCGAAGGACATGCATGTGCTTGGATTTTTATCATGGCTTTTTGAAATCAGGAAAATTATCCTGGATCCATCACTTCTGAGAGAAAATAAAGATTATAAAATTAAGAAACTCTCAGTTCTCTCTTAGGAACAGTGAACATCAGTGTTCAGATGCTCTATATATTACCTGGCTAGTGGGAAGGAGGTACTCAGTTTCTTTAAACAGTGGCTTCTTTGCAGTTTAACTGAGAGAATGCACAGAGTAGTCAAGGATCCTTCACATTTTTTATTGTATTTATATGAGAATTTGGGGCTCTGTGGCTGTCTTTGTGCAGTGGATAATGCACAGTAACTCTTTGTTCTGAGCAGCCTCATGTTAACATGGTAAATTCAGAGGAATTCAATTACCTACTGGCTAGTTTTGTTTTTTGTTTTTTGTTTTTTTTTAAGATGCTTCAGATGGTTTGAATGTTATTTTCATCCCTATTGACTTGGGTGGTTACTTCTTCTTGTGTAAACAACATGTATTGATGTTATGCACAGAATTAACTACTCACATTTGAAAAGCTTCCCCAGACTTTTCATGGCTGTAGGGTTTTTGCATGCTTTATTTCATGAATAGGACTTGTTAATCAAAACAGTAAGTGTATACATCTGCAACTGCTGGCATCCCAGAGTCCTTTGGTCTGTGTAAAAAGGCCAAAATACTCCTTCATTTCTTTTTTTTTTTTTCCTTTTTTCTTCCCTTTAGAGGGAAAACAAAAAAAAAATAAATAAAAGGCAGTTTAAAAGCTTCCATTCCTTCTGGAAAAAGTCTGCCTGGACAAGTTGTGTAAGGACTGAATGGTCAACAAACTGGTTGTGACAGGCAGGAGGAGGTTATCAGCTTTGGGGTCTCTCACAGGGAGTGCCTCCTTATCAGCCCTCTGCTGCTGGGACCAGTGCTGCTACTGCAGGTGTTGCAGCTCTTTCCCTGCCCAGATAACTCCAGTGGTTATCTACAACTTCATTTTGATGGAGAGAGAGGACTCTGGACCGTGGTGTTCTTTGCTGAGAGCAAGCAGTTGCTCTGAAGTCCCAAGAAAACTGTAGGACCAGTAACACGACCCCTGGTATTTGGGAGCTGGAGCAGCAGCGTGCTGCGTGATCAGTTATTCTTGTTATTCTAAGAAGCAGCTTCAAAACCAACAGGGTTTTCTGTATTTTTTTTCCCCTCTATAGAGCGTTCCAAACCCTTGAAGTGACTTGAACTTCTTCCAACAGGCCTCTTAAGACCTTTTTTAAGACTTACACTTTTGTCAGGTTTGATTGGGCCAGTACTTCCCCCTTGCACCTTTCAGCCATCAGATTCCTGCCCCTGCTTTAAAAGTGCCACTTTGTCAATGAAGTCACATCGTGCCTCAGAGCAGGGTGCATGTGTGAAAATAACACTTGTCTGAGGAAATGCAGGGTGTTAAGGAGCAGCAAGGACATGCTCTTATGGTCAGGACAGTGTTTTGCTGTGGTTGCTCTTGAGGTTGTGTATATTCTTGTCGCGTGTGGAGCCGAGTGTAGCCTCGCCGACCACAGCCTGTGCTAACTCCCTGACATGCCCTGAATAGCAAGAGGGTGGGAGAATCCCTTCTGTGAGCCTTGGTCTGGAGAAAAGAAGACTCCAGGGACACCTCACAGTAGCTTCTTGATACCTGAAGGGGGCTACAGAAAGGCTGAGGTAGGACTTTTGAATAGGGGCCAGGATGGCAGGACTAGGAGTAATGGATGCAAATTGGAAGAGGGGAGATTTAGGCTGGAGATGAGAAAGAAGTTCTTTGCTGTGAGTGTGGTGAGACCCAGGAAGAGGTTGCCCAGACAGGTTGTGGATGCCCCCTCGGTCCCTGGAGGTGTTTAAGGCCAGGCTGGATGAGGCACTGAGCAACCTGGTGTAGTGGGAGGTGTCCCTGCCCATGGCAGGGAGGTTGGGACTGAATGATCTTGAAGGTCCCTTCCAACCCAAACCATTCGATGATCTTGGGAGAGTCCAGCACAGAGACAGAGATGATGAAGGGATTGGAGCATCTCCCTTCTGAGGAAAGGCTGAAGGAGCTGGGTCTCTTTAGCTTGGAGGAGACTGAGGGGTGACTTCAGTCATGGTTACAAATATGGAAAGGGTGAGTGTCAGGAGGATGGAGCCAGACTCTTCTCACTGATCTCCAATGACAGGACAAGGTGCAATGGGTGCAAGCTGGAACACAGGAGGTTCCACAGAAATAGGAGAAAAACTTGGTGAGGATGAGAGAAGAGTGTCCCAGGCTGCCCAGAGAGGGTTTGGGGTCTCCTTCTCTGGAGACATTCAAACCCCACCTGGACACCTTCCTGTGGGACCTGATCTGGGTGTTGCTGCTCCTGGATTGGACTAGATGATCTTTCCAGGTCCCTTCCAATCCCTGACATTCTGTGATCCTGAAGTAGTAGTTTGGCGAAGTGCATGGTTTGTTGGAGTGTAATTGAAGCCTTGTTTCTGTTGGTTAAATCAATTTTGTACAGTTTTATTCCTGCCTTGTCCCCTTCTGCTCCTCTTAAATCCATTTTTCAGTGTATGCTGCTCGTTAGTTTTTAAAGCTGGCTTTGTGTTGTCAATCCCAGATACTGCTTTTGTTAGGTGCAAAAGCATTAAATAAAATAAACTTTCTCACTCGCCCAGTATATTATTGTTGTTAACTTTGAGTGGAGCATAAAAGCTCTTTATTATGCTGGACACAGAGTGGCACCGGCTGCAGTGTCCTGCCTGGTCACAGGGCAGATGGAAGTGTCACTAGAACAGCTCAGCTCCCAACTCCTGAATACAGAGACACTTATTAAATTGAAAGTTTTAAACAAAGGCAGATTGTACAGGGGGAAGGAGGCCTCCAGTAAGGCTGGGGTAGGACTTTTTAATAGAGTCCAGGATGACGGGACTAGGAAGAGGGGAGATTGAGGCTGGAGAGAAGAAAGAAGTTATTGGAGCAGGTCCAGAGGAGGCCACAAAGATGGTCAAAGGGTTGGAGCAACTGCCCTGTGAAGACAGGCTGAAGGAGTTGGGGTTGTTCAGCCTGGAGAAGAGAAGGTTCAGGGGGGACCTTCTAGTAACTTATCAGTATCTGAGAGGGTCCTACAGAAAGGCAGGGGAGGGGCTTTTTAATATGATTTTGGATGGGAGGACTAGAAACAATGAATGTAAATTGGAAGGGGGTAGATTTAGACTCGACATAAGAAAGAAATTCTTTACAGTGAGGGTGGTGAATCAATGGAACTGGTTGCCCAGAGAGGTTGTGGATGCCCCCTCTCTGGAGGTGTTCAAGACCAGGCTGGACATGGCACTG
>VZTY01002287.1:11641-33918 GCA_013400935.1 Turnix velox
AGGTGTTTAAGGCCAGGCTGGATGAGGCATTGAGCAACCTGGTGTAGTGGGAGGTGTCCCTGCCCATGACAAGGGGGTTGGAACTGGATGGTCTTGAAGGTCCCTTCCAACCCAAAGCATTCTGTGGTGCTGTCATGGGTTATTTTGGTTATTTCATAGCATCAGAGTTAGAAGGGATCTTCAAAGGCCATCTGGTGCCACCACCTGCATTGAGCAGGGACACTGAAGGAGAAGGGCTTCTAACTCAGGGCCAGAAGTGTCTGAATTTGAACTTTCTGCTAAATATCATAGAATGTGTTGGGTTGGAAGGGACCTTCAAAGGCTATCTAATCCAACAGTGAGCTGGGACATCCTGTACTAGACAAGGTTGCTCAGAACCTCAGCAAACCTGGTCTTGAGTATCTCCAGGGATGGGGCTTCCACCACCTCTTTGGCAATGTGGGCTGGTGTCTGCCCACCCTCGTGGGGAAGAACTTCTTCCTCATGTCTCACCTATGATTCTATAATCTTCTCCACCACTCTCCCTTCAACCCCTTAGGAGACATCTTGTGTTTTCCACACAGTTCACGTTCTGATAAATAATCCTAAAGGTGAGAAGTGTGTTGAACTATCAGTAGGTTTGCGCTTCAGTCATTAAGCCAAATACATGATTTTATGGCTTGATGTCAATAAAAAAGATTAAGGAGAGCTCAGAGGCTGTTCCAGTAAGCTTATAGATTGGCTCCTGGCAGCAAAATGCTGGCTGGGCCCAAACCCACATATTTAACATCTTGTCTGCTATTTCTTCTCAACTCTGCCAGCTTGATTGTCCTTAGGCTGGCACATGGGGGTAGGACTCTCTTTTCCTGGAAGGTTCACAGCTCATTTTCTAATAATGTTGAAGCCCATCTCCCACTGCTGCTGTCACCCTTTTGGTCTTTGCTGTAATCCTTCTGTGAAATTTTTTTTTTAGGAATCATATTCCTTACAGAGGAGCTACAGCTTCTCTTGTTTTATTTAAGGGTGATGGTGGTTGTTTAAATCCACCATAAAATGTGAAAATCCCTCCATCTCTTTCTCCTGTCAACTGAGAATTAATTCTCTGCCTTGTTTTGATTGCCCCCCCTTTTTTTTTGGTTTGCAGAGCACCATTATTTCTGGGCTGTGGGAGAAAAAAAGGGAAGGAAAAAAAAAAACAAAAAACCTTGTGTGAACAGGAGAGATTTGGATGGAATTTGGCTGTCCCAGGGTCAGGGACTCCCAGATTTATCCCGGTGACAAATTCTTTTCCCCTTTTCCCATGGAGCCCTGAGCTCCTCGTGTTCCTTAGATGTTTCCGCGTGTTTCCTGTCTCCTCCCAGGGAGGGCTGGGATCCTGCTCGAGATTTGTTTGGATTTTTTGTTTGCAACTTGCTTTGAAGCTTGCTTACCACCAGGGCTCCAATCTAGCCCTGGTCAGGAGCCCCTGCTGTCGACTTCAAACTCTGCTTATTTTTCTAACTTTTCTCTGATTTCATTGATTGTGTGTGAGAGCTACTTCAGGGCTGCCATGTGCCTAGTCAGAGAGGTTTGTGTTGGTCATTTCCCTGCTTGGAAATGACATCATTGTCTTTGAAATCCTGGAAAACAGAACTTGGCCATGGTGAGGTGATACCTGCAAGAGCTTTTCCAAAAAGACTACAAGTCTTGGCTCCAAAATCTACCCCTGAAATCTCTACTGGGCCAGGGGGTTCAGTAGCCATCTTAAACACCATTACCTACCAAGATCAAAATGGGAGTGTCCGTCTCCCTTTGTGTTTTAGTCTGATTTAAATAAAATAAGATGGGGTTGGATTTTGTTTTTTACTATTTTGGTTTAAACATCTTCTTTGGTACATAGTCAAATTAATTTTTATTTATAAATAAGGGAATGAACGACATTTTGGTTAAAACATCTTATTTAATGCGTAGTCAAATGAATTTTTATTTATAAATAAGAAGTTGATGAACAGTATTTTGGTTAAAGCATCTTATTTAGTAGGTAGTCGAATGAATTTTTATTTATAAATAAGGGAATGAACAACATTTTGGTTAAAACATCTTTAGTAGGTAGTCAAATGAATTTTTACTGATAAATAAGAAGGGAATGAACAATATTTTGGTTAAAACATCTTCTTTAGTAGGTAGTCAAATGAATTTTTACTGATAAATAAGAAGGGAATGAACAATATTTTGGTTAAAACATCTTCTTTAGTAGGTAGTCAAATGAATTTTTACTGATAAATAAGGAGGGAATGAACAAAAAATGTAGGTATCTGTGACACAGGAGCTACCAACAGTCCTTTAAATAAATTCACACCTGCATTCATTTTATGGAATTATAGAACACTGGTTTTATAGAATTGGAATGTTGGAAAATGCTTGATCTCATTGAGCAATCACATTTTATTGTGTTATGTTGTAAAATGGAGGTAGAGTTGTAATTCTCTGCCTTGACTTTCTGGTGTAAGTTAAGCTGATGCTCTCTCAAACGTTCAGAAACATAAAAAATAATTGTAAGCTCATTAAGGTAAGAATATAAACTGTTCCATGGAGCTGTCAGTTCAGTTCTGGAGTCCAAAATGTAAGAAGGACATGGAGCTGTTGGAGTGGGTCCAGAGGAGGGTCAGGAAGATGATGAGAGGGCTGGAGCACCTCCCTTCTGAGGACAGGCTGAAGGAGTTGGGGTTGTTCAGCCTGGAGAAGAGAAGGCTCAGGGGGTACCTCAGAGTAGCTTCAGTAGCCTCCAGAAAGGTTGAGGTAGGACTTTTGAATAGGGTCCAGGGTGGCAGGATGAGGAGGAGAAATGGATGCAAATTGGAAAAGGGGAGATTTAGGCTGGAGAGAAGAAAGAAGTTCTTTGCTGTGAGGGTGGTGAGACACTGGAAGAGGTTGCCTAGAGAGGCTGTGGATGCCACCTCAATCCCTGGAGGTGTTTAAGGCCAGGTTGGATGAGGCACTGAGCAATCTGGTGAGCTGGGAGGTGTCCTTGCCCATGTCAGGAGGTTGGAACTTGATGATCTTGAAGGTCCCTTCCAACCCACACCATTCTATGATTATCAGAGCAGGGAGGGGAGATGATTTGTGCAGAGGAATGTATTTCTTATCTTGGAAACAGTGTTCTGGCTGTTCTGCCCTAATATTAGTGGTTTTCAGAGCAAGGTTGTTTTCCAGCATATCTCATTTTACTGGCTTTGGGGCATTTTATAGAATATTTGAATGATGGTGCCTTGTGGAAAGTATGGATCTGGGTTCTAGTGACCTTTTGACTGGAACCATTTGAATGGGTTGCATGTGTCAGGACACAGGACCTTTTTTAGGAGTGTGGTTTTTTGAAACACAAGGGTGTCTCACCCTCATTTTGAACCAGGCCCCTTTGTCTTGGGAGAGCTCATTGGTAGCAATATCCTGTTTAAAGTTGTTTTAAAAGAATGACCTTGTAGGGCATGTTTCCTGCTCTCTCTTGATGGGATTTCCTTTTTATTAAACAGGAAATAGTCTGATTACATAAAAGTGTGAGAATGACAGGTTTTTCCTTCCCAGTGAGGGCTGTTCATGTTAATTCTATTCAGAAAATGCTCAACTGCCAGAGCAGCTGAAGTTAATTTACTTTGCTTAAAACTGTTGTTTACACCTAAAAGTTCCTACTGGTGTGTTGCTGGAGCATTGTCTCAGCCTGAGCAGGACCAGCCTTTGTCCAGGGATTTTCTTACTGAGTACTTTTTCTCACAGCGGCAGGAGTTCAATGGTGTGAAGTGTGTGCTCTGCTGAGTCTCAAAGATCTGTTCCTGCAGATTTTTACTTCCCCCCAGCTTTGAAATGGGGGTGACCCAAGGGCTGGAGCCCCTCTACTTCAAGGACAAGAGTGTGTGCTTGCAGCCCAGGAGCCAGCTGTGTCCTGGGGTCCATCAGCAGAGCCATGGGCAGCAGCTGGGAAGGGACCTGTGTGTCCTGGTGCTCTTCTCACTGCAGAATCCAGCCCTGTCCTGGGCTCCATCAGCAGAGCAGCAGGTGGAGAGAGAGGATTCTGCCTCTGCTCAGCTGTAGTTACTGCCTCCAGCTCTGGAGCCTCAGCACAAGGACGTGGAGCTGTTGGAGAGGGGCCAGAGGATGTCATGGAGATGATCAGGGGGCTGGAACCATCTCTCTGCTGAGAGAGTTGGGGCTGTTGAGGCTGGAGAAGTGAAGGATCCCAAGCAGACCCCACAGCATCCTCCCAGTGCTTGATGGGGTTCCAGGAGAGGTGGAGAGAGGTGTTTGCCAGAGCATGGAGACACAGAACAAGGGGCAGTGGTTTGAAACTAGAGCAGGGCAGGGTTAGATGAGACATGAGGAGGAAGTTCTTCCCCAGCAGGGTGGGGAGACACTGGCCCAGGTTGCCTTGAGAGGTGGTGGAAGCCCCATCAATGCATTGAGACATCTTAGGCCAGGCTTGGTGAGTCTCTGAGCAACCTGATGTAGTGCAGGATGTCCCTGTCACTGCAGGGGTTGGACTAGATGACCTTTGAAGGTCCCTTCCAACCCAACACAGATTCTAGCTGGAACTCTGACTTGAAATCAGAAACGATAGAGATGATTTTTCCTTACTTGCCAAGGAAACGTGGAGTTGTTACTTTCCTTTTAACTTTGCCCTCAGAATCACTTGCTGACCTGCAGCTTAGAGTTTCAGTCTGAGGCACAGCACTGGTAGTGAGTTGGGATGAAGTAAAAGTCCTGTAACATCACAGGAAAAGGTGCCATGAGGAGGAGGTGACACAGGGTAGGCAGTGTGTGCTGAGCATGTGGTGGCCACTAGTAACAACCTTACAGTCCCAGCTCATGGTACCTGGCTGATGTCTCAGGCCTTGAAGTCTCTCAGGATGAAGGAAGTTTTCATCCCTATTTAGGCACAGCTTCCTGACTGTGTTCTATATGGAATGAGGGAAAGGAATTCCATCTTCCTCTTGAAGAAGACCAAACACCATGGGGTGTTACTATCAAGGCAGTGCTGTTCCATTGCAGCCTCATCCAGAAGGCTGGAGATAAGTGGTGAGCATCTCCATTAGGAAACTGCAGAATTAAGGTGACCCCTTCACTTAATTAGTTTCTGGTGTTTGTAATTGTCTTAATTCATTGGACAGATTGGGGAGTGCTCAGGGGTTTGAATGGGATTGTCTGATGAAGGACTAGGAGTAATGGATGTAAGTTGGAATAGGGTAGATTCAGGATAGAAATAAGAAAGAAATTCTTTTTGGTGAGGGTGGCGAGACACTGGAAGAGGTTGTGGATGCCCCCTCAATCCCTGGAGGTGTTTAAGGCCAGGCTGAACAAGGCACTGAGCAACCTGGTGTGGTGGGAGGTGTCCCTGCCCATGGCAGGGGGCTTGGAACTAGATGATCTTGAAGGTCCCTTCCAACCCAAACTATTCTGTGATTCTATGATAAATGTTGTTTCTTCACAGTGTTGCGGGACTGAGGTGTGGGCTCTGACCAAAGCAGGAAGAGGAGACTTTGAGACATCATTATTGGCAGGATCCACTGAAAATTCCTGATTAGAGGAGCTCTGACACTTGAGAACCCTGAGTTGAGTTCCAGGCTTAGCAAAGGTTAGATGAGCAGTTGCCAGAACATTTCTTGTGACCCCAGCTTCAGTTTCTGCTTGAAGCTTTTGCTGCTAGCTTGAGAGCTGTGGTTTGCACCCCCTACAAGGAACCCTTGACTTCTCACCATGTTTGAGTATGTTGGCTCTCCCTCTGCTGAGCTGGTGTGGTTTGAGTGGTCCTGGAAAATGAGATGTCACTTCTCAGGGTGATCAGTAGGCAGATGAGAGTTTTCTGGGGAAACTTTGGAAATCTTGGACTTGTTTTGGTTTCTGAAGTTTGATTTCTAATTCAGTAGGCATATTTCCTTTTGATAATGAGTGCAGGTCTTTTCATATCCTAGTGGTGAATCAAGATTTAGACAGTAGAGCCTTGGGATTTCAGTGAAGTTTAACTTGGGAATGTCTGATTGAAACTGTTACAGCTGGCCTGTAACCTAGTTGGACTGGGCTGTTGGAAAGTTTCTGGAGCAAGTAGCTGAGGCTGTAAAGCTTTGTGCCAGTGAAATGATGAAGTATTGCACAGTAGGAGAAGGCTCAGGGAGGACCTCATAATTGCTTCTCAGTATCTGAAGAAGGCCTCCAGAAAGGCTGGGGTAGGATTTTTTGATAGGGTCCGGGATGGCAGGACTAGGAGTGATGGATGCAAATTGGAAGAGAGGAGATTTAGACTAGATTTAAGAAAGAAATTCTTTGCTGTGAGCGTGGTGAGACACTGGAATAAATTGCCCAGAGAGGCTGTGGATGCCCCCTCAATCCCTGGAGGTGTTTAAGGCCAGGCTGGATGAGGCACTGAGCAACCTGGTGTAGTGGGAGGTGTCCCTGCCCATGGCAGGGGGGGTTGGAACTAGATGATCTTGAAGGTCTCTTTCAACCCAAACCATTCTATGATTCTATAGTGCTAATGAACAAGTTTTGTTTAGAGAGCTGAAAACCAGTTTTAGCTTTGTTTTTAGTTTCCTTCTCTGCTCGTGGATGTAATGCAAGTAGATTTAATAAGCACAGTCAGTATTTGGGAAAATTTCTAGCTGGCTGAGATTTAGTTGGCTTTTTCTGTTCAGGGGATGTCAGAACAAAACCTGAACTGGTCTGGAATGGAATTGCATCGGAATGAAATGTGTTTCAAGAAAAACTACCACAAGACATGCTTGAGAAAAATTCCTCCTGTAGAAATCATACAACATGTTGGGTTGGAGGGGCCCTTCAAAGGCCATCTAGTCCAGCCCCTGCAGTGACAGGGACATCCTGCACTACATCAGGTTGCTCAGAGCCTCAGTAAGCCTGGCCTTGGTTATCTCCAGGGATGGGGCCTTGTCCACCTGCTACAGACTCTGGGCAGCCTGTCCCAGATTGAACCATTTTCTTCATTCAAAAGTTTGTCCTTCTGTGCTGCCTTTTCTTGGGGCTCTTAAGTGGTTTGCTGTTGGCTGATACTTGGCTTATGTCTTGTTGAACAACCTTTCTCAACCAAAAGTAACCAAGGGCTGGCTCCAGAGATTAACTCTTTGGTGCCTCCTGCTAAGAATATGCAATCAGTAGTTGAAAATCTGATAAAACAATTGCAGATAGATATTTGAATGGGCAGTTATGCCACTCAGTGTAAGTGCAGAGACAGGCAAGGCCCAAAGTACCAAGAAAATGAAATTGAGCTACTCCTGCTGAAGGTAAGGTGCAGAGCAGCTCCTCTGCTGTGTGTGTTGTGGCTGTCAGGGATTTGGAGTGACTCTGAATTGAGCTGTGAGCTCACACAGCCTAAGTGTGGTCAGGCTGGATCAAATAGCAGAACCTTGTTTTGGAATGTGGAGGCATAATTAATTCTGCCATGTGTTGGAGCAGTGAGAAGGTAATGACTGGAATCACTGGGAGTGTTGGAGTGCCACAGTGTCACTGAGAGGGTGCTTTGCACAGCTGCTTCAAAGGGGAAAGGAAATTATCTGGGAATATGGAGTATGTCTGGGGAGCACTGGAGCATTTACAAGGACTCCCGCTGGATGTAGGGAGTTCAGAGAGGTGACAGATGCAAGGACAACTTCTCTTCATCTGGGATCTGAGAAGGAGCATTGCCTTGACTTTGCTTTGACTACTCTCCTTGGGTTTGAGTTTGGCTGTCAATGTCCTCTCCCTCGAGTTTGGCCACCAGTCTCCCTCCTCTCCCTCCTCTCCCGTTTGAGTTTTTCCATCAGTGTGGTCTCCTCTCCTCCTGCAGGTGCTGCTGGTTAGCAGTAGTCGTCATCCTGACCGATGGATTGTCCCTGGGGGTGGCATGGAGCCCGAGGAAGAGCCCAACGTGGCTGCTGTGAGAGAAGTATGTGAAGAGGTGAGTGTTTGACAAGAAGGGAAGCTGCTGGAGCCTCACTGCTGCTGAGCCAGGGCAGCTCTGGCTATTTGGTTTTATCACTCTGGCTTGTTTTCCTTAGTGTAAAGGGGAATATAGGGTCACTGGTCCCATTCTGCATGAGAGAAATCCAGAGCCCTAAATAAAGATAGCAAAGCAATGTAATTAAGGCTCTTAGTTGGAAGGAACTTTTCAATGCCTGATACTTTTAATTGAAAATAGATAAAATTATTCTATAGCCATTTTAATACATGGGATGACTTTCTCTGTTTTATTTTCTCTTTGTGAAGGTCAGTGCCATAAAACAGCTCCAAAAAGCAACTGTGCTTTTGGGAACTGTCTAATACTGGGGTAGAAGGTAGAAATGAGATTCTATGAGCCACTGAAAACACTCCACAATAGGGACTGCAGCATGTTTTATTTGAATATGTATTTTGAGTTCTGTGCAAATAAGAGAAATTGATTCTCAGAGTTAAAAGGAACAGTTCCTTATGCCTTCATCTTCGTGGTTTGGTTGTTTTGACATGAAACTCTCAGAAAGAGCTCGAACAGCAGGTCAGACAGACTCATGGTCTGCATGGAGAAGGCATATTTTTCTCTTCAAGTTGGAAGAGCAATTTTGTTCTGCATCAGGCATTTAAAGACAGCAAATGGCTGCACTGTAGGTAAAACATGGCTTTAGAATTTGCTTCTGAATATCATTGAGCTGGAGGGATGCTTGGATTCAGAAACAATTAAATGATTATATATCAATGACCAAGTAGGTTTACTGTTACATAAAGGCAGGATTATAAATGCTTTCAGGAGGTTTATAAATCTTTGTGCTTCAGAACAGAAATCAAGAGCTAATGGATGGCACTTGGGAGAAACCTTTTCCAATAGTTGCTTCATTTAATTTTCTGGTATACGAAAGTTGTTTTTTTTTATCATCTCTGAAGTATTTGGAAATACCTGCTGCTGTCTAACAAAATGCTGAATTATTTGGGCCTCTGCCTGATCTAACGTGGCAGTTGCCAAGTTGTGTGTTTCTCTTTGGGTGTTTTTGTAATTCAGCAGTTTATAGAATCAATATAGACAACACTGCAGGTTGGGGACATTGGGGACACTTTGCTGCTGGCCCTGCCTTGCTCTTGGGTGACAGCAGCAGACACCTAGAATCGTAGAATAATTCTGGAAGCTTTGGGGGAGCACTTAAAATACTTAAATATAGAATCATAGAATGGTTTGTATTGAAAAGGACCTTCAAGATCATCCAGTTCCAACCCCCCTGGGCAGGGACACTTCCCACTACATCAGGTTGCTCAGTGCCTCATCCAGCCTGGCCTTAAACACCTCTAGGGATTGAGGGGGCATCCACAGCCTCTCTGGGCAACCTTTCCACTGTCTCACCACCCTCACAGCAAAGAACTTCTTTCTTCTCTCCAGCCTAAATCTCCCCTCTTCCAATTTACATCCATTACTTCTAGTCCTGCCGTTCTGCACCCTATTCAAAAGTCCTTCCCCAGCCTTTCTGGAGACCCCCTTCAGGTACTGATAAGCTCGATGTGAATGGCTGTGGAGTTGGAGTTAATTTTTTCCAATGTCCCTCTAGCACTGGGATTTGCTGCTGGCAAGTTTTGTTTCCAGCTTGTAATGCAGCTCCTGCTTTTTTAGTAGCTGGGCGATTTTTCAAACACATTACAAGCCAGAGGGAGTTCAACCAGAACAATAGAAATATTTTTAGCTGCAGCCTCCTGCTTTGCAGCCCCAGCCTTATGAAGAACGGAGTGATTTGATACATAAGTCAAGGGTTCATTCAGGAGATGGGTGGCTTCACCTTTCAAATCCTTAAAAAGAAATCTGGAACGACCCTCCCCTTCTCGGGCAGAGCCTTGGAAGAGCCTCTCTCTCTTTCCCTGACAGCTCTGGTGGCTGAAAGGAAAAGCCTTGGCATGGGCTCAGTCTGCAGCCAAGGAACTGGTTTGGGCTGGCTGAGATAATCCCCTCTCACTCAGCTGGTGTTCCCTCTCTCACGTGGAGCCCTGCCGAATGGGAATGTAATTCAAACTGTGGCAGCCTGGCAGGCTCCAGTCATTCCCAGCACAGCACCTACCCCTGCTAATGGTGGGCAGCACCCACAGCTCCCACATGGGGCAGGATTTACCCCCACGGCTGCCTGGTGCCAGTGCAGGGGGAGAATCTGAAACAGAGCTGGTGTTGCTGTTATGAGAAAAGCTTTCCTGAAAGCTCTGCAGAAGAGGAGCCTCTCCTGCATAAAATTACCCTGATGGGGCTGTCACAGGAGGAAAACTACAGAATGGTTTGAGTTGGAAGGGACCTTAAAGATCATCAACCCCCCCTGCCATGGGTAGGGACACATCAAATGAACACTTCAGGATGGGCAAACAAGCATTTTTCCCATGTTAGAAAGAATTAGGATTTCAAGTTAAAAGGCAAAACTACTTCATAGCAAGAAACACAAAGTCACCACCCCATTCCTCAAGCCATGGCTAGGAGCAGGAGATTCAGGCATTGATGGAAGGAGCACCATGACCTGCCTTCACCATGAAAATCAAATCAAAGGGTTATAAGGGACCTTCAGAGGGCATCTAGTGCCACTCCCTGCAGTGACAGGGACATCCTGCACTAGATGAGGTTGCTCAGAGCCTCAGCAAACCTGGCCTTGGATGGCTCCATGGATGGGGCTTCCACCACCTCTCTAGGCAACCTGTTGCAGTGTCTCACCACTGTCATGGGGAAGAACTTCTTCATATCTCACCTAACCCTGCCCTGCTCTAGTTTCAAACCATTCCCCCTCACCCTGTGTCTTCATACCCTGGCAAACAGCCCCTCCCCAGTTTTCCTGGAGCCCCTTCAGGCACTGGGAGGTCTCCTCCATCTTTTAGGTGTGCAGGGCTTTCCTTGAATAGCTTTGTGTCCCACTGTGCTGCTTGTCATCCACACACAAAATTCCAATGTACATCAGCTGTGTGAAGCTCAGTGAGCTGTCTACTGTGCAGTGTGCCTGCTGGGGGGGGAGGGTGGTCTTTATTAAGGCTGGAAAAGGCCTTTCTGTCCCCAGTTTGTGCTGTTGATCTGGCAAGGAAGGTGCTGTAGGGAGCTGTATGTTAGCTGGTCCTTGTCCATCCTTTCTTGGTGTTCTCAGATAGATTGTAGCTGCTGATTGATGGTTTCTGGGTAGGTTTGATGTCTTTGCACCATTCCTGGGAGCTGTATTAGCTGGTCCTTGTTCTCATCCTTTCTGGGTGTTCTCAGATAGATTGTAGCTGCTGATTGATGGTTTCTGGGTAGGTTTGATGCCTTTTGCTCCTCTCCTGGGCTGGGCACGTCTGTCACTGGCAGGGAAGCCAGATCTCAGCTGAGCAGTTAGAGCTGCTGCTTGTGTTAAGAGGGAAAAAATCCCATTTGTCCTTGCGTGCTTGAGCACAGAAGGAATTTTTATCTTTGAAAGATGGTTTGCATGCTGGTTAAAGCTATGGAAGAAATTTGTAGACTTTCTTTGCCTGCCTTTGGTTTGCCTTTTCCATTTTAATAAGAGACAGTTGGAAAAGCTGGAAGGGACTCATTACCCTTTCTGTTGCTTGTGGTCTTTGAAGATGACAATAAGCTGTTTTTTCTCAATTCATTCTGTTTTGCATGGTTTGCAGTTCCTTTCTAAAATATGCTTCCCTAAACTGAGAAACTGAGATTTTTAATGTTGCATTCACTGTTTTAATTTCACCATTTATGGGCTTGAGTTTACCCATGGGATTACTGGAAATAATTACCATAAAGAATTTTCCCCCCCCCCCAGTCTCCCCAGTTGTCAATATTTTAGAAGACAGTTCTGAGAAGGAAATGTTGATTCTGAGTGAAACGTGTGATCCCTCTGTCCCAGTTTGAGTGAGTAGTCCTTGTCCTAGTTTGAGAGAGTCCTTATCTATATTAATCTGTACTAGGAGAAGTATTAAAGCAGACAGGTACCAACACTTGTCACAGTTGTTGTTGTTGTCTGCATAAAATTTGAAGTGACTTGAGTTCTTGGGCAATTTTTTTTATTTATTTTTTTTTTTGGCAAAGTGGCAGTAGATAAACACACTGGCTCTGAATGAGAGCAGCCTCTCAGAATAAAATCATTCATTGTGGTTGAAAAAACATAGCTTCATAGGGTTGGAAGGGACCTTCCAAGGCCATTGAATCCAACCTTCTGCAGTGACAGGGACCTGCACTAGATGAGATTGCTCAGCCTCAGCAAGCCTGGCCTTGGATGTCTCCAGGGATGGGGCTTCCACACATCTCTGGGCATCCTGTATCCTCACAGGATACTAGGAAGGAAGCAGTGCAATGGTCAGCATGTCCCCCTTCTGTACAAGGGACATCATGAGGGGACACATGCCAGGCTGCAAGGAGGGTGGACCTATTGGAAAATACCACTGAGTGGTGTTGAGGTTGTTCTGTCCCTTCTTAATCCTTTTGAGCCACTTTTTTTCAGTTCAGATCACACAATGACAGAGTTGGAAGAGCCCTTCCAAGGCCACTTTGTGCCACCTCCTGCAGTGACAGGGACATCCTGCTCTAGATGAGGTTGCTCAGAGCCTCAGTAAGCCTGGCCTTGGATCTTTCCAGGCTTGATGGAGCTTCCACTGCCTCTCTGAGCAACCTGGGCTAGTGTCTCCTCACCCTCATGGGGAAGAACTTCTTCCTCTTGTCTTGCCTAACCCTGCCCTGCTCTGGTTTCCAATCACTGCCCCTCATCCTATCACTACAGACCCCATCCAAGAGTCTTCCTCCATCCTGTAGCCCCTTCAGGCACTGGGAGGCCACTCTGAGGTCTCCTTGGGACCCTTTTCTTCTCCAGCCTCAATCAACAGCCCCAGCTCTCTCATCCCGTCCTTGGAGCAGAGGTGGCTCCAGCCCCCTGCTCATCCTTGTGGCCTCTTCTGGCCCCTCTCCAATATCTCCATGTCCTTCTTGTGCTGAGGGCTCCAGAGCTCGACACAAAATGGCTTTGTCAGCCTTCCCTGGCTATAAATCCCAGGTACAATGTAAGATTCACCCCCTGAAATAACAATTTGCCTTTTTCAAGCAATCATTAGCTCCATGTAGCATATTTTTTGCTGCTTGGATTTTCTTTTCACTGTTGCATTTTCTCCCTCAAATTAATTTTGTGTTCAGAATAAGGATTTTTTTTTTAATGGGTGTGAGCAACTGGTGAAGAACATGTTTTAGAAATAGATGCCTTAAATTAAACTTATTATGAAGTGACTTTGAAAAAAGCCTCCACACTCATCTGTTAAACCCAAAGGCATCTCATTTTTCACTTACAGCAGCTTTCTCATCCTAACCTTTAAATACTTTGTAAATGTCGAGTTGTATAAAATTCTGGGAGTGTTAGTCCTGCTTCTTTCTTTGTGGGAATCAAAAGCCAGATAAATTGTGCTTGATCTGGGATCAAACAGGAAATTGATGCCAATATAAAACCTACTCTGTCGTGGCACTACTTTGATCTGGTTACTAGACCTCTTTTGGGTTTGTTTTTTTAAGTTTTCCCCTCTTAAACATGCTTTGTAAGTAATCCTTACTGTTTCATTTGTTTTATTGGTTATTTGGAAGAGGAGGAATATTGAAATCTTTCAAGCCTAAAATAGGAAGGATTTTTTAAGGACAGGACTGTAGATAAAGAATGGATCAGGGATCGAGGTGGTGGTGTTGAACTCTAAGTTTAATAATATTCAGTGCAAATGGGGGACTAAATTTGTTCCTGTTACCCTGTGTACCCAATCCTCATAAAAATGAATGAGAATCAGAGAAATAGGTATCACCCTCTGAAACACAGCAGGAAGGTTTGCCTGGAAGGTCTGTAATGGGTGTCTTCTAGAACTTGTCTAAGCTAGTAGCACTTCTGGGTGTGATTTACTACCTTCAGCACAGTGAGCATTAGAACAAAGCTTTGGGTGTTTGAACCACAGCCCTCTTGCCCAGCAGTAATCTGTAGTAGATGCAGGCTTTGAGCCGAATAGAGCAAAGTAAAATAGCTGAAATTCCAACCCACATTTTCCTTAGCTCAGATGGAAGGAAATAAAAGCTGTCCCTAGGAACAGATGGTGTTGCTGCAGGCTGCTTTTTTGCATCTGACCCTAACTTATTTTCAGCTTTGAAACCTGAACCTGCTGTTCTTGGATGTCTTCAGTCATTTTTCTTTATTAAAACAAGTTGTTCCATGAGTGGCAGAACTAGTAAAGCTTCATTTCCTCCACATTTCTCTGCCTTGTCCTGAATGCCCAGCCCACCCCTTGGGCTGCACGGGGGTGGTTTGAAGTGCTGCTTGCTGTGACACTGATGCACTCCTGCCACATCCATCTTTTCCTTCACTAAGAGTTACCTCAGGCCTTAAAAACAGATTTGAATCTGCAGAGCAGTGAAAAAGCAGCTCATTTTGCAAAGTTCTGTCTCTCCCCTTTTATACCCCAGTGTGTCTTTTCCTGGGGAATCCTGAACTTTGATGGATGGGCTTTATTTTCTCACCTGTGGGTGGAACAGTTGGTGCTGCTGCTCTCCTGCCCTGTGTTGATGGGTTTCATAGCATCCTCCTGGGATGTGTGTATTTTGAGGGTTGCAGCACAGGCTCCCTCTGTAGAACTTCTGATTCTGCTGAGGGAAACACGTGCCCCAGTAAATTCTGCTGCCACTGCCAGACATTTACTGTTGGGGGCCATGAGGGTAGAGGATCTTCAATCCTCAATTCACTGCTGAGGGAAAAAATACCAGAGTCATCTGGTGCAAATTAAGATTCTTAGGTCCAACTTCAATCCTGGATGAGCCTGTGACTATTAACTTTCCAAGAAAATGCTCTTTTCTGGGATGTCATTCTAACTTTTATGTTGGAAACTTAAGTGAGACTCTAAATTCCACCTCAATGTTTGCTCCATTTAACAAATCACTCAATCATGCACAGACCATGACTTTCCTCCTGGGGTGTGAATTAAGTGTTTTATCAAAACCAGGTGTATAACAGTCATGTTGTACATCCTGTTTATAGTTTTTTAAATCCACAATACCAGTAAAATACTATAAAAAGCACTAGTGGTTGATGGGCTTTGAAGTCTTTGGTAAGGACTCTCTTTATCAACCCAAAGGCTGGGGGAGCTGGGTCTCTTTAGCTTGCAGGAGATTCAGGGGTGACCTCAGTCCTGTCTATAAATATGGAAAGGGTGAGTGTCAGGAGGATGGAGCCAGGATCTTCTCAGTGACCTCTAATGACAGGACAAGGGGCAGTGGGTGCAAGCTGGAACACAGGAACAGCTGGAACACCTTCCTATATGACCTGATCTGGGTGTTCCTGCTCTTTCAGGGGGATGGGACTAGATGATCTCTTGAGGTCCCTTCCAATCCCAGACCTTCTGGGATTCTGTGTAATTTTATGTTGCCATTTCCTCCTGCAGGTGATAAATTTGTAGAATCATAGAAAAGTTTGGGTTGGAAGGGACCTTAAAAATCATCCAGTTCCAAACCCCCTGCCATGGGCAGGGATACCTCCCACCACACCAGGTTGCTCAGTGCCTCATCCAGCCTGGCCTTAAACACCTCCAGAGATTGAGGGGGCATCCACAGCCTTCTGGACAACCTCTTCCACTGTCTCACCGCCCTCACAGGAAAGAACTTCCTTCTTATCTCCATCCTTCATGTGTGAAGAAAATATTAGCAGATTATTTCCCTACAGTTCTTATTTGTCTAAGCACCATTTTATGTGCCTTTTTGTTTGGAGAAGTCTGGGCAGAATGGAGAAGGATGATGGCAGTTTGCAGGCGGAGCGTTAACTTCTGTCACCTCCCAGTTTAACCAGAGCAGAAGGAGGGGAGGGCTCCTCACCTGCCTCTGCTACTTCAGGCTCAGTTTTAGAGCTGGGGATGAACTGCTGGGGAGGTTGGTCATGCAGCATTCAGGCTTGGTGTTTCCACTGTGGCTCGTGGCCTAGTGATAACTTTGCTTCTAGTCATAGAATCATAGAATGTGTTGGGTTGGTAGGGACCTTCTAAGGCCATCTAGTGCCACCCCCTGCAGTGACAGGGACATCCTGCACTAGATGAGGTTGCTCAGAGCCTCAGCAAGCCTAGCTTTGGATGTCTCCAGGGATGGAGCCATCACCACCTCTCTGGGCAACCTGCTCCAGTGTCTCCCCACCCTCATGGGGAGGAACTTCTTCCTCATGTCTCATCTAACCCTGCCCTACCATGGATTCAAACCACAGCCTCATCCTGTAGCTCCAGGCCCTGGCAAACAGCCCCTGCCCAGCTTTCCTATAGCCCCTTCTGCTGGGAGGTCCATGTCCTTTTTAACTTCTTCATCAGGCTTGAGCTAAACCATCTCAACATCATCCCTGGCTTTTGGTTCAGTGTCTCTTCAGATAAGGAAGGGGAAATGAGATGAAAGAGGACAGGAATTCAACAGGCTTCTCAAGCAGGTGAAGAAAATTTGCTTCAGACAATTATTTAACTAAAAGAATTGATTACTCTTCACCTTATAATATATAGACATGTGTTGTGCAGGTGGAAGCAGTGTGTTCCTCTCTGTGATACCCCTGGCTGATAGATATGTTGCTTATCCAAGAAAAAAACCTACAGTTTGAGGCTGCTGATGGAGGTTTTTTGAAGGAGAAGAATTTTTTGAAGGAAATTAATTTGCCTTCCAGCTCTGGAAGACTGGTCCAGGTCTAGCAGCAGCAGTTGGGTTGAAATCACTCATCCACAAAGGTCAGCCCCAGTTATCTGTCCTGGCCATGCTGGGCACAGGTCTCCTCTGACCTTCACGGAATTGCTCTTTGACTCCAGAAATAGCCTGGTGCTTAAAAGGCAATGGTCCACCCATGGGCTGTGCATGTCAGATACACTGATAAGATGATGAATTTTTCCTCCAAAAGCAAAAGATTGGGTTGGAAAGCTCCTTCCTAGAAGCAGAAGTCAGGGGAGCATGTTCCAGAAATAATTTCAGATGTCTATGAAAGCTTGTAGTTGGGGGGAACTAGAGATCCTTTTCTTTTTCAGCTGATGGAAGCAGTAGTGAGGTGTGCTCTGGTTCTGTTGTTTACTGTCTTTGTGTTGGTTTAATCTGAGAATTTAACCAGCAAAATATTTTTTCTTAATAGAAAGTCTTCCTTTCTGAAAGCATACAGCAGCAGGACAGAGGATTTGTGTTGTCATTGAATATTTAGTTGCCCTCATTCAAACATTACTTTTTTTTTTTTACATAAAAACTTTACAGGATCAGATCCCTGTACCTGAGGCACTGTTTTCCTGAACTTTTAGGAAGTTTTTGCTGTTCCAACTGCTGAATTTCCCTTCCAAACACATCTGGGTCATGTGCCAGGTGGTGTTTCAGACCATGGAGAAAAATCTCATCTTGTCTGTGTTGTGTCCTGTTGTGGGACCCTCAGTTGAAGAAGGATGAGGAGTTGCTGGAGAGAGTCCAGCACAGAGTCACAGAGATGATGAAGGGATTGGAGCTCTCCCTTCTGAGGAAAGGCTGAGGGAGCTGGGGCTCTTTAGCTTGGAGAAGACTGATGGGTGACCTCATTCATGCCTATAAATATGGATAGGGAGAGTGTCAGGAGGATGGAGCCAGGCTCTTCTCAGTGACCTCCAGTGATAGGACAAGGGGCAATGGGTGCAAGCTGGAATACAGAGAGTTCCACTGAAATATGAGAGAAAACTGTGAGGGTGAGAGAAGAGTGCCCCAGGCTGCCCAGACAGGGTGTGGGGTCTCCTTCTCTGGTGACATTCAAAACCCACCTGGACACCTTCCTGTGTGACCTGATCTGGGTGTTCCTGCTCCAGCAGGGGGATGGGACTAGATGATCTCTTGAGGTCCCTTCCAATCCCTGACATCTTGTGACTCTGTGTAGCACTTGAAATTCCAACCATTTACAGTTATAAAAAGAAAGGAATGGAAATTATTGGACAAGAAGGTGAGAATCTGGAGGCAGGAGAGTAGGCTGGGGTTCCCTGTTCTGCACACTGTGGAGAGCAGAGGTGAGAAGCAGCACTTTGAGGTGGTGAGGGGATGCATGACAAGTGTCAGAGAATGAGACAGTGTGTAGCTCCTCAATAGCATTCAAATAGAAAGCAAAATTTTTGGCTGTGCTTGATTCAAAATTGTCTTTTGATGCATGTCTGTGTTTTGAATTCTATCAGAAATAGTCTCATTCTTCTTGTGGAAGCCACGTTCTGGCTCTGAAAATGTTTTGTATCTATATTTGCTTGCTTCAAATGTGAGCAGGGCATCCCTGAAGCACCTGGGAGCTGTGTTCTTACTTTGGTGGAGTAAGTGGATTTCTTAGACATACCTTGGGGTTATTTTTCTTAACTATATTTTTAAAGAGGTAAAACTACCAAACCCAAAGTGAATCTTACTCACTGTAACACCATTTAGAATCACAGAATGGTTTGGGTTGGAAGGGACCTTCAAGATCACCTAGTCCTAACCCCCTGACATGAGCAGGGACACCTCCCACTACACCAGGTTGCTCAGTGCCTCATCCAGCCTGGCCTTAAACACCTCCAGGGATTGAGGGGGCATCCACAGCCTCTCACAGTGAAGAACATCTCCCTAAATCCAGCCTAAATCTCCCCTCTTCCAATTTGCATCCATTACTCCTAGTCCTGCCATCCTGGACCTAAACACTTCTAGGGTGGGGGCATCCACAACCTCTCTGGGAGCTTCTGATCATTCAGGGTATATTGTTTTGCATTTAATAACTCCTCAAATGACTTTTTTTTTTTTTTCTTCCAGATTGAATCCAAAATTGTTTGAATGTAGAAAAATAAGCTGAAAATTCCAGGGAAAACCTGCATAAATAGAGCTTGATATATATTTGTGTCCTTTTTCTTGTGGCTGTGTAGTTTCCACACGAATAGAACTTTACAACTTTTTCTTCCTGTTCCACAGGAGATGCTTCTGCACAACAACTAAGGAAATGTCTGCTCCCCTGTTATTAAAGCTTGTTCTTTTTTTCTCTCTCTGAACTTTCTTTAGGCTGGAGTGAAAGGGACGTTAGGAAGATTAGTGGGAATCTTTGAGGTAAGTTGTGGGCAGGGAGGTTGTGAAATGTTGCTGAGAAAAATGACTTCCTAATTTGTGGTGAATCAAGTTGAGGGGACCTGGCTGAAGGACAACTGAAAACTCACCATTTAAATTAAAATACATCCTGATCCTTACAATGATATCTGTAGCTTCCAGTAGAAATCAAGAGTATTGAGTGTAACAGTGAATATTCCCAGTGCCTTTAGACCTTTCCTCCTGCCAGAAATGCCACTCCCCAGCCAGGGAGCAATGATTTTTAATAACTAAGGAATAATAAAATCAAATAAGAGAAACAGCACGTGAGGTACCACAACTTTGTCACTTGTAGTCACCTTGAGCCTGCCTGAATCTGCTCCCTGGGTCTGTCTGTGATAGAGTCATAGAATGGGTTGGGTTGGAAGAGACCTTCAAGATCATCTAGTTCCAACCCCCTGCCATGGGCAGGGACACCTCCCACCAGACCAGGTTGCTCAATGCCTCATCCAGCCTGGCCTTAAACACCTCCAGGGACTGAGGGGGCATCCACAGCCTCTCTGGGCAACCTCTTCCAGTGGTTGCAAAGAACTTCTTTCTTCTCTCCAGCCTAAATCTCCCCTCTTCCAATTTGGATCCATTACTCCTAGTCCTGCCATCCTGGACCCTATTAAAAAGTCCTACCCCAGCCTTTCTGTAGCCCCCTTTAGGTACTAATAAGCCACTCTGAGGTCCCCCTGAGCCTTCTCCAGGCTCAACAACTTCAACACCTTCAGCCTGTCTTCTCTTTGCCTTCTAGAACCGGGACAGGAAACACAGGACATATGTTTACGTACTCATCGTCACAGAGGTGTTGGAGGACTGGGAGGACTCTGTCAATATTGGTAAGCTCTGCTTGGTTGGAAGAAAAACCACCTCAGCATCCCTCTGGGAGCTGGAATCCTCATGAGGGAGTGGTGGAAAAAAGTTGTAGAATTATAGAATGGTTTGGGTTGGAAGAGACAGTCATCTGTCAATGACTGTCTGACAGTCATCAGACAATCATCCAGTTCTAACCCCTGTGCCTTGGGCAGGGACACCTCCCACCACACCAGGTTGCTCAATGCCTCATCCAGCCTGGCCTTAAACACCTCCAGGGATTGAGGGGGCATCCACAACCTCTCTGGGCAACCTCTTTCAGTCTTTCACCACCCTCATGGTGAAGAACTTCTTCCTAATGTCTTAGCTAATAATCATAGAATGGTTTGGGTTGGGAAGGACCTTAAAGATCATCTAGTATCAACCCCGCTGCCATGGGCAGGGACATCCTGCACTAGGTGAGGTTGCTCAGAACCTCATCCATTCTGGCCTTGGATGTCTCCAGGGATGGGGCCTCCACCACCTCTCTGGACAACATATTCCAGTGTCTCACCACCCTTATGGTGAACACTCAGGTCCTTCCATTTTCCCCTCAATTTGCCTCTAGGCATGTCCCACATTCCCCTCTTATCTCCCATCTCCATCTCTGCCCCACACCAGCCCTTTTCCAGCCCATTTTCCCCCAAATCCCACACAACTTGGCTCCACTGGAGACTCCTCCCCTCCTTAGCTGACTGAAAGCTAACCAACAGGAGGATGTAGAGTGGATTTATACTCTTTTGTACCTGCTGATTTTTTTTTTCCCCTCTAGGAAGGAAAAGGGAATGGTTCAAGATCGAAGATGCCATCAAAGTTCTGCAGTACCACAAACCAGTGCAGGCCTCCTACTTCGAAACCTTGAGGCAAGGTTGTTTGGCCAACAATGGCACTCCTGTCATGACCACCACGTACTCTGAGAGCTCCGTCTCTGACATCAGATGACTCCAGACTATCCCCCAGGAGAAAAATTTTGAGCAAACAGACTGAAACACACGGATTCCCCTCCCCCTTTTTTTCACATCCCTCCTCTTATCACCCAAGGCACGGGCAGCAGCCTGGGGCAGAGCAAGTGTTGAGAGTGCTGCGATTTAGTGCAAGGCAGGATTTTTCTTTTTATTTTATTTTTTCTTGGCTTTTTTGTTGGTTTTTTTTTTTTTCTTTTTTTTTTGGGATATGTATTTTGTAAAATACATTTTGTGCATGAAGTGCCCCTTCCTCCTGACGCCAGAGCAAGGCTGCTGGTCCCACCTCTGCCTTCTCAAATATCCCCTTTGTCTCATCCCAGCCGTAGCCACTTTCTTTTTATTTCTTTTTCTTTTTGAATCAAAAGACTTCAAAGGTGAGATCAGCAATTCAAGTCTTAGCCTGTACTGTAAGGTGCTGTTCAGACCCATGAGGTGGTCACTTGCAGCGTGTATGTATGAATTTCTTTTGTTTTTAGATGGAGAATCTAACTTTTTTTTTTTTTTTTAATCCTGGTCTGCTTCTGGAGAGAAGGATTCATAATTAATCTGTTTGCCTTTTGGGTTTTTTTTTTAAAAAAAGAATTACACAGGTTCTGTGACAGTGCTAGTGGCTGGGCCAGTTTACTCCCTGTTGTTTCTCCTTGTTCAGTGACTCTTGGAGTTGAGGGCAGAGCTTTGCTCACCTGCAGATGTCCCTGCTGCTCCCTCGCTTCTCCTGCAGCTTCTGCCAAGGTTTTCTTCAAGGAGTCTTTTTGTAACCCTTGGCCAAAAAAAAAAAAAAACAGCTGGGAAACTTCCAAATTTCCTCACCTGTGGGTAGGAATCAGGGATCCAGAGTGGGGTCAGAGCCTGACAAACTGGAGCGTGGGGTCACCAAATGCTGTCCTGCTGCGTTCTGCTGGTGTCTCTTTCTCGTCCACATGCCTTACACCGTGCTCAACTGGAGACTTGTCATTTGTGCTAAAAGCATCAGATTGTACTTCCCCAACTGCTCCAACTGCTTGGAAACTCTTCATGTCCCCAGAGAGAATGGAATCTCTCCTGGGGGGGGAGGTTGAGCTCTTCAATCTCTCTGTCCTGTGGTTCTGCAGGACTTACATCCACACCATGGAGCATCTTCAAAACCTTTTAAACTCTCCCTCAGTGAAAGGTACAGCTGACTCCCAAGCAGGATTGCTGGCTGGAGGAGAAGTTCGCCCTTCCTTAGGATAGTTCCCCTGATGCATTGGCACATTTTTTTCTNATACTCACTGTTCTGGAGTTTTCCTCTGAAAAACCTGATGGAAATATCCATGGAGCCTGGGATGAGGGGGAATGGTATCTCCTTGCCCCTTTGGCAAGAAGCTGTTTGTTTTACGACCCTTTTCTGTTCCTTTGCTTGTTCTCTTTGCTTTCTTCGAGGCAGTGCCAGCCCTGGCTGATGTGGAAAAAAGATGAAAAAAAAAAAAAAAAAAAAAAAAAAATAAGGCACATTGGTT
>VZTY01002288.1:0-11739 GCA_013400935.1 Turnix velox
ACCAGAGCAGAGTAGAGGAACAATATTTAAAGTTGAATCCCAAACCAAATCTGTTCTGTCATGCCAGAGAAGTCATGCTGTTGGAATCAATCAGGAACCAGGAGGCTTTATAAAAATAATTCTTAGAAGTTCCTGTGCTGGCCCCAGTTCCAGTGTCAGCACTGAAAGAAAGATGGTGATGAGAATTACAGAATCACAGGGAAAACATTGCTCAGGAGGGAGAGGATGGCTGGAGGTCTTGTGGTCTAGCTGGAGGGTTCAGGTCTCCTCAGTGTTTCTCCTGCACTCCATCCCTGCAATGTCTCACCTGCAGAGCTGGGCTGCTGTAATTCAGCACTCAGAACCAGCAGTTTTCAGATGTGAAGGAAAAAATTCAGGAAGACTTCAGAGATGAGGCTGAGTTTTTGGCCATTAAAAGTGTCAGGTCAACACTATCACACACTTCTGGGATTGGAGAAGAAGCCTCAAGTTCTAGGGGCCTGCCCTGGAGAAGTTTTGGCAGAAACCCCTCTCTTTTAGATGGAAACAACTGTTGGTCCCCTACATCATTTAAGAGCAGAAGACTTGATTTTCACAAGCTTTATGAGTAGCTTATATAATTTATAGTAGCTTTAATGGATCAAAACCTCTGAAACATTTTTTTTACACTGAGAACAATCAACCATTGGAATAATCTCCCTGAGGAAGTGGTGGATTCCCTGTCACTGGACACCCCTCACTTCAGGTATAGAGAGTACTGGGACTTCTTGCCTAGACCATACTTCTTCTGAGAAATATTGAACCAGATGATCCTTGAGGTCCCTTCCAACCTGATATTCTATGATTCAATGATTCTATGATCTTAAATTTTACTTGTGTTTCAACTTACAACCCATGCAGCCCATCTGCTGTATGTCAGCTCTCAGGTGGGCTCAGGTCTTGGCTCAACCCATTACTTTGCCACCAGGGATGGTGGCACAGGAACAGGCAGAACTTTCCCCCACAATGTTTAGCAATGCCAAAACAATTTCCTACCCCTCAGCTTCATTAGTGAAGCCCTGTTCAGGCTGCATGAGCATCACTGGGTATCCTGGAACCCTAAGCCAGGATGACTGATGATGATCACTCCCTTCCAATTCTCTCTGTGAAGCTGCTTCTGATCATGTTTTATTTAGCTGTCTGGCTACAGCAGTCTCTGCTGTGAAAGGCTGCAGCCTCCTCCAGCTCAAGGCAATTCCAGACACTCCTCTGAAGGTTGCTTTGACTTAGTTCTCCAGGTGCTTGTGCCCAGAAGGAAGCTGGGCATAGCATGGCAAATCCACGACAGGGCCAAGGTTGAGGTGAAGTGTAGCTTGGCAGCACAGCATCAAGGTGGCTCCACCATGTCTCCTCTTTCCCAACCACCACCTGGCACCTCAAAATTATCTCTGCAAAACCCAACCTCTGCTTCGTGGGTGTGAAATCCCCACCTGGCACTCCTCCCTCATGACTCAAAACCACTTGACAAGAGCACAGGAGGACTATCTGCCTTCTTTGGAGGTCCCCCTCATCCTGGAGGGTCCCCCCCTTGCAGGCAGAGACATGGGGGGATGCTTATCCCTATGGAGCATGCTACCAAAAGCAGCCTGTAGCCACCACTAGCAAGTCTTTCAAGTCCTCAGTCTCCAAACCAAGAAGTTTACCCGCATGAAGGAGTGTTATTATTATTCTTTTTTATTTTACAAAATGAATTAAGAATTGGCTTACTTTGCCCCTCTCTCTGGAGTTGCTTAAGGCCAGGCTGGACAAGGCACTTGATGTAGTGGGAGGTGTCCCTGCCTATGGCAGAGGGGCTGGAACTTGATGATCTTTAAGGTCCCCTCCAACCTAAAATTGAATATGATTCTATGAAAGTGAATGTGTACTTTTATTCATAGTGGATCTTTAAAATATGTGAAATGTGTGGGAGGTGAGAGCAACACTGGAATATGAGGCTTTAGGAGATGTGTTTCTTTTTCAATGGAAAGAGGAAAGAAAATTGAATTTCTATTTCATGCATCATCTCTACTATGAATTTAAAAGTGCATGGGAATGGGAGCAAGAAGATAAAGATTGTTATACTGACAGCAGCTCAGCTGTATTGCACACATCATTTGTATATATGCAAAGGGACCTGATTAACACCACAATGGTTGTGCAATACAATCAGCTCAGCGTTGCTGTGGTTTACTGCTTCCTCTTCCTTCTCATTTTACTTGGGGTGGCATTTAAATCCTAATGCACCCAGGCTACATTTACCCAATTTATCCTATATTTTTATTGTGAACCGATCAAATTAATCCATCTTTGCTACAGATGAAGGAAGGCCTGTGATTAGTACTAAAGGTGATGTTGTTTTTGAGGGTCTTTTGCCTTTACAAACCATGTATTGAGATGGGACCAACCATTCACAGAATCATAGAATGGTTTGGGTAGGAAGAGACCTCAAATATCATCTAGTTCCAACACCCTGCAATGGACAGGGACATCTCCCACTAGACCAGGTTGCTCAAAGCACCATCCAGCTTGGCTATGAACATTTCCAGTGATGGGGCATCCACAACTTCTCTGGCCAACGTGCTCCAGTGTCTCACCATCCTCACTGTAAGGAATTTTCTCCTAATATCCAAACTTTCCCCTTTTTAATTTTAAAGCCATTCCCCCTTATCCTATTGCTACACACCCCCACAAAAAAACCCCTTCAAGCTTTCTTGTAGATCCCCTTTAGGAATTGCAAGATCACAGTAGGTCTTCCCACAGCCTTGAAACTGTTTGCATTGCCTACAAGCTTGTACTCCTTATGTAGAAGGTTCTGGAGACCTGCAGATAGAAGAAACAATATCTTTCTGTTTCATCTAGTCCAACCCCCTTGCCGTGAGCAGGGACATCCTGCACTAGATCAGGTTGCTCAGAACCTCTTCAAGCCTGCCCTTGACTATCTCCAGGGATGGAGCCTCCACCACCTCTGTGGGCCAACCTGTTCTGGTGCCTCACCACCCTCTTGGGGAAGAACTTTTTACTCTTTCCTAATGTCTAATCTAACCTTGCCCTACTCTAGTTTAAACCCACTACTCCTCATCCTATTGCTCCATGCCCTCCCCAGCTTTCCTGTTGCCCCTTTATATTCTAGGAGGCTGCTATGAGGTTTCCTCCAGGCTGAACAGCCCCAGCTCTCCCAAACTGTCCTCCTAGAAGAGGTGCTCCAGCCCTTGTATCATCCCCATGGCCTTCCTCTGGACTCTCTCCAATAGTTCCATGGCCTTCTTCTGTATTGCTTTATCACAGGAACCCTCTTTACATGATATTGAGAGCTGGTTTTGTTACAACACCTTAAATAGCCCTGTAAATGCACCCCTACAACTTGCTTTGCCTGTGTCAGGAGAATCTTTTTTCCCCATCCTGTAGCACACAGCTAAAACACTTCTTAGAAAGGCAAAGGTCGCTGTGTCAAAATCTGTCTTAAGCCATTACAATCCCTACTGCTCACCTTGTGGTGTGGGGCCCAGGTTTATCCCTCTTTTTGAGTTTTTAGGAGCTTGCCAATGCAACTGTGCTCATTCTCATCAGAATTTCAGATCCCCTTGGTGATCAACAGCACCTTTCCTCTGTATCTTGTGACCTGATCTAGGTGTTCCTCCTCCAGCAGGGGGACTGGACTGGATGATCTCTTGAGATCCCTTCCAATCCCTGACATGCTGTGATTATGTGGTCTTTAGACAACCGGAGGTGTTGCACCTCTGATCCCAGAGCTTGGTACAATGCATAAAAATGGCTCTGCATGTAACAAAAGTTGTCAATTTTTTGTATTTTTCACTGTCTTAAGAAGAGAATCTCCTTCAGTATCAATACCTGTAGTGTCTTAGACATGTTACTGTAGCTGGAATACAAAAAAGAGCTGTCATGCTTTTGCAGCTGGTGTCCCATTTCCTTGCACTGCACCCGTAGTACCAACAGGGCAGCAGAAACTGCTTCATGGCTTCAGGCTGCCACCTTCTGACTCAACAACCTGTGCCTGGGGAATCAATGTTCCCAGTCACAGCCATCCCAGGAAATACCAGAGCTGTCACCTGTGCTCTGGGGGCACGGTTTCTGCATGGAACAGAACTGCAACCTCAGATGCAAACCTGGAGGCTTAACACACCCAACAAATACAGGTGCAGTAAATCTTTGTGAGGTTTTATGGAAGAATTGCACCCATTTCTACTGCCTACAGACAGCACCTGAGTTGAATCATCGTGTGGTAGCTTGAAGAGGAAGGTCATCAGTCTACAAAAAGATGGTGGAGGTGCCCAGATAGAGCTTGGACAGAAAAAAAAAAAAAAGAGAAAAGGGCGTCTTTAGGAAACCTACAGCCCCAGTGTTACTGTGTCCTGATAGATCAGCTCTTGCTTGGACTTGAGGAGAACTTCTTCTCTTAAAGTCCTCAGCATCTTGCCAGCCAATGTGGAAGAATCAATTCTATCTTCGATTACTGTTTTGTAAACAGCTAACAACTAGAAAATATAGATCACTGGGACTTTTCTAGTAAGGCATTCTCTACAAGATAGCGTCAGCTTTGACATTAAATCAGTGAATGGGAGACATGACCTACACTCATTCATTTTTACTGCTGTTGTAATGAAGGTGTCTCAGGTACCTCAAACCCCCGTGGCCAGAACATATCATATAACAACAGGCACAAGAGTGACCTTTCATAACATTTTCCTGACCTTAAATCATTCCCTGTCTTATTTTGCAGAGAATAATGTCAGCTTATCTCCATCATTACACCTCTTGAATTGGGAATCTATTAAATGTTGTCTGATCCCTCTGATCTGCGCCACGCACTTTATTCTTACGCAGGAAATGAAAACTGCAGCACAATCCTATCACCCTGCACCTTCAATTTCCTCTGTGTACAAATACCAAATAAATACTGCTGCTCTGATGTGTCTAAAACAACACTTTTCAAAAATATATGGGGTTTTTTATTTCTTCTTCTCAGTTCTCAAGGTGAAAAAAATATGCTGCAGTTTTATTGATGCAGAATTGCAACACTCCTCAACAGCATGTTCTTCTTTAACAAGTTAGATTATCTATCTTAGAAGATTATGTCTAAATAGTTAAAGAATAAATTGTCATTTAAGGGTTTGGTGTTTCTTTTTTTTTCTTTAGAGAATAGTCTTGAATATTTGCTTTCATAATGGATGCAAACTGGAAGAGTGTATGTTTAGGCTGGATATAAGAAGTTCTTTACTGTGAGGGTGGTGAGACACTGGAACAGGTTGCCTAGAGAGGTCGTGGGTTAGGTTTAGGGTTAGGGTTAGGGTTAGTTTGTGGATGCCCCCTCCCTAGAGGTTTTTAAGGCCAGGCTGGATGAGGCATTGAGCAACCTGGTCTAGTGGGAGGTGTCCCTGCCCATGGCAGGAGGGTTGGAACTAGATGATCTTGAAGGTCCCTTCCAATTCAAACCATTCTATGATTCTATGATATGTTGAAATACATCATATATTAAACTTTAAAAAAAACCCCTCATTTGTGAAGAAAAAAGTGCTACTGTTGAAGGAGTTAATATGAGCATAGGGGTCACCAACACCCGTCAAAAAAGAAGAAATTCTAGGAAGCTTACTGGAAACAAATTGAGCAGTAGTAAATTGAGGGAAAAAAAGGAGCACTGAGAATTAAAATATCTGTTTTAAATCAATACCATTTTTTTAATGCACAAGATTCTACACATTCCGTACTCAGACAGGGAAAATAAAAAAAAAAGAATAAACCAGAAGATACAAACATTTAGATGTGACTTTTGTTATCTGACCTTGGGAGGGAGAAGCAAACAGCTGCAGGGCATCCAACACTGCTCCAGGGGGAGAAGCATCTCTGCAGAGGTCACTCTGAAGGTTATGGTATTGTCAGGCTGAAAGCAGCAAAGTGGAAAGCAAGGGAAGGAAAGAATGATATCATATTGATTCCAGATCATGTCTGGGTTTTTAAAAATATATCTTTTCAGCACCAGACCACTGCTGAAAGTCCAGCAGGGGCTGTCCTGTGGGAACAAGACATTGCATGTGTGAGCTTAATTCAATCATCTCCAGGCTTCTGCAGTCAAACTCCACTGTTGCAGGGGATAGTGTCCAGTCCCCAGACTATTAAAAACTGAATCTGACTTCCTCTTCCTTTTATCTTTAAAGCCTCTTTTGTTGTTTGAAGGCTGAGAGAAGAAAGTCACTCGCAAAGGGATGGAACAGGTTTTTTAACATCAGGAACAAGGACATCAGGAGGGCATCCGATGCTGCAGAATCTGCAAGCATGCAAAAAAAAAAAAAGGAAATTTTGTGATATTAGAAAGGAAAAAAAAAGGTTCAAAGCAAATTGTTCAGTAGCATGGGGTTTTTTTATCAACAAACAGTTGTGCCTATGGATGGGTATAGCAAGGTCTTAAGTTTGCATATAAGTCAGAAATTTAAATAACAAAAGAATGAACATTTTCTGGACACATAGGAGCTTGGAATCTAGTGTGCCCCATCCCAACCCCACCCCCACAAATAAATAAAGTGGGAAAAAAAAACCTAAAAAGCAAGCTTTTTCCATGACTCGTGCATAATTCTATATTTTATGTTCAGCATAATGCTGAGCTGGCAGCCAAAAGCCCCTCAATTGCAAAAGCGAACTGCCAAGACCTACTCCCAGGGACCCAGCTTGAAATAAATATGATTTTTTTTTTTTTTAAAGTGCTGAGCATCTTTTTCCAGAAACTCAGGCCTTTGGGGACAGTCACTGTTACTGACCTCTTTTAAAACTTTGGGTAGGGAGCTGGCTGCCCTTAGCACAGCAGCTTTACACTGCCCTGACTGATAGCAAACCTGAAGCCACGAGCACTCTTTCATGGTGCTTTGATCAACTTCCCTTCTCCAAGGAGCAGCCAACTTTGGATACTGTTTCTATAAGCTACTGTGGTTCAGCATTCAGCCAAATGAGAGTGGCAATAAAATATAAGGGAGGAAATAGTGGTAAAATATAAGAGGAAACATTAAAAAAATTCCATGAGCATTGGAAGATTTCAAGCCTACACAGAGTACACCAGATCTATAAGGTAGCTTGTGAAATACTCCAGTTTTAACACCAACATTTCTAACATTGTAAATCAACACTCTGATAAAATTGAAGAGCTGCTGTTGGGTATAAAGGAGGATGGAGACTGTTGGTTTGGTCTGTTGTTGCAAACACTCAGACAGAAATTGTCCCAAAACTTCTCCTCCTACATGAAGATCAAGCTGCAGAAGGTGCCACGTGCTTGCATCTGTAAGGTTTAGAATGGTTTAGAATGGTTTGGGTTGGAAGGAACCTTAAAGATCATCAAGTTCCAACCCCCCTGCATAGTCAGGGGTCCCAGGTTGATGGTTGTTCTTCCCTTCCAGCCTGGGGAAGATCTCTTCCAAATTAGATTCTATGATTTTGTGATATTGACACTGAGGTCTTCATTCCTCCCTCATCATCTGCCAGAGGCAAGATACTGGACAATCTTGGGTCTGATTCAGAAGGTCCATTTGCACATTCTTATTATAGCAAACCTAGAAATCTCCTTAAGCCTATTAAACGTGTGTCTCGAAAGAGCTGGCATATGGTGCTTACATCTTCTGCTGCATTCCAAGCTCTAGCTTGCAGAGCTGGGAACATCCCTAAGCTTTTTGAGTCTTGTATTCAGGGAGGACAATCCAGTGCTCAGTGAATAAATATTTGGTTAACACCTTCTTTTCAAAGATGTTTGCGAGGATCACAATGCATTTCCAATACAGGATGGAAGTTCATTAGCTATTTGTTATTTTTTTAACAGAAGAACTGAAGTGAAAGTTTGTATAGCAGATGAATGTCTGCTGGATAACAGCTGGATCTCTTGGGATGGAGGACATATAGATCAACTCCGCCAACAACTGCCTTCTTGAGTTTTGACAAGATGCAGAATTTTCCACACAAAAAGTAATCCTGAGTTTGGCTGTTACCTGGGCTCCACTGGAAAAAAAATTTAAGCTCTATTTGAAAGTATGCATAAGTAAGTGCAATTGATGAACAATTTTCAAAATATTTTCCTTTCATTTTAGCCTTCAGACCTAACTCCAGATGTTTAACTTACAGTTCTGCAAACACTTGATCACATTAAGTCAGAATAACATCGTCAAGGTAAATGCAACCAGTGTGTATTCTGAGTTCAATTCATTCTACCAGGAGTTCCTGTTTGACCTTTAGTTCTCCTGCAAGTCACAAGTCTTCACAAAGTGTTCAAGTCATGGCAACACAAGACAATTTTCTAGTCCCAGATCAAGTGTTGGCATTCTGTATCAGAAGAGCTTTAGTATTGTAATGATGTCGTTGAGAGTGAAAGCACTGAATTAATTTGAGACTGATGGCAAGCTTAAATTTTATTGTCATTGACAGTGGGGCAGTGAAAGTGCTGCTTTGTTTCTTTCTTTTTTCTTTTTTTTTTAGAATGAGACAAACAAAACATTCCACGTTCACAATGCGGTTGTTATCTGAGCTACTACAAGTTCTCCACTCCTTTTTTCTGAATGAGGAGCACTTTCTCAAATTAAGTAACAACAGTGGGCAGTGGAGGAAGCAGAGACAAATTTCTCAGTGATGTACAGTGACAGGAGCAGAGGTAACAGTTGCATACTACAGCAAGGGACATTCCACCCACGAAATAGGAAAACCAGACTTCTTGGTGAGAGGACCATGATCTAGAACCAGAGTCCAGGTAGGATGCACCATCTCCAATCCTAGGGAGTTGCTGGAGAAGGTCCCAGAAAACCTTGAGTCCCCCAAAATATCTTTGAGTTTGATTACAGAATCACAGAATCACNTCTGATTCAGAGTTGAACTAGAGATTGGATTACATCATTTCCAAAGTAATCTAATTTTTTCTTGCATTCAGTGAAATGTTAGATTCACATTTATTTTAATGGCATTATATTCCCCTCCTGCTCCCATCCAGTCCTTGTCAAAGTCAAATACTTAAGACACATAAATTGCCTTTTGTTAAATGGCCTCAAACAACCCTGTTTAGCCTAGCAAGGACGTTGCATCTCTCCACATATCTACATGATATCCTAATGTCCTCCTGTACTAAGATATTAAACCTTTCTAGGCAATAATCACCTCTTTTTGATGTACATAAATGCTTAGTTAACAAAGATAAACTCTCAGTTAAAGTTTTCACTGAGCTAATGAGAATTCTATTTAATTAAAAAGTCTACCTGATTTTACAGACTGTAATGTATCAGTTAGTGCTGTGGTCCTTGATGTAGGAGCATGATTTCTCATGGTGGAGTTTGAGCCTGGCAAAAGCAGTGCCAGTATTTCAATCTGTTTTGCTCAGTAGGGTGATGTTTTAGGATGAGGGTGGACGGAGGCTGCCTTAATTGTGGATGAGGAGAAAGGGAGCACAAGAAGCAGCTCTAAGAATTGATGGCTGGGTTCTGAAATCAGCATAAAAACCCAGAGACAGGTTGCTGAGTAAGGGAGATCAAGGTGCAAGTATAATCTGAAGTGTTATTTCAGCCTCTCCTGTAACAAAGAGAAACAGGCTGTCAGTGCTGACTAAGCACGCTTAAATCACCTACACCTCAGTGAAGCCAAAGCACAGAAAACATCCAAAAGGCTGAAAAGAAACACAGTTAAAAATATTTATGTGCTATCAAGTTTGACTGGGGGGAAGAGGAACCTGCTCGTGCTGATGCTCAGACTCAGAGCAATGAATCTGCAAGGCCATTTCCACCCAACTGTGATGCCACACAACAGCTTTTATACCCAAGCAATCTGTTGGGTGATGCCTACCTTTGAGCAGTACCTGTGTTGTCCAAATGAATCACAGAATCATGTAGTGGTTTGGGTTGGAAGGGACCTAAAAGATCATAGAATCATAGAATAGTCTGGGCTGGAAGGGATCTTAAGGATCATCTAGTTCCAACCCCCCTGCCGTGGGCAGGGACACCTCCCATTGGACCAGGTTGCTCAGTGCCTTGTCCAGCCTGGCCTTAAATACTTCCAGCAGGGAGAGGGCATCCACAACCTCTCTGGGCAACCTGCTCCAGTGTCTCAATAATTTCCTACTGGACCTGTACCTCAACATCTTGAGCTTTGTTTGCAAAAAATGGTGCATAAATCTACAGACCAAGAAGAGCTTGAGTCCCACAGGGCAGGGACACCTCCCACTAGACCACAATGCCTCATCCTACTCTCAAACATCTCCAGAGAGGGGGCATCCACACCCTCTCTGGGTGACATTTTCCAGTGTCTCACCACCCTCACAGTAAAGAGCTTCTTTCTTCTATCCACCCTAAATCTCCCCTCTTCCAATTTGCATCCATTCCTCTTAGTCCTGCCATCCTGCACTCTATTAAAAAGTCCTACCCCAGCCTTTCTGTAGGTCTCCCTTCAGGTATTGGGAAGCTACTATGAGGTCTCCCCTGAGCCTTGAAATGCCTTGAAAAAGCTTTGGTTCTCCCTCAAGAGAGTGGAGGGGAAAGGATGGAAGATGGGTGGCAGTGGGTGCACATCTGTCCAGCGGTTTTCAGCCAGGTTAGGCTGGCCAGTGCCCCAAAGCCGCCCAGGGTTTTTTCGAGAATAAGCTCGGGAAAGCGGGTTTATCCTAGATTTTTCCAGTAGATGGAGCCCAAGAGTCTCCCAAGCGAAATAGTAAAACATCGTCGGTGCCTGGGGAATGCGGGAAGATAGGCATTGTTCCCGGGGAGATACCTGAATCGCAATTTTGTAGGAAAAAGCTTAAAATATCTGTTTAAGGGAGAAAAGGAATCACTGGCCCCGCCTAGAATGTGTCTAGGAATGATGCAGAAAGAGTGGATTTTACTCTTCAGTAAAACACAGAGATGAATCAAATGGCAGTGAGAAAGAGAAGAGTTTGTTGGAGAGAAAAACAGAAGGTACAAACCAAGACAATACAAATTGCTGAAGCAAGAACTAGAATGTTAAATGACGTTTCATTTAACAGAAGCATTATTGTGCCCTCCTTTTTCTCACTGTCCAGAAAGCTGTCTGCCCTGGGAAAAGCACAGGGAACAAGGAGGAGATTCTTATTTTCTTGGGACTGAGCCCACCACCAGAAGTCTATTTCCAGAATGGCTTAAAACATCTTCCAGTTGCTGCAAGAGGAAGAGTGGTCAGTGGGAATTTGCAGAGATTAACAACTGAAAGCATTTGTGCTCTGGAAAAAGATCAGATTTGTACTACATATTGTATGGGAAATCCATGCAGCAACACCAATATCCCCAGGGACCCTATTAGTCAAGCCACAAGACAGCCATGAGAAGAGCTGAAATGAAAATTAATAGCAGTTTGGTCTCTTTAGTGACCATGCTCAGGTCCACCATAGAATTTTCTAGGACACTTTTTGAAAGAAAAATATGGGGTCATTCTCTGTCAAGCTATTTCGCTGCTGATAACAACATCCTCCAAACCCAGTCAGATTTTTGTATCACCTCTCAGCTGCCCAGTTCAACTCTTAAACTTCCAAATCCCAACTTGAGGTGATGTTGATCTCAAGCAGGAAATACTTATTTTTAAAGATACTGTTATGGAATTCATATATTGTGTATTTTGTTAAAGAGAAATCTCTTCAGCGTAGCTTTTAAATACATCAGAGGAAAGCAGAGCCAATAAAAGTGGCAGTGAGCTCTGCTGCTGGAAAATACCTGAAGGCCAGCTAGTAAGAACTTTGAAATCTCCCAGTGTTCATTTTGCAGCAGCAAA
>VZTY01002288.1:17756-30656 GCA_013400935.1 Turnix velox
GGGAGGGAGTGTGATGGCCTTGTGTTTCCTTTTCTTGTCTTAATGCTCTGTGGGGTTTGCCTAAGGTCAGACAAATGTTCTTGACCTGCTGGTCACACTTCTCATGGTGCAGCCCAGGATTGGGTTGTCTTTCTGGGCTGTAAGTGCATGCTGGTGGCTCATGTTGAGTTTGTCATCTTCTGACACCCCTAAATCCTTCTCTTCAGGGCTGTACTCAAGCCACTCACCACTCAGCCTGTATCTGTGCTTGGGGTTGCCCTGACCCAGGTGCAGGACCTTGCACTTGATCTTACTGAACTTTATGAGGTTGACATGAGAATAAATCAAACGTTTTTTCTGACAGACCCTGAGCATTGCAGCCTGCTAATTGTGTTTTCATTCTCTTCATAGCCATGTCCTGTTGGGGGAAAATACTGCTTCTAATTGTTCATGTGTGTGCCAAACTGTGACAGCACTCTTTTATCATAGCAAACTTCTTCAGCTAAAGCTAACAGTTGAAGAGCAGCAAAATATCTGGAGCATGCAAACATGCTGTATTTATAGTTTTAGAAACATTTCAGATTTGTCCCCATAGTACAAATGCAGTGTATCTATGCTAGGAAGAGTTCACATACTCCAAAACACAATCTGACATTTACTCTCATTTATTTTGAAATGCAAATGCCCCTCGTTTATTCAGACTTCTTTTTGCAGCTTACTGTCTTATTAGTGATCACGCTGATAGCTTGAATTTCTGAAATGTTGTTGCTAAGCAATGCAACTTCAGGCATGTAATGAGGCTTTCCAGTGGCTACTTGAAGATGAAGAAAATTATCTCAGCTTCCCAGGTTGTTTGATCATCAACCGTGTTAGAATAGTTGGGTGATAAATAAGTTTTCAGCTTGCCCTCATTCTCCTCATTTATTCTTGTGTGCTAACTGAGGCTCATGCAGTATCAGGAAGGAAGTTGTGTATTTTGGGATGCAAAGGCAGAACCAAGGAACTTGTGTAAGACCTTTGTGTGTAACTATCAACAAAATGAAGATTCCCTCTTACAGCTCATTACTTCAGGAAAGAGTGCAGGAGAACTGAGACTCAGATGTCCCAGAGGGACTTCTTCCCACACAAAGTGATGCTGCTTTTTTCCCCACTTGTAGTGCAGATCTCCTGCTGTTGGAACCCTCCAGTGTGACAGGAACAGGCAGCTGTGCTGGTCTGTATGAAGGGGCAAGTCTTCTCACACAGCCTTTCCTCTTGGGAAGCAAAACCCTTGTACCACATTGGTACAGGTTAAATTCTTCTGAAGTGTCCCAACCTGAAGTTCCCCAGTGCATAACAGCAGCTGAGACCTGGCAGAACTTTTGTCTTAGGCTCTCACCAGTGCAGCAGTGCCACCTGGGCTCTGGGGCTCTGGCTGCTCTTTCCTTTTTTAACTCCTTTATAGATATGAGATTACCTTCAAATGGGAAGTTGAAGCAAATGGGAGCAATGCCCTGAATATCTAACCTCCTCCTGCATGTGCTGCTCAAAGGAAAGCAAGGTCCAGCTGCCTGAGTCAGGCACACACCACCTTGACCTTGATCTCTGTGCCTTCATCCCCTGCCCACCAAAGGAGGCAGCATCTACAAAGTGGTGAAGATCAACCAGTGTCTGAAACAGTCTGAAGTAACAATGATGAAGGCCAGAGAAAAGGCCAGAAGAAAATAGAATCTTTATTCGGGGCTGGTTTGAAAAGTCTACAGTAGAAAAGGCCTGGGGCTATGAACTGCAGGGAAAATAAAGGAAGCAAAATAAAATATTGACCATCTGCTCAACAAATGGCTTGCCTTCTCCCATGCACTTTACAGTGTAGGGGACTGAGGGAGAAAGAATGTAGCAGTCACATAGGTGGGCTGAACTGAAGCTGCCCAAACAACTGCCATGTTGTCTCTACATTTCAGACCCTGGTTTTTGCAGTCTAACATTTATTTGTGTATGCTGTTGGTAGGGGTGTACAGACTGGGCTTTTCTTGAGGATCAGGATTTTTTATGCCCCTCATTCTGCTAGAATAAAGATGTCTGCTACTACTGAGAGCTGCTTTTGCAAAACTACAGAGCAATCTTGCATTGAAAAACGGATGTGCAATGTAAAATGGTACAGTTCTCACCCTGGAGGACCTCTTCTCGTGTGCTTTTTTCCCTGCTCACAGTGAGGCAGCAGTTTCAGAGGACTCGCCCACCCTGCCAAGATAGATCTTTCTGCTGGTGAAGGAGTGGTATTTTTCTGTCCTCACTAAGACAGTTTTGCCTGTTCAACACTCAACAGCTTAAGGATTCAATGCTGGAAAAGAACATTTTAAAGCTTCTGGTTTTGAACATCTTTGACTTCATTTCTGGCCAAACAGCCACTAAATCCATACTTGCAGTGTGTAGACACGGACCTAATCTAAACATCAGATTAATTCTCTTATCCATGGGCAAGCAAGCCCTGAAAGACATGCAGCCAAACATTTATGTAATATTCGATGTGCTGCTCTTGTAATTGAATCATAGAATGGTTTGGGTTGGAAGGACCTTAAAGATAATCTAGTTCCAACCCCCCTGCCACAGACAGGGACATCTTCCACTAGACCAGGCTGTTCAGTGCCTCATCCAGCCTAAATGGATGGATATAAGATATATAGATAAGACAGGTATTGCCAAATATTTGTGCTCTGGGGGAGTTTTCTGTCCATTTTGGATTCTCATGTTCTCTAGACACAGCCCTCTGTCAGAAGGTGTTTTTTTTTACATCTTGTAGACGCAGCCAACTGTGTGTCAGATGATACAATGGAGGGGGAAGTGCATGGAGAAAGGATGGATGTTCTTACTTTTAAAGAAGGGAGAGAAATTGGAAATTAAAAAAAAAAAACACAAAACAAACACAGAAAAAAAAACACAAAAAAACCCCACAGCTTAGCTCAGAGTTGTTGTAAATTTGATATGTTGTTGTAAAATTGATTTATCTGTATGTGTCTGGGCTCTGGAGCTTGAAATCTACATTGGGTTCACCTCAGCAGCAGCCCCCACGAATCCAAAGCCAGACCTTTAAACTCCGGATAAAACCCACCCCTGCTGTAGGGATATTCTCACTCACCTAAACTTGGAATGCAAGCACATTCCCCTGCTTTCCTGTGCTGAGAAAACCAGCTGAGGGCACTGGCTCTGAAAGTATCTGGAGAAAGTCACCCCTAGGTAGGCAGCACACCTCATATTTTAACACTCACTGAGCATCTCAGCCGCTTTGATCCTTAAAATGATTTTTGTCTTATCACTGCAGGCACAATCAGTTGTTCTTGGTTTGTGCATTTCCCTCCCTCAGTGGCACCCATGATTTGTGGCTCTCTGGGAACAGGATTTCGTTCACTTATCTGTGATAAAGTGTTCAAAGTTAAGTCATTAATCTTTTAGACTGGCATTTAACACTATACTGGCTGAGGATTTTGGCAGCTGGAATCCTCTGGAAGAAAAAGTTGGCTAATTAAAATCCTCCCTTTCCAGTCAATTAGGAAAAATGTCTTTTCTAAGGAGAAATAGCAATTAAAAAAAAAAAAAGATACAACTAGCATTCAGTGAGAATAAACTGATCATGTAATCAAAGATTCTCTCTAGTGTGGCAGTTAAAATTAAGCATTGTGAACTGTGAATAATGTTTCCATCTCTGAACAAGTTCATAAATACCTTAACCCTTAGTAGGCTGCCTGATTCCAGGATGTCAAGCTGGTTTGACATGCTCTAGCCACACACAAGCAGACACAAAAGCAGGGAAAAAACCTGTGCATCTTCAAAATAACCATTTCCTTTCTCTACCATTTCATACTTTCAGATTGTTTTTCATAGAATAGAATCATAGAATAGTTTGGGTTGGAAGGGACCTTAAAAATCATCTAGTTCTACCCCCCTGTCATGGGCAGGGACACCTCCCACTAGACCAGGTTGCTCACTGCCTCATCCTCCTTTTGCCAGCACCTCTGCCTGCTGCTCTGCTCTGGCACAGGGCTAGTAGGATGTTGTTGGTCCTCAGGGCTGGAGGCTACCCCGGGGATGACTATAGGATTAATAGGAAGTGGAATATGCAGAGAAATATAGGAGAGGGCCCCGAGGAAAGAGAAGGATTCACAGCAGCCTGAGTACTGAGATTAGCAATTGGTGTCCTGAAGACTCCTGGGCCACACAAATGCTTCCTCTGTGCCATATGGGAGGGAGCCACATAAGTGGTTCAGGCAGGTCTTGCTGGGAGCTCCTCATTCATGAGGCAACTGATCAAAGGAATCTGGCAAATGGCTTCTAAACTTGGGGTGAACAACAGGATTTGTATTGCCTGGGCCACCTTCAAGGTCACTGATTTCGTTATGGGGTCAATGATCGGGTTCTCACTCTGTGGATGACAAAGGCAGGGTGGAAGAAAGTTTAGCTTCTGGGGCCCCCCATGAATGGACAGAGATGCTTTTCAGTCATTGTAATTCAAGTGTCCACAGTCAAGGAGGAGACGGTGCCTCTAGAAATAAGATTAACAGCCAGTGTGCTTCACAAGAGGGCTTGAGGATTGATTAATACACTGTGACTGCTTGATAGCAGAGAAGTGCTACACACCAACACACCCAGGGGACTGCCAGTGCTGTATGAGATTAGAGCATGAGTCCATGAACTTCAGATATACAGTTTTGCTTCAAGTGTTTTGTAATAGAGTGTGAGCAGATGAAGATGTACGTAGGGCCAGTGGCCCATCTGAGGAGGTTACAGCCTCCTCTGACATTTAAACACAGCAAATCTTCAGCAAAGGACTAGTAATGTGTGATATGTGTGTATTGCTTTTGCATAAGTAATTGATAGCTCATTAACAGCCCATTAGAGTGAAAGCTCCTGGGATGAAGAGCATGCTTTCTGTTCTTACTTGAAAACTTAAAACACATAGAAGGAAAATAAATTATCCCATTTTAGACTCTGAAGCAGGATTCTCAGTAGCAAGATCTTTTTTCTGGCTTCCAGTTACTATAATCAGCCAACCTCAGGGAGACAGGGGACTTTGCATCTTTACTGTAGGAGCTGCAATTCTACAGGGCCCATAAAGTTTTTGCAGTAGGCTTTTTTACTGTTCTGCAACATACTGCCCTTCTCACACCTCCATGGTCCAAGGATCTGCTCTTCACAATCACATTAAGTGGCCAGATTTTTTTTCTCCTGGCTGAAAACCTAAAAGCTGGGAGAAGGGAATTTTTTTATTCTCAGACAGTTTATTCCAAGTACAGACATGAATCATAGAATCATAGAATAGTTCGGGTTGGAAGGGACCTTAAAGATCATCGAGTTCCAACGCCCCTGCCACAGGCAAGGAGACCTCCCACTAGATCAAGCTGCTCAGTGCCATGTCCAGCCTGGTCTTGAACACCTCCAGAGAGGAGGCATCCACAACCTCTCTGGGCAACCTGTTCTAGTGCTTCACCACCCTCACTGTAAAGAATTTCTTTTTTATGTCAAGTCTAAACCTACCCCCTTCCAATTTACATCCATTGTTTCTAGTCCTCCCATCCGATACAATATTAAAAAGTCCTTCCCTGCCTTTCTGTAGGACCCCCTCAGGTACTGATAAGTTAATAAAATAGTGCTGATCTAAGGTCAAAAGCATTTCCTCTGCTCCTGTGTTTACTTTGCAACAGATTAGGGAATAAGAGGAAGTCTGGTGGAAGAAAAAACAAAAATGTGTACCTTGAGATATGTGAGACAGAAGTTTTGCCATAAAAAGGATCACCATGTCTTCCACTTTTCTAGCTTGTAAGTCTTTTTCAAGACTTAGCACAAATAAAATCTGCATAGACAGACTTTGTTTGGCACTGAATATGTAAGACAAACAAGGCATTTAGCAACTGTGGTAAAATTATTCATTTCCTCTGACAATTTCTAAAATCAAAGATATGTATTTTGGAATAATACATACTAACTAAGAAAGTAATTGAAGAAAATTCTTCCACTGATGTTACCAAATTAATCATAACCTTCCAATGCTCTTTCTACAATGTTAATTTCCTTACTGGAGGCTCAGTTTATTCTATTGTGCTCCTCCTACATCATGGCAGTGGCAAACAAGTAGACAATGACTGGGAAAATGCACATTTATTCAGGAGAATTAGGTGCATCTACACTTCTTCTGAGTGTCTAAATGCTCTTAATGATTGTATTTCCCAGACAAAAGCAATTTCTGGTTTGTAACTCGGGAAACCTAACAAAAGGCAAGCAGATACTATTGTTACTTGATCCCATCAAGTATTCAAATTGCAAGAAGAGTTGAGAAAATAATCTTCTTCTTACAAAGATAATGTTATTTTTGATAAATAGACCGAACCCAATAAAAAGAGGTATTTTGTGAGGAAATGGACAGGATGAAATGGAAAAGTTCAGTGGGAACTGCAGATTGCTTGGGATCATTGAATGAGTTGAACTGCCTGAGGATGCCTAAGTTGGGTCATGCAGGACAGGGCAGCTCAGCCTCAGATAAGATGATAGAGATAATCCCAGAGTGGAGACCCTCTGGCTCAAAGCCTGACCAAGCCTACACTTGCCTGAGGACCTCAAACTCTACCATGCTGCAGTTGTGTTACAGGAACAAGGGCAAGAAGCACACTTCCAGACATTTCTTTTGGAACTGTGGAAGATAAATAGGGAACTATTAATGATAAAGACTTCAGGGAAGTGTAGGAACATCTGCCCTGGAAGCTTGCAGTGAACCAGACGTGTCTGCTTTGCAGGTGTGTACCCAAGAGACAAACAGCATGGATTTTGCATCTCACCTCCCAGCCAAAGGGCTTTTCTTCTGAAATTCTCCTTCTGAAGAGTGTTTCTTAGTGATAAGTTTGAGTACAGCTTTTGTATTGAGCCTCATCTAAGATCATCACCAGCAAAAACATCTGCTGAGTGTCTGGAATTAAGAAATTTCCCTTTCATCATGAGTGATTCCACATTCATCCATTATTCAGCCATCTTCTCAGATGAGTTGTGAGCCCAGAGAGAAGCTGGTCAAGACAGATCACCCCTCTGATCAACTATGGCAATTTTGATAGTCTTGATAGTAATATTAATACTCTACAAATCAGATAGACTTGTTTTTTAAAGGTATTTAGGCACCTAATTTGCACTGTAATGAATTCAAAGGTCTCCGAATTAATTCTTTTGCAAGGAGCTCCTTTTAGGGAAAGAATGCTGCTTGTCTTTCTCACTTAAAATGAAGTAAAAGATCTAAAGTCTGCTAATGAGGAGTGATATTCTTGAGTGCCAATTTAAATGGAAAAAATTGCTTTCATTATGCAGATTTTGATGTTGGCCGAGTCATGACACTGCTTCCTCCAGAGGATTAATTTAAGTCCAGTAAAGCAGAAAAGAATCCCCTTGAAAGTGAGGAGGTGAACAAGAAGTGAAATTGATTTATGCAAAGTAAGAAAGTCCTAAAAGTGTTGCAGATTATGCAAATGATTATGAAATAATAAAATAAAAAAAAAATAGGACCAAAGCAATCTGAAATTTTGAGGAAAAAAAAATTACATTGTACAAGAAATACTCTACAATTAAAAGAATAATTATTTGATTTTGTAAATTAAGTAAGTTTATGATAACCTTAAGAGGAGATAAGAGTGCAATGCATATTAAAATGGGCTCTGGCCTTCCCTGAGACAAGACCTTTGCCAACTCCTGTGACAGAAACATTGAAGAAGAACACCCATGTGTGGTTATTTTTAAATAGCATCACTGCCAGCTGGCAGACCAAATTCTGCTGCTTTAGAGACTAGAGAAAGAGGAATCTGATTAGTATCTAATACAAGGTGCAAGTTCAGGCTCATTAGCCAGTGGTGATGAAAGCATTAACGCCCATCAAGGCGTGCATTTACTCTGAGCACATTGGCTCATTAGTAGGATGAAGGTCTCTTTCCTCACCATGTATCTGAGGTGTGAAAGGGTCTTAAGGCAGCTCTGTGCTTTGCCAGGAGCACCACCACCTCCTCCTGCTGACAACCGAAGGGACATCCCGCTACAATTGTCACCAGGGCAGGACTAGACTGGGGTAGGTCTTTTTAATAGGGTTCAAGATGGCAGGGCTAGGAGTAATAGATGCAGATTGGAAGAGGGTAGATTTAGGCTGGATATAAGAAATAAGTTCTTTATTTGTGAGGGTGCTGAGACACTGGAACAGGTTGCCCAAAGAGGCTGTGGATGTCACCTCCCTGGAGGTGTTTAAAGCCGGGCTGGATGAAGCATTGAACGACCTAGTCTAGTGGCAGGAGGATTGGAACGAGATGGTTTTTAAGGTCCCTTCCAATCCAAACCAATCTATGATTCTATGACTTCTCCTGGCAACATTTCACACAGAGAAACTTCCCCCACCCAAGGTGCCTGCTAGGTGTACATCATGGTGCAGAGAAGGAAACTGGCACTTCCATGATGGCAGGTTTTAGAGGAAAAGTCTAGAAATGTCAACTTTCGAAAGAGAAGAAGGTTTGTTGCTATGGTCCATAGAGGGGTTTAGTCAACCAGCTTTCAAATGTAATTCTCCACATTACATTTGGGCAGATCAGGTGCACAGAACCAGAGCTGGTTTGGTACCACCAAGAAGGATAGGGAACTGCTTGAGATAGTCCAGTGCAGAGCCACAAAGATGATGAAGGGATTGGAGCATCTCCCACTTGGACAATGAGCCAGTGGCTGCAACTCTTTGAGTGCAACCATTCAACCGTCTCCTTATCCAGCGAGTGGTCCATCCATCAAACCCATTCTTTTCTAGTTTGGTGACCTGGATGTCCTGCGTGACAGTGTCAAAAGCCTTGCACAAGTCCATGTAGATGATGTCAGTTGCCTTTCTTTTATCCACCGATGGTGTAACTCCATCATAGAAGGCCACCAAATTTTCTCTTTCATAAATTTCAGCGTCACCAAATTTATCCAGAAACATTGTGTTTGTTTAGTGTTGTCACATGTTGGAGTAGATACAGACATGAAAGAGATACAAAAGAAGTGAATTGTTACATCTTTCCAAACCACTTAAATCTCTCCTCCTGCAACAGCCTGTCATTGTTCAGGGAAATGTGACACACTGACACTCCTTGAGAGCAGCATGAATACTTGTGCTCAGTTTTGTTAGCCTGTGTACAAGTACTTCTACAAAAACTATAACTTGTGAAGAGGGTCAAGTCACAGACACATTTGCTCAGTGAAAGTTTAGAGAAAAATAGAGAAGAGCAGGGTCCATTCTCCAAGAAGAAAGTGCTCTTTTTTTCCTTAGCCCTCTCTTTTATAGGCTTTCAAGTGTCTTTCATTTCTCAGATCTTCTCTTCAGACATGATGAACTGCCAGCCATTGTGTTATTGCTGGGAAGGAATCTGTCTTCATTGACTATGTCAGTGTTTCTTGTTGTGAGCTCCATTGTAGGAGGCATAAAAATACATTGTGTAGTGAAAGATGCACAATATATGCAGCAAAAAAACTCCTCTAGTGCACCACACCAAAAAAAGGGAAATTCTAATAACAGGAAAATGATCTTATTTCTACTTGTACCTTTCATCCTTCTGATCTTATATTAACTATGCATAGAATATATTAAGGCTTTTTATTATTTTGGGGAATAGTAGTTTAATATAAAGTTATCTATTAATCCATCAGGACCAGCTGTATATCTACAAAGATGGTTGTTTCACAGGAATTGTATTTTACATCACAAGTGGTTACTCCAAGAAGAAATTTCTAATGAAAAGGAATTATCCTGATTATTAATGAGTTCCAAATGAATTCAAGTCCCATGATAATGACAGGCTTAAAATAACACACAGACTGCAAATACTGGCTGTGGCTGATCTGATCAATGTCGTATTGAAATCAAGCTTCAAAAAGGCAATCAGACAAAATTGAGTCAATTTGACTCCAGAAAGTAATTGTTTTGCTTATGTCATATTCACCTCTCAAAAGTGTTCACAAAAATGACCTTGCGCTTCACAAATCCATTGATTTTTCTACCTTCCCAAGAGGCAAAGTTTTAAAAAAAAAAAAAAAAAAGAGTGAAAGATACAGTTTCACATACTGAAGTGAAAAAAAAAAAAAAAAGGGAAAAAAGGAGTAACAGAAACTCCAGGGACAAAGGGACAACGATCATTCTAAAGACAAGTTAAATGAAAGAAAGCTCACTATGCAGGAGGGTGGACATTCCCCAAAGTAAAGCCTGAAGATAAATGCAATGTATTGTCACCACAATAGCTTGGTGTAAGAAAACTGATGCCTTTTTATTCCTTTGTTTACCATCCTGTGTTGCAGGCACTCAGAGAAGGCAAAGGCAATGGAAACAAAACTATTATAAGAGGTCACATAATGTCTTGAATGGAAGAAATACTAATTTTCTATCCTGGAAGGCAACTTCTGGCACTGGAAGATGTGTATTGCTGGCAGCCCTGGACGCTTGTTTGAATCCTATAGTATGGAAATGAGTTGGCAAGACCACAGAAACTATTTTCACTGGCCACAGTGAAGTTCCTGGTACCTGGGATTTCTTCTTCAGTGTAAAGTGAATTTCTGCTGCCTCTGTTTCCTCACTGCAAAGTGAAAGATGTGTTGTCATCACTGCACTGTGAGACACCTCATGTGCCAGGAGCCCTCTGCCTCCTCCACCAAGAGTTACCGAGTGAGCTTCAATGACTTGCAAGGAAAGTGAGTTAGAAGGAAAGAGAAGGAAGTTTACTGGAGTGTAACAAGGGCAAACACTCTCTGTAACATCTTTTCCCCTGTGGCTGTGCATCATTAAGCCTCACTGAGGTGGGTGAGGAGTGAGATTCATCCCTGCCACAGGTCTTCTTGTAGATATCTGTTTCCATGTATGTACTTCTTGCAGTGGCAGTGCCCTCAAATGCAGCTCATGGTCCTCTCTGAGTTTCCCTCCCTGTCCCTGCCCCACTCCATTCAGTTCTTTTAGGTGGGCCAGCAGTGGGATAGAAGCTTGCGCTGCTTCCTGGCTGAGATTTATTTCTTCTAACAGAGATTTTAAAGTATATCCCTATACAGGCTCAAAGGAAGTTGCTGGTTTCTGTTTGGTATTTATTTTTGACACTTTCAGAAAGAGTGGATGGTGTTGTTTTCCTGGCAGTAGATGCTCTACAGAAAAAGGCAGCTTGAAGAAAACAACAACCTAAACCAAGGATGGTGATCTTGGCAGGGGAAGAATCATCTGCTGGCTTCAACTCCATGTACTGCCTGGAATTCAAACAAGTAAAGGCACACTGCAAACATGACAAATTGCAGTAGGGGTTACCATTGTGGTTAAACTCATTCTTGAGCAGATCCCTTGAAAGCTCACTTCCTCCTCTTCTTCCTTTCCACTCCTGAGCTGCTCATCCAGTAGGCAGCCACCTGAGGTGGGCATTTATTTGGACATGCTGGCAGATTATAGAAAAATCTGGCATCCAGTTATTAATGATGGCATTAATCTCTGCTGGTGACAGAAGTATTTCTGGGTAAGAGTGTTGTGTCAGTAAACTTAATCTGTAATTAACAAACTGTGCATACTTTGCAGCTGATGGCATTCACAATTCGGATTCTAATGGCTTATGAAATATAAGTATGTGCAGTGCTTTAGTAAGAAAGCGTATTTCTGGTTTGTCATTCCTATTCAGCCCCTTTGAAGTTGTGGGATTTCAAAATCAAGCAGATGAGCATCCTGCAAGAAAGCCCCATCTTCCTGTGGTTCCTTAATACGTGCTAATGCTTTCTTTCATTGAATTGTGGCAGCTCATTCTCTCAGTATTCCATGAGATGCCAAGGAGGAATAGTTGTGATTGCTGAATAGCACTGCAGATTCAGCTGTCCTGTGGGGGATCAGATAGTTCTGATTCTTAGGAATGTGGGAAATGTTGAGAATCTCAGCTTTCTGAAGCATACACAATATATGCCAGGGCACGTAGCTAACCAATAATGATGAGTGAATACAGTAAACCCAGCAGAGACTGCTGTTGTATTCAAACACATTTTCATTTGCAACCAGCAGCAACATCTCCTTTTACCCCCTTGCAGATAAACAAGACATCACGGTTGCATTCCCTTGTCACATTGACCTGCTTCTCTGGGATTTTGTGCAGTGCTTAACAGTTGGCATGGCTCACAGGAACAGGGTGAGCTCCCTCTTCTTCAGACAGGCTCTGGGCTGAAGCTGGGATCTGTTCTTGGCTATGTGCAGTCTCTGGGACTGATTTTCACTACTCCACAACACATTCATCTCCTCTTGCTCCTCATGGCACTATGTAATTAACTTGCTTGATATGAGTATAAAGTGAGAGACACAAACCCACGAGCAACTTGGTCTTTACTGGTCCTTTGAGTTCTCTGTGGCTAGCACTGATATTTTTGCAACATCAAAACTAAGGGAGCAATTCAAGTGCCTGGACAGAGAAACGTGTGCCATTTCAGGCACACAAAACACCTCCATAAGGCTGAAAGCCACGTCACAATTCTTGGACCAGCAGCTGGAGATGCTGTGACACTGCAGCACCTTTGAGAAACCTTCATGGTGGTGGTTAAGTCAATTGAATTGCACCCTCAGAGTAAGGCTTGGAAAAGGTGAGATTTTACAAACAGATATTGAAGTTCTAACATTTCACTCATAATTGCATTCTCTCTCTCTCTGTTTTCCCACATTTCACCTCATAATTTGAATTTGTTCCTTTGGGTATTCCCTGACTCAGTACCAGTGGGGAAAACTCCAGGCAAAGACAAATGAAGTATCTGCTTTGTGCTGGATAAATTCTTCTTGGAGAAAAAATTTAACTGACATAAGGAGAAGGAAGAACTACACTGAGACTCTGGCAATACTGCTGTCTGTTTCCCTGTTAGAGTTAGATATGTTGCAGTTATCTGTTCTTATATATATATATATGTTTATATATA
>VZTY01002288.1:30688-47435 GCA_013400935.1 Turnix velox
ATATAAATTTGATTTTTTCAATAAGATTTTAAAAAAAAAATCTTCTATTTATAACTTCTTAGAAGTTCACTTCTTTTTGCCCCTAGTGTCTTTTATTGCTGAATATGAAATAGTAGCAGCTGTATTCTTAGAAGTGATTTATTTTCTGATGTCAGTATTTTATTTTTTCTTTGGAAAAAAAAAAGCTTTTTCAAAGCTATTTCAGAAGTCTAAATTAACTTGGAGAAGGACCAGTGATTCTGAGAAATAAAAGCAAGAGTCAGAAGGAAATGAAAATGATGAAAGGAAAGGAGTAAGTAAGAAGTGGAAAGCAGGATGAAGGAAAGGAGAGAAAGTTAGGGGTGCAGCTCAGGCAATATTTATAAAAATCCAAGTTCTGTCACAGTCTTGCATCTACCAAATGCTATTTTGACAAATAAGAAATGTAAGAAGGGTATGAAGGTCTGGCTTCAGCTCTCCTGTTCACAAGGTATGCAACTATTTTTAAAGAAAAGATAGAAATGTCAGCATTTCTACACCTGGGAAAAATGAGGATTAACAAGGTGACTTGTCACAAGATCTGTCATCATTATGATTGTCTTGTTGGTATTCTGCAAGCTGCTTCTGAGTTTTATATCCATTTACTTCATGTGCAGGTAATTCCTACCTTCACAGGCTTGTCTCTGACCCTCTCAGAATCCACCAAGTGATGTCTTGAGTGGGTGCTACGTCACGTCTCCTGAATTCCTTGCTCCTTAGGTGGGCATTGCTGTTATTTTTAAGCATCCTCAAGAAAGATGGAGAATATTCAGAAGAGAAGGGGTGAACAGGCAGAGAAAACATAAACATCTCCTCCAGAGACATCATCTTCTCTGGAGACATTCAAAGCTCACCTGGACACATTCCTGTGTGACTTGATCTAGGTGTTCCTGCTCTGGCAGGGGGATTGATTTTTTGAGGTACCTTCTTATCCCTGATATTCTGTGATTCTGTTATCTCAGTAAGATTGGTTGACCTGAGCTCGTTTGGCAGCCAGTTTCTCCCCATGGCTGAGCACTTGCACACACAAGGCTGGAGCACTAGCTTTGTTCTTCAATAGGACAGAGCCATCAACAAACTGGAGAGGATGTTTTGGGATGATCAAGGCGATGGAGCAGGTGTCAAATGAGAGAAGACTTGAGAGGACTAAATTCATTAACCTTTTATTTGCTGTAAGAATCAGGCATTGCCACAAGACAGATAATTAGTAAGCTATATAACTAAAATTAAAGGTTGTAAAATGGGTTTTTAAAAGACTTTTACATGGTTCTATAAGAGGAACCCCATAGAGTAGTAGGTCTATCTATTCCTTCTTGCTCCCATGCAAAGCCACCGCAATAGAATCATAGAATAGTTTGGGTTGGAAGGGATCTTAAAGATCATCAAGCCCCTGCTATAGGTAGGGACACCTCCCACTACATCAGGCTGCTTAGTACCTTGTCCAGCCTGGCCTTAAACACCTCCAGGGTGGGGGCATCCACAACCTCTCTGGGCAACCTGTTCCATTGTTTCCCTACCCTCACCGTAAAGAATTTCTTTCTTATATCTAGCCTGAATCTCGCCTCATCCAATTTACATCCATTTTTTCTGGTCCTTCCATCACATATCCTATTCAAAAGTCCTACCCCTGCCTTTCTGTAGACCCCCTTCAGGTATTGATAAACTACTACAATACAGGTGACCCAGGCTATAGGAGATACTTTCTGATCACTTACCACAGAACCAGTGATAGTACTTGGTGCTTTATTCTTGCACATTGAAATACTGCAAGATGAAGGTGGTTTTATTACCATAATTGTGCTGTCAGAGCAGGTCTCCACTGCTTCTCAGTGAGTGAGAGGTGTTTCAAAAAGGGAGACGAGCTTAGACCTGAGGCTCATGGCATGCCCTCCCTGTTGGGTGTTGTCCAACAGGGTCTGACCATGATGGTCAGAAATGACAGCTATAACAAGGTTCATCAGCAGACCCTGAGATGGAAAGCAAGCAATTGGGAACAAGGATCACCTAGGAACTCACATCAGGAACTAAAGGAGAGGGGGCTGGAGAGAGAGCCAGAGACAAGGCTGCAACGTACAACTGAGAGCTGAGAAAGTGTGTTCTGTGTCATCTCCAGCCTCATGGGCAGAAAGGAACCTGTAGTTTTTACAGTTAAAAACACCTGCTGCTTTTAATGGGGATAGTGGGAGGTGTCCCTGCCTATGGCAGGGGGGTTGAAACTAGATGATCTTTAAGGTCCTTTCCAACCCTAACCATTCTATGATTCTATGAACTGAAGGATCCTAACATACAACCAGCACTGCTGCAGCATCACTGGAGCAAGGAATGGATGGCCCCATGCTAAGCTGAAATGGAGCTTCTGGCCCCAGCAGAGGCTGGGCAGGAGTGTTAAGTCCCATGGTTGGCCTCAGGGCCCTGACATCTATGTAACTGACTTGTTGCAAAGCAGGGGAAGTATGAAAGGAGGCTGCTTAGCAGTTGCACTGTGCTGCATAGCTTCAGGCACAACAGGCAGGGAAAGAAAAAAAAAAGTAGGTCTTTTCTCACTCTCAAAGTTTTCTGGTGGATGAAATATGCAGGAACCTATTTTTGGAGGAGATCAGCTAATGAGAGGGCAACTCACGTGCTCAGTTGTTTCTCGCTGCATGAGAGACAAGAAGAGTGGAAAACACCCTTAGCTCACCAGGTAGCCAGCCAAGAACGTCCATGCATGCTCACCATTTTGTTCACATTCCATCTAAAAAGACTGGAATATCAAATGAGTTTCCTAAATGCATTTCTAATGTCTGAAATAAAAAGAAAATAAAATCACGGTGCTCTGCTTCCAAAAATATCGTGTCCTTATGTTCTGGCTTGCTACTTGTGGCTGAGGTGCTGGGCAGGTTCAGATACATCCTCCATGGACCAGAGCAAGGGAAAACACATACTCTGTAATTGCATCCTACTGCAACTAGGGAAGGAAGGGGAAAAGGCACTAAAAATGGATAGCTGTCTCTCCCTGAAACTCATCCTTCCTCTAAAGATTATAGGTAGCCTGCATTGAGCTCCATCTTGGAACACATCTGGATGGACAGAAGCAATCAATGCTCTCCATGGCTGCCAAAACCTCACCTTCCTCCTTCACCTTCCTTCCTTCCTTCAGCTTCCTTCCTTCCTTCCTTCCTTTACTTTCNTTGGAGGAGATCAGCTAATGAGAGGGCAACTCACGTGCTCAGTTGTTTCTCACTGCATGAGAGACAAGAAGAGTGGAAAACACCCTTAGCTCACCAGGTAGCCAGCCAAGAACGTCCATGCATGCTCACCATTTTGTTCACATTCCATCTAAAAAGACTGGAATATCAAATGAGTTTCCTAAATGCATTTCTAATGTCTGAAATAAAAAGAAAATAAAATCACGGTGCTCTGCTTCCAAAAATATCGTGTCCTTATGTTCTGGCTTGCTACTTGTGGCTGAGGTGCTGGGCAGGTTCAGATACATCCTCCATGGACCAGAGCAAGGGAAAACACATACTCTGTAATTGCATCTTACTGCAACTAGAGAAGGAAGGGGAAAAGGCACTAAAAATGGATAGCTGTCTCTCCCTGAAATTCATCCTTCCTCTAAAGATTATAGGTAGCCTGCATTGAGCTCCATCTTGGAACACATCTGGATGGACAGAAGCAATCAATGTTCTCCATGCCTCCCTTCCTCCCTTCCTCCCTTCCTCCCTCCCCTTCCAGCAGAGCAGTGAGTGTGTTTGGAACGTGCCTCTGGAAAGAGAAGCCTGCTGTTTTGGCCAGTAGGTAGATAAGCTAGTACTTCCCAATGAATTATGAATCTCCTGCCCTTTCCCAGGACATCCCATCTGTGTCCACATCCCTAGGCATGATTTTAATGTCTGATGGTAGCCACCAGACAGCAGGGCTCAGCCCACCCTTGCCAAAGTGTCCCGGAGGGGATGGCACAGCCAAGCCTGGTTTCCTCCCACCTTCCCACACCACTGCATGCCAGACAGAAATTAGCCCTTTGTTAATTAAAATCAACAGAAACCCAGTGGTGTCAGGTTGTTTGTTACAGGCTGTAGGCAAGAATCCCTGCTTTTAGGATCATGTGGAAACCTCTGGTAACAACGTGGGGCAAACTGGAAATAGTGGTGCACCAGCCTTTTTTTAATGCTACATAGCTCCTGCTGCCCCTTCCTCATGTTTCCTATTATGGCTTGCCTGAATTCGTAGAATTAATTGAAAGCAAGCATTAAAGGGATTGTTACACATCTGAGCAAGGAGAAGTAAAATAATGACCTGGTTAAGCCAGGCTCAGGTAGTCAGCTTCAAAGGAGAGAGGATAACAATGTCTGGTGTTACCCAGCCAGGCTGGGAGGCTCCTCTGGTAGATGAGCCCTGCTTTCAAAGAAGCCTCTAACACCTCCAAGATTCCAGGAAAGGGCAAGGGATTATGTGGACTGGGAAAAGCTGACAGGCTAAAGATATGCTAAAAAATAGAAATTAATCAGGGGAACCAGGCAGCAAGCTTCCAGTTCTCCATGTTGGGGAAAATGCCAGGTCTTTCTAAGCTGCAGAAAGGAGAGTTAAATATGAGGACAAAAATAATGTGCAAGGCACATCTCTTAAATCCATTCTACTACTAGCTGGGCAGCTTTTTGTCAGCATAAATAATATTTTTGTTTTGGTTAAGCTGCTGTTGTAGCTTAACTACAGCTTAAGGTAGCTGTAGCCTAAGGTCCCCAGAAGGGGACCTTTATGTTTCAGTGCTGGCAGCCCCACATTCCAAATTCTGGTGTGACAAGCAGAATTTCATCCAGGAGGCATCCTCTGGCACATTTGGGATGGAGGAAGGGAGAGGGAGTGCACACAGAGGCCCTGAGCAGAAACAATAGCACATCTAACCCAAAAGCACTGTAGCAAAGGATTTAAGGCTTCCTGGAGTGACATTGTACATGGCCTGTCTGGTTCTTCCTGGCCAGTGGAAGAGCTGTGCTTATAATCCTACACTGTTGACCAAGTGATCATTTTTTTCTTTATAAATCAGCCTGTAATTCCTCATAAATCCATCTTGCTCTCTCACAGAGATTGCATTGACTTTTCATTCTTCACTCCCCGTGGCAGGCCGTGGTTAGAGAAAACACCATGGTGAGCTGCTCATGCTTCAATGGCTCTCTCACAAATGGGCTCGTCAATAATTAAATTAGTATATTTTCAGACAATGAAGAAAATATTTTCTACAGAGTTGAGAGCTAGCAGTGCTCTGCTCTCAGAATATTTTAAGTCCACAAAGGCCACTGCAGGATCTAAACCCAGCGCAGAAAAAAAAATAAAAAGAAAAAAAATTAAGAAGAAGAAACAAAAGCAACTGAATTTCCACAGTTTTCATTAATTGAATTTAGCCTGAATAATTCATGTAGTGCCTCTCTGTAGTACATTTTTTGGGTTGGACTAAAGGCTCTTCAGAAAGTTGGGCAGTGAAATAATCTTTTTTACAGGTGAGGAAGCTGAGATAATCTCCTTGCAGGCAGGGCTTTCCCAAAGCAGGCACAAAGCCCCTTTGTGGTGGCCTTAGCTCTGCAAGAAGATAAACCTGGTCCTGTGAATTATGAAACCAGCTCCAGAAATTTGGCTTCTAACCCAGAATGTGACACTAGGAGGAGTGACATTTCTGCAAATGAGGCCACAACATTGACCTTAGCAGTCAAGTTTTTAATTTAACACCATTCTGTGTTGACCAAATCAGTAGAAATATGAAAACCAGAAGTGACAGGGGATCATAGTGAAGTTTTTCTTTGCCTTCAAAGCCTGATGACACACAGCCGTTTGGTAGTCCTCTCCTCAGCCATGGTTTTGTGATGTGAAGGCACAGAATCATAGAATAGTTTGGGTTGGAAGGGACCTTAAAGATCATCAAGGTCCAACCCCACTGCCATAGGCAGAGACACCTCCCACTAAATCAGGCTGCTCAGTGCTTTGTCCAGCCTGGCCTTAAACACTTCCAGAGAGGGGGCATCCACAACCTCTCTGGGCAACCTGTTCCAGTGTTCCACTACCCTCATCACAAAGAGTTTCTTTCTCTGAAAGAAGGGGGCCTGAATCTACCCCCTTCCATATTGTATCAATTATTTCTAGTCCTTCCATTAAATATCCTACTAAAAAGTCCTACCCCTGCCTTTCTGTAGCCCCCTTCAGGTACTGAGAAGTTGCTATGAGGTCCCCCCTGAGCCTTCTCTTCACCAAGCTGAACAACCCCAACTCCTTCAGCCTGTCTCCAAAAGCAGGACCATTAGCAGTGCTGCTGCTTGCCCAGCTCACCTTGCACTCTGGCAAACCCAGTGCAGACCCAGCTCTGTGTAAAAATGACCTATTAAAAACACACCTTGAGAACCTGTGTTGATACCTTCATCACATTCACAGTGTTGTAGGAAGAAAACATACCTGTGCACCTTAGGCAGCAGTGATGCATTTGAGCAGAGTGGTAAGAAGAGGCAGGGTGATGGGCAAGAGGAGAAGAAGACACTGATACCTTGGGCTGGAACTGCTACATGAGACCTTGTCTTATAAAGCCATAAGATCAAGGTCCAACTTTTAACAACCCCCTCCATCTTTTAAAAACAAAACTTTCAAGAAAATTGATCTTACCAGTGCAGGGTACCCAGATTCAGGGTTGAATTTAACAGTCCAAACTTTTGAAACCCAACTGGACTGAAGCATAATCCAGTTGTATTTTCCTAGCTATTTTAAAGAGCCCAAATACTTGGGTTCATAGCATGGTAGCAGCTATCCAGACTGGTGCATGAGAAGAAGCTCTCTAATTTCAAACTCATTATTTTTTAAGAGTGTGAAGGAATGGATTTGAATCTCAGTGACCCCCTTGCTAGAAATGTATGATGCTCCATGCAGTTTGCTGTTAATCTTCTGCTTCTGTAAACCCCTAAATTTTTAATGGAATACTACAACTGGGTAGCAAGTTACAGTAAGAGAGCTCTGAAGATGTTTGAAGATTATTTCTTGGTGATGGGAAACATTCAGTGGGAAACTTTCCTTCTTCACCAGTTGAGGTAAAATCTTGGTGGGATTTTAAATGCACGAAAACTCAAATGACATTAAACTCAAGCTGGCAGCAGTTACATGCAACTTTGCTATGACAGACACAACTGTTTTTTCCTAAACTGCACATTGGTAAGAAGGGTGAGAGAAGCAAATAGGACACAGCAAAAATGCTCAATAGAGGAGAATGGGGAAAAGCATCACATTACTACTGCAACAGTAATGGCCAGGAATTCAGAAGTCTCCATGTACCAATGAAATATACTTGCTTGTGAGGTGCAAGACAGCAGAAAATCTCAAGGAAGAGCTGTGACAGGCAGTTCTGTGATTAGGAGAAAGAATTATTAACCATGGTAGAAGGGATGCTATACAAAACCAACACTGATGATTTTCTAGTCCTGTCTTTTTTTCCTTTTACGCCTTTTTCACCTAACATTTTGCATTATTCTTCTTCAAACTCCCATCTTGTTCCTTTTGCTGTTGCTCATAGTGTAGGTGTGCTAATTATCTAGACAAGGCAGGAGCTATTTGCCATTATTTGCTCTTTACATCTTGGGCAGACTCTGGAGAAAAACAAAAAAGCAGAGTTGGAAACCAGGCAGGAATAAGTGGACCAAATAAAATCAGCCCCCATGAGTTTCAGAGATCAGAACAAAAGTATGAGAATGTTTGCATGCTGAAGTGAAATCTTACATGATCTCAGAGAGAAAAAACTAATTTTTTATGTGTTTAGAGCTTGTTAGTGTTGCCTTTGGAATAGTTTGTTTTTCTGGGAAATCAGAGCTTGCTGAAAGTTAATTAAATCTTAGCCAGAACGAGAAAGAGTGTGTCTACAAGCTTCAGTAATTTGTTTTAGAAGAAATGTCAGTCATCAGGGCACCTAAAATCCCCACAGAAGGGAGGGAGGACAAACAACAGAAAGCCACATCCACATTATATACTTGATCCTGAATGTTCTGAAAATGGACTGTGCACTAGAGAAGAGCAGGACATTATTTGGGGAGCTGGGGAGTAACAGAGCAAATACTTTTGCATCATTATGTGGTCTGCACATAGAATCTCTGACCTTTCCACAGGGAAAAATTCTAAGTTGGTAACACCATCTCCATGTCTGATGTGAGCTCCAGAGTGGCCACAGTGCAGGCATATGGAGTGGACCACCAGCAATAATAACAGGACAACAACTCATCTTCACTGAAGGGGCTTGAGAATGATATTTCCTTGGAGGTCATCTCTGGGATGGAAAGAGGACAATGAAGAGTTGTTACATAAAGTCATTGTGGTTTATATCCAGTGACCACTGCATAACTGGGTTTGGTGAAAATGACATTGCTCCCAGCAATAAGCAAAATGTTCTCCTTGGGAAGTGTAGGGCTTCACAGCCTACCATTTTTTTCTATGAGCATTTCAGCCAGGGGTCCCTGATGGAAGCTTTGATGTGGCCCAAACTACCTCATGATAGAGAAATTTGGAAATTATAGCCTACTTGGAAGTGTTGCAGAGGGTCATCAAAGTCTAGGCTGGCCTAGAGAGTTTGGCATAATCTACTTACAGCTTAGGAAGTTATCACTGCTCAGTTGTGCTGAGCTAAATGTCCAAGTGTTCAAAGCAAAACTCATGCCAAATCACTGCACTTTCCTCAGGGGCAAAACTTGCCCTTAAAACAAGTGGTTTAAAGGGGAAGTTATTTCAACTAATAAGTTTGACATTGTAAAAATGGCCTGCTGAGAAGATGACGTAGAGTCATAGAATGGTTTGGGTTGGAAGGGACCTTAAAGATTATCTAGTTCCAACCCCTCTGCCATGGGCAGAGACACCTCCCACTAGATCAGGCTGCTCAGTGCCTCAACCAGCCAGGCCTTAAACACCTCCAGGGAGGGGGCATCCACAACCTTTCTGAGCAACCTGTTCCCCACAGTAAAGAATTTTTTTCCTATATCTAGCCTAAATCTATCCTCTTCCAGTTTACATCCATTATTTCTAGTCCTGCCATCACATATCCTATGGATCATGCAAGGCTTTTTGTTCTGCTTGGAGGTGACTGTGTGCCAGAGACAAAGGTTACAGAGGTACTGACAATGCAGAAGGTTAACAATCCAGAGCAATCATGCTCATCACGTGCCACTGCACTGTAAAGGAGATTTCACAGAATCACAGAATGTCAGGGATTGGTAGGAACTTTGAAAGATCACCTAGTTCAATCCCCCTGCTGGAGCAGGAACACCCTGCTCAGGTCACACAGAAAGGCATCCAGGCAGGGTTTGAATGTCTCCAGAGAAAGAGAACCCACACCCTCTCCGAGCAGCCTGTGTCACTGTTCTGTCACACTCACTGTGAAAAAGTTTTTTCTCCTATTTCTGTGGAACCTCCTGTGCTTCAGCTTGCTCCCATTGCCCCTTGTCCTATCATTGGAGGTCATTGGGAAGAGCCTGGCTCCATCCTCCTGACACTCACCCATGACATATTTATAAACATTAATGAGGTCACCCCCCTGTCTCCTTCATCCTGTTTAAATTTCTCCTTTTAAGAGCACATCCAGCAATCTTCCTGTGGCTCTTTCTCCATGATACCTGTCATTCATCATCTTGAACATGAAAGTCACCAGCCACCCCTTTTTTATCATTTTAATCTAGCCAATGGATTAAAACTGGTTCCTGTGAAGCCTTCTCTCTACCAGAAAAGTGAGTCAGTTTAATTAAATTGATTAAAACCTATGCAAATTACTGTAATAGATGTACTGAAGCTGGTTTAACCCATGTTCATATTGATTTATCTTGCATCACTTCTGCTCCTGCCATGAGTGCCAATCATGATTACTTTTTAGCCATGTTCCTGTCTAACATGGGCAAATCATAAGGCAAGGGAAGAAATTCAAAGCTCTGGTTTTCTTCCTTGTTTGGAGCAAAATGGGGGTTGTTGATACCACGTTGCAGCTGCAAAGAGCATGTGAAATGCTGGCACAAGGGAGATAAGAAAGCACTGAAGCAAAACACATAGTTGTGCAGGGTTTGGGGAGCAGGAAAATTTGAAAGCAGTGATGGTGGTGTAGTCCTACATTTTCTGTCTCAGAAACACCATCAATCTAGTTGAAATTTCTCATTATTTTTTATTGTGCATGGACAATTCATAGTAGCTTATTAGTACCTGAAGAGGGCCTAGAGAATGTCAGGGGTAGGATTTTTTAATAAGGTACAGTATGGCAGGAGTAGGAGAAACGGATGCAAATTGGAAGAGGGTAGATTTAGGATGGGTCTAAGAAAGAAGATCTTTACTGTGAGGGTGGTGAGACACTGGAACAGGTGGCCCAGAGAGGTTTGGATGCCCCCTCCCTGGAGGTGTTCAAGGCCAGGCTGGATGAGGCACTGAGCAACCTGTTCTAGTGGGAGGTGTCCCTGCCTATGGCAGGGAGGTTGGAACTTGATGATATTTAAGGTCCCTTCCAACCCAAACTATTCTATGATTCTTTGGATTGGAAGGTCATCAACAAAAGCTCTGTCCCTCTGGATTTCAGACTGAGTGGGAGTGGAAGTTACCCACACAGGAACTCCTAGTCCAGCAGCTGGTCCAGCAGAAGGAAATACCATGATAAATGATGATAGTTTTCCTGAAATAGCTTTAATTCATTGTAGCTTTTACATATTGTCTGCTGGGAATGCGCAAGTTACTGTATTGTCCTGAGGCATGGCTTGAATGTTCAACATTTCGAGAGCCAGCAGATCTTCACCTGGACTAAATATCTCTCCCATGCACAGCTTTTAAGGTATTTTGGAGAACAGAAAAATCAGCAGCCTTTTGCTTGCAGAGTGCTAAACAGTTGATACTCATGGCACGGCACATGCCACTACAAGGGAACTTGTTATTTGATTGTTCTTAGGTCACAATACTCATGATTATAGAGTCATAGAATGGTTTGGATTGGAAGGTCATCTAGTTCCAGCCACCCTACCATAGGCAGGGACACCTCCCAAGGATAACTCTTGCATCATCCCTTCTGCTCTTCCCCATAATTTCAAAAACTCCTGACTAATTTCAGAGGGTCTCAAGCAGAGGGTGTGCCTGTTTTTTGCATCAAATATCTCCACTCTTCACTAAAAGTGTTTGATGTGAAATTTGAAATGCCTTTGTATGTTCAAAAAAACACTTGCCTTGCAGTAACATTAGCCTGGATGCCTGTTTTTCTTCCTGATGAACTCTTTGGAGGTGGAGAGAGCTGAATCTGAATCTGCAAATGGATTCTGTGCTTGTGCAGGGAAAGGGAGGACTAATCAAGCAGAAGGACCTGCAGGATCTGAATCTGCAAATGGATTCTGTGCTTGTCCACTGAAAGAGGGGACTCATCAAGCAGAAGGACCTGCAGTATCTGTCAAGCTTTTTGTGTGACAGTAGGCAACAGTTTACAGGATTAGCTGTCAGGCAAAACTGTCTCCAAGTCCGGCTGTGAACTGTTTTGCACGTCTAGCATCCTTCTGGTACTTTGTTCCCATCACTCCTGTGCTGGGTTACTGAAAGCTGGAAAGCAGTGCCAGTCATCCCAAATGTGTTTAAACTCTGTTACCCGAGCTCTGCCTCCTTGAGAAGCAGTATGTTCACAGTATGTACAGGGGCCCATNTATCTGTCAAGCTTTTTGTGTGACAGTAGGCAACAGTTTACAGGATTAGCTGTCAGGCAAAACTGTCTCCAAGTCCGGCTGTGAACTGTTTTGCACGTCTAGCATCCTTCTGGTACTTTGTTCCCATCACTCCTGTGCTGGGTTACTGAAAGCTGGAAAGCAGTGCCAGTCATCCCAAATGTGTTTAAACTCTGTTACCCGAGCTCTGCCTCCTTGAGAAGCAGTATGTTCACAGTATGTACAGGGGCCCATAATGCTGGGATTTGCTTGCTTTTACTTCAACACAGGCTTTATATCTGTCTGCTAAATAGTTCTTATGGCTGAGGATAGCTCTATCTTCAGCTGGCATGGCAGTTAAATACTCCACAGAATATGACAGGCATATTCATTAATCCTAGTGTAGTAGGGAGCAAGTCCTGGCTGCTTGTACATCAGGACAAGCACATTCTTCATCCTGTTTCCCTGTTCTTTGCCATAAGTGCAGAGAAGGGCAAGGCTTCAGCTCTGCAGAAATGTGCACAGAAAGAAGAAGAAAATACATGTTTACCAGAGCAGTTTATGCACCTGCAGCAGAAGTCTGGAAATGGGTAAAAATTCTGCATATGTCCTGCATCTGTTGCTTGCCCTGAGAGCTCTGGGGACAAGTTCAAAGGAACAAGTCAAAAGGAGCTAGCATCCCAGTCAGCAGAAAGAGTTTAATTTGTTCCAGGCTTTTGCTCACAGACCCTGGTTTCTGTAACTTTTTCCAAAATTCAGTGCTCATTGAAAGAATCCTTTATTAACCATTAGCATATTCTTGGACTGTAAAATTCAACTGTAGTAGTGCTTACTCCAAGCCATGACTTCTCTGATCTCTGGAATCAAGCTGGATTAATCACTGAAATAATTCCACTTTCCATGTCTCCATCCTTATCTTGACTGCTGCTAATGATGCAGACATAATGACCCCATTAAGTGATACCTCACATTAATCGTGCCTGCTGCAGTTATTTCAGAAATTCAGAACTAAAACAATAAATAACAATCAAAGAAAGCCTCAAACCTGATGATAATTTCCACTAATCACCTCAAAAGCTGACCCATTTGCACACTATGTGTAGTAAGTGTGATTTTTTGCCCCCAGAAGCTATGCATTTTGTTTTTGATTCCAGCAGAGCACTAACCCTTGGACTTGAGTCTACAGAAATCCTTCCCCTCATTCACTTGCAGAGCTACAGTTGTGTTTTGCCAATGAAGCCTGCAAAACAAAGTGACACATGAGAAAAGATAACATGGAAAGGCACTTTACCCTTTGACGAGGAGAACTTGTCAGTATCCAGAGATCAGTCTTCATTTTTAAAAGATTAAGACATTTCTCAAAAATGTACCAGACATAAAGGATCGCTGGAAAAACATAATAAATATCCCCAAAGAGTGTTGCTCCTGAAGGAAGTATTCTGATTTTTCTTGGGTTTTATTTCTTGTTACCTCTACTGATGGATATCCTACATGGCCAGTCAGGCATATACATCTTGAATCTTGAGTGAGGCAATAGTCCCATGAGGTGCTCGTCTCTCCACTTCAGCAAGGAATGAGGCAAGAGAGCTGAATCTCAACAATTTCTATCAATAAACTGAGTAATTAAGAATTTGCATTAGTCAGGGACTTTTATTGCTATTATTTACATTGGTTTTATTTCCACTCTTGTTTGATGCCATGTAGGAATAAGTCACTTTAGAGATCCTCATCCTTCTGTGTTTTTCTGTAGCTTTGTCCTAACAAAGCAAAAAATGGTGAAAATTTTACTCTTCTCAGCTCTTTCTTCTTCTGCATTTCTGTGACCCCGCAGTTGAGCACATTGTTGAAACACAGCTCAATTAAAATAATAATTTGTAGGCTTTAAGGAAAACTCACCTTGGAAGGGAGGTCAGAAAGCCTCAGGTCCACGTTCTTACTCAAGGAAAAGTGAGCCAAGAGGTAAGACCAGGTCTCTCAGGGCTTTTTCCCATGGAAACTTTCTCCTGGACAGGCTGAGCCACTGCTTGATGGAATTAATAAGTCACTTGACAGTTCTCATAGCCTGTACTCAAAAAGATGTTGTGATATGGTGTCTTTAGAACATCATCACACCAGAAAAAGAGCAAGATTTTTGCTTCATATCCTAGATAAAAGGGCAGCCTCAGGATGTAAGCAAGATCCTGACAGTCTCAGGTGGCCTCAGGAAGGCAGAAATGATAGGGAGCTATTTTTTTTCTCCCAGCAGCCTACTCAGCCTTCAGTAGAGCTGATCCAAATGCTGTACCAAAAAAAGCAGAAGGAAAGGCAATACGCAGGTCAGTCGTCTTCTTCCTCTTATAGAAGTAATTAAGATGTTGTTGTGTTGTCACAGAGGTGTAGATCAGCTCTGAGAAGGCAGCTCTGTGCAGCAGGAGACAACGCAGGTGGGATGTGATCTACAAAAGGCCAGAGAGAGAAGTCATGAGATGTATGAACACAGCTTGAAGGGCAGGCAGTGTCAGCACAATGATACCATTTCAAATGGCTGACTCACGCAGACAAAATGAAAGAGGAAAAGCTAAACTGGGCCAACTGCTGAACTGCCCAGAGAGGTTGTGGATGCCCCCTCTCTGGAGGTCTTTAAGGCCAGGCTGGACAAGGCACTGAGCAGCCTGATCTAGTGGGAGGTGTCCCTGCCTATAGCAGGGAGTTAGAACTAGATGATCTTTAAGGTCCCTTCCAACCCAATCTATTCTATGATTCTAGGATTCTAACATGTATTGTTGTTTTCCTCTACAGGTTAGAACATTTTCTATTAGGGAAGGCCCTGTGACTTCTCCACAGTCCATCTAATGGCTTTCCTCCCTACCAAAATGCACTCTCATTCTTCTCCTGAGGTGAATTTATTTAGATGCTGAAATCCTTTTTCCAAATGTAATTCTTGTCCAGCATAACTACTGTGTCACTTTGCCCTGGAGTCTGACAGAATGTCTCTGTCCTCTCACCTCAAGTGTTTACTTACTCAGAGAGTGTGTGGCCAGGAGGACCTCAAGATCACCTTACATGACCTCTTCTTCATCACGAGTCTCTACATTTCACCGAGTTATCTCTACATGCAAATTGTGTGATGAAACTGGAGCAGGGAAATGGCTCTTAGTAAAAAGGGCAACTTCAATCTTGTAAACTCTCCCCTCTCCTTGTCAGATTGCTGATTATCTGGCTTGCAAATGGACTAAAAGGCCACCTCTGCAGTGAAGTGTGTCTTCCCATTTTGGGGAGTCTTTCTCTAGTTATCCTAGGGCTAGCATCCCTAATTCCCTAATTCTCTGCTTGCAGGGGAGATGATATGGGCAAGGTTTATTCTTAAGTCATGGAAACAGATGCTCCTAGGCAAACAGAGTAGCTATATCTACTGTGTCCCCCCAGAATTTTTTCATTGTGGGTTTGTGTTTCCTCTAACCTGGTTCCTCATTTCCTTAGGCAAAGAAGAACCCTCCTTTGCAACCTGGCCTTTCTAAAGTATCAGCTGGAGGAGCAGTTCCCCTTTCATATGGCAGGGAAAGGGTTTCCCAAGCCTGGCCATGAGCACTAGGGATGATGCATGAGTGAACAAAGTCTGCAAGACTGAGGTATTTTGTGAAAATATACAATAAGAAAAGAAATAAATCAATATTTGACTGTCATATTCTTCCTAAAAAGGACTTCTTTAGACTCTTTTCTGCAATCTCTAATGGAACTGGTTTGATTTTTCACATCTGTGTAGCACATTTTCTGATAGCTAAACAGTAACAGATTGAAAAGGGTGATTGTTGTTTCATAGACAACCAGGATTATTTTAAAAACTTGTTATTTCTGGACAAGTAGAGACACTTAAATCAGTGCATAGTGTAGGCTGGTGTTCAATTATGTAATGAGGGAAGAGAGGAAGCTTGCAATGAAACAAATAAAAGTAATTGTAATGTGGTTTTATTGTGGAGAACAAGTAGCTTGAAAATGCTGTTGGGCTGTGCAAAAATAGCATCACAAGACTATTATAAGTTCATCTCTTTTTTGCTAGCAGATTAGGGGCTTCTTCCCACTTGCTTTTTTTCAGTGCAGCATATCAGCAAGGGAAATAACAATCTGCCTCCCTGCAGCTTTCTGAGGATGAGCTGTTGCTGCTTTCTTTTGAGATTCAGCTTTCTTTCCAGCCTGAGGTTTCGAGTCTGTGAGTGACCTATGCTACCAAAAAAGTAGGAAAGTTAATGCACTTCTTAATTAGCCTCTGCAGGATTCGTTTATTTTTATGTAAATTAGGAAAAGGGCAAGTAGATAAATGCCTGCAAGTGTCTAAAAGCTGTCGGTGACTGCATGGCTACTGCAGACTCTGATTAAATGATATCTGAAACAGTGAAGCAAGTCAAATCCTGAAGGAGAGGCAATCAGACATGAGACAGGAGCTCTCCCCATCCTCCTCCAGAGAAATTGAGTTGTCCTACATGTCTCACTTTAGAATTGATAGGGAACATTGTTCTATATTGTAAGCTAAGGCATTTGCCCATTATTTATTGTGCCTTTGTTGCTCACTCAGGATGACGGAAACAAATAAATTCTATTTAATTTTACCTTTTCTGTGTTGTACAGTCTGTCTTTTTCACACAGACTCAGCTTCTTGGTCTCAGTCTCCAATGGTATTACCATGCAATTCTCCCAGTCTCTGTGTTGTGTGTGTATAAATAGTTCTCTGAAAGAGGGAATACTATTACAGTCAGTTCCTAGAATCATAGAATTGTTTGGGTTGGAAGAGACTTTAAAGATCATCTAGTTCCTATCCCCTGCCATAGGCAGGGACACCTCCCACTAGATCAGGCTGCTCGGTGCCTTGTCCAGCCTGGCTTTAAACACCCTCTAGGGAGGGGGCATCCACAACCTCTCTGGGCCACCTCTTCCAGTGTCTCACCACCCTCACTGTAAAGAATTTCTTTCTTATGTCTAGCCTGAATCTACCCCCTTCCAATTTGCATCCATTATTTCTAGTCCTCCCACCACATATCTTATTAAAAAGTCCTACGCCAGCCTTTCTGTTGGCCCCCTTTAGTTATTGATAAGCTACTATGAGGGGTCTCCTGAGC
>VZTY01002288.1:52891-84245 GCA_013400935.1 Turnix velox
GCCCGCCCGCCGGGATGCTCCGCGCTGGCCGCTGAGGCGCAGCCCCAGCCGCGATGCTCTCCCCCGAGCGCCACCGCCACCACCGCCATCCCCCGCCGCCGCAACCGCCGCCGCCGCACCACCCGCCGCAGCCCAGCCATGTCGTGGCCACCATCGAGAACCTGCCGGCTGAGGGCGGCAGCGGCGGAGGCAGGAGCGGCATCTCCGCTCCCTCCTCCAGCGTGCGCCAGAGGATCAGGAAAGTGTTGAACAGGTGAGGCCGGGGCACCTCCCGCCCCGACACCGCTCCGGGGACACCCAGCTCCCAGGGGTGACCGTCGGGGGAGCCCAGAGGGTCCGGCGGGGCTGGGTTCGGCTGGGCTGGTCCGGTAGCCCCTTTCCTCATGGCAGCCACGGGCAGGGGGCGGCGGCGCGGAGCCTCCCCCGGCCCATTGTTGGCGGCGTGAGGCGCGGCCCCCGGCCCTCTCCCTCCCCACCGGGGCCAGTCGCACCTGCCCTGCCAGCAAGAACACTCCCCCGGTACATACACAACGGGGTCCCCGCCTGCTCTGGCACCTGGGAGCGGCAGGGAGGAGGCAGCCGGCATCCCTGCGGCCGGTGGCGGAGAAGCCGCCGGGAAGTTGGAGAGCGGGCGCCGGGCGAGAGAGGGGGCGGCGGGGAAAGGAAAGATCGGGGTGTTTGTGTGTCCCCCTCCTCCGGTCGCGGCGGGGTGCCCCCCGCATTTTTTGCCCGATTTGCGTGTTAGTAAGAAGCATCTTCCAGCTCCGGGAACGGGATGCTGCCGAGCTGGTGGCTGGGAATTGCGCGAGAGGAACTGCGGGCTACTCGGGCTAAATTATTTCACCGAACGCACAGGAAAACACTGGAACCATCTTACTTAATCCCCCCTCCCTCTCCTCTTTGCCAGTTGTTTTTTTTCCCCCTGCTCTGTGTTTGATGATAGGGGAGGGATTTTTTTTTTTTTTTTTTAACTACAGGACAGCACCGTCCATCCAGTCAGCAGCCTCCGAGTTCCTCTCGGAAAAGCCATGTGAAGCCATCACTTTTCCCTTCTGACTTGCCAGGTTCAGGAGCAATGGGATGGTGGCCACCAGAGTCACTTCTCTGGTGAGAAGAGCCCTCACTCTGGGCTCTGCTTTAGTTTGGGTATGGGTAACATGCATGAGCGACTAAGAACACTGGCTCTTCTGTCTGATTATAGCAGTTTTGAAGATGATGTTCATTGACTCTTCCAAGCTTTTGAACATCAGGGAATGATCATCGTCGCTGTCTCTGTTACAAATACCTGGAGGAATTTGATTGCTCACAGATCGTTGCTATTGTGTGCGGTTAATGAACTGTTGCCATTGTAGGAGGATCCTCAAAAGCACCAGTGAGGGAGGAAATATTTATCCTTTGTTACCTGAGCATGAGAAGGATTGGGAAGAAGTTGAAACGAACTGCTTCAGCTCAAACTCAATTACACATGCACATTTGCAGCTCTCAGTATAGTGAAATTCAGTTCCTCAAACCAGTGGTCTGGGTCATCTTAGGTGTCCTCTGCTTGCAAAACCCTTTGGTCCTTCTGCTTGGTCATCCTGAGGTGTGTGTCAGTGCTGAAACAGGACTCTAGAGAAGTTTTCTCAAGGGAGAAGTTTTCTCAAGGGAGAACAGGAGAAGTTTTCTCCTGTTCAAGGGTAGTAGCAGTGACCTCTAGGGAGCCATCAACCCCTTTTCCATAGCTAAGAGTTACTGGATTAATTCATACAGTTCATCCAGTTATTGTGCCTATGCATATATAGGACTCTCAGCCATAGATCTTGAGACAAATCAGAATTTTTTCTTGTATTTATATATATATATATATATGACTGGAATGAGAATATCAAGATTGACAGGAGAAGAGAAATTTGCTCTGGTGACAAGACTTTAAATATCTGGTGATTCACAAACCATAATCTAGAAACAAGGGAAGAGCCTTGTTACTTTTCTTTGTGTAAGAGAATCTTTATTCCATCCCTAAGTCTGAATCAAGGGTAATTTTGTCCAAGTTAGGTTTTTTCCAACTTTACATGGCAACTGAAGACTCAGCCATGTAACATCATGGCTGTCACTCAGAGTTTTTGTTGATACAGTGAAATGAAATGAATCTTGACACAGTGAATTGCAACAGAATGTTTATGTTTTCATCTTCTATAGAAACAATAGCATGTAGATATGTAATGGAAAAGAACGAGTATATATATATTTATAAATATGCTCTATTTCTGAAGATATAGCAGTCTAAACCAAAGCAGACCTTGGCTTTTTTGGTGAATGTTTTTCTACTGTTCTGTTTATACTCTGTGTGCCTATTTGAGACCCATTTGTGAGAGTTCCTGATTGACTCACTGAGATGAGCTCATGGACTTGTGTTTTCTGCTAGACAAAGTGGGGGCTCTTCAGATAGACAAACAAAAGAAAAGGGTTGACAACAATTTGGATTACCAGGAACCTGCTTGTAGCTGGTAGAGTCATGGAATCATAGAAGAGGACTGGAAGAGACCTTTAAAGGTCCACTGTGAGCAGGGACATCTTTAATTAGATCAGGTTGCCCAGAGCCCCATCCAACATGACCTTGAATGTTTCCAGGGATGGGGCATTTATCACCTCTCTGGACAACCTGTTGCAGTGTTTCACCCTCCTAATATAAAAAAAAAAAATTTCTTTTATTTAGTCTAAATCAACCTTCTTCTAGTTTATACCCCTTACCCATTGTCCTACTTCTACAAACCCTACTAAAATGTCCATCCTCAGGAGACTGATTCTGGCATGGTCAGGGAGGCAAGAAGACAGCAGGAAAGTGGGGATAGACACTAGCAGAAGCCAAACATCATTTCTGTCTCACTTTGTATGTAGTAGTTTGGTCACTCAGGCACTTGGTGACTTGTCTTAAAACTGCTGTTCAAGCTACCAAAACTTATTTTAACTTCATCTTCCAACCTCTCCTTCCTCCCTGTTCACTCAATAGATCCAGAGGTAATAGGGAAACATTGGAACAACCTCCTGGGGTGTCTGAGAACATACTTAAAGCGGAACTAGTTAACTGTAAAAATCTATTTCAGTAATATTAGCAAATGCTTAAATTTGTGGAAAAGTTGGCTATAACATAAAACCAAAGTAAAACATGAAACTGAAGAGTCAAGAGGACTGGAGATACTCAGTGAAATGCTAAGATTTACTGGTGATGAACAGGACTTGCTGTAAATGGAAGGAGTTTCCTGTTATCCTTGAAGTATGGAGAATCACAAAATCATAGAATACATTCAGTTTGAAGGGACCTTCAAAAGTCATTGAGTCCAATCCCCTGCAGAGACATCCTGCACTAGATCAGGTTGCTCAGAGCCTCATCAAGCTTGTCCTCAAATGTCTCCAGGGATGGGGCCTCCACCACCTCTTTGGGCAACTTGTTCCACCCTCATGGTGAAGAATTTCTTCCTAGTTTCTAATCTAAACCTACCCTGCACTACTTTAAAGCATTTCCCCTTGTTCTGTTGCTACATGTCCTGGGAAATAGCCCCTCTCCAGCTTTCCTGTAGCCCCTTCAAGGGGCTGCTATGAGAGGATGGCTTTGAATTGCTTTTTCATGAAAGGGAAATGTTGTGAATACATATGGCAAATAAATTCTTGTGGACCTGTGACTCACACCCGTGGTCCCCAAGTCCCAGCTGCAAGGCCCTGCCTGGTACCTTCCTTTTGACATTTGCTTAGCAAGTATCCCTGGATGACCCTGCCCTGTCACAGGGGAGGGAAAGAGAATAATGTTGGCTGCTTGATTGCTTCCCCACAGCCTCTGCAAAGCCAAAATTGGACTCCACCAACTCTGTCTGCTTGTAGAAGACCACTTAATTAGCAGTGACTCACCTGCTCTGGATTGCCTCCCACCTATAGTGCTAGGCAAGAAATAAAGGAGAAAATCATGTGGTTTGGTGCTCTGCAGTTCTCCATGCCTCCATCCTGGCATCTGTATATTAGGAGATACCTGCTGTTGGGTCTGAACATGCTCTGTCTGGTTGTATCCCTGCATGGAGCAGTGGATTGTATCCCTTCCTATCACTCCCTGGGTGGCCTGAATGATCAAGAGCAGAAAATTGCCTGCAAAAAGATGCTTGTGGCCCCTGAAGCCTTTTGAACCAACTTCCAGGTTGATCTCATGCTGAGGAGGAACTGGGAAGAGAATGTTCTGCTGAGCACATGCTGAAACACACAGGGAGCAGGTTCCCAAATTATCTCTTTGGGGATTTCTTGCAAATTATTTATCTAGATGAGGTACCTGCTTATTTGTAGACATTATCTCTGTTCTAGCCCTCAACGTAAGAAGAACATTGAGATGTTGGAGTGTGTCCAGAAGAGGACCAAGAAGATGATCAGAGGGCTGGAGCATCTTTCTTATGAGGACAGGCTGAAGGATTTGGGGTTGTTCGGCCTGGAGAAGAGAAGGTTCAGGAGGACCTCATTAGCTTATCAATTTCTGAAGAGGGCTACAGAAAGGCTAGGGTAGGACTTTTTAATAGGGTACAGGATGGCAGGAGAAGGAATAATGGATGTAAATTGGAAGAGGGGAGATTCAGGCTGGAGATAAGAAAGAAGTTCTTTACTGTGAGGGTGGTGAGACACTGGAACAGGTTGCCCAGGGAGGTTGTGGATGCCCCCTCAATCCCTGGAGATGTTTAAGGCCAAGTTGGATGGGGCAGTGAGCAACCTGGTGTAGTGGGAGGTGTCCCTGCCCATGGCAGGGAGGTTGGAACTAGATGATCTTTAAGGTCCCTTCCAACCCAAACCATTCTATGATTTTAAAAGGAGGGAAAATTAAGTTTCTGGGAGGAAGATGAGTTATTTTACTTAAGAACATGAGATTGTTCTGGGAAACCATAGCCTCATAAATGAACTCAAGTCTGCAAAGTCACATCTAAGGCCCTGCCACTGTGTTGCTTTCCTTGTTGAAGACTTTTAGAAAGCTGGACAGCCCATGCATTTTTCTGGGTTTACCTCCTTCTTTTCTGTGGCATTTTTGTAAGGAATACTGGCCAAAAAATCTAGCCTTGCCTGTCTAGCTTTTTCAAGGACATCTTCATGTGCTTTTTCATGCTCTCTGTTGCTAAATGGCACTTCATACTTTTTCCCAGAAATTTCCTAAAAATCATATCAGAATATTAGAGGTACATTCAACTAGCTACCAGAAAATGGAGAGTAATTTCAGGCACTCAGTCTCATGCCATCTTTTAAGTAGCTTTGGAGTTACATGCACTAGTGAATTGCAAAAGCTTTCTCTGGAGCTGCAGGAGTCTCTCTCTACTATTTTGCCTTTCTCAGATAAATTTTAACCTTTTGCATAAAGCCATTGAATGCTCTGATTACTAAGAGCTTTCTTAGGAAAAGGAAAACAAAACATTTTTGCTAATAAATATAATTTGTTAAGCTAGGCAGTGATTTATTGAACAAGATTATGGAGCAAAACAATTTTGGATTCTTGTCAGAAAGCCTGGCTGTTCAGGTAGAATCTGAATAAAACTTTTGCCTTTTTGCTATGTTACAGGCCCAGTTCCTTCCTGATTATGGAGCTGAGGAACAATTTGGCCCACTCACTGACTAACTTTGAACTTGAACCATATATCAAGGCTGCTCACTTCAGAGATGAGAGCTGTTTAAATGACACTGGGAGTATCAAAAGCCATCATGCTATATTTTTTTTTTCCTTATAACATGAATTCATATAGTAAATCAGACAGAGGGAGTTTATGTACTGAGAAGAACCTGAAACTGAATAATAATGAAACTTGAGGCAACGTATTTCATTGCCCCAAAGCAATAACATCTTTCAGTTGGCTGATCAGAGAGGCAAACAAACCAAATAATTTATGGCATTTTTCCTTAATGAAAAGCAAGTCAAGGATCAAACACATCATTTCTTGGAATCCAAAACAAAGAAAAAAAAAAAAAAAGAATGAGTATTCATAACCTTCAGTTGCTTTGCTTTCTTCTTTCTTCTTCAGAACAAAAGGATCGGCTTCCTTTGGGATTTTTATCTTTTAAAAGTACAAATGGCTTCTCAAAGTCCACCCAGAATAACAGCTGAGTGTGGAAGAATGAGCCTGAGCCCAATTCACATAGATGTAGCTCTCCTTTAGGTAAAAACATTTATGCATACAGAAAGGCAGGGGTAGGGTTTTTTAATAGGATATATGATGGCAGGACTAGGAATAACAGATGTAAATTGGAAGAGGGGAGATTTAGGCTGGAGATAAGAAAGAAGTTCTTTACAGTGAGAGTGGTGAAAATGAGTTGAGAATGTAGGTAAAGCAACTGGGTTGGCCTTCTTGTACCTTTTAGTTTTATTCATTTTGGTGAGCAGAGTGGGAAGGTTGTATCTGCCTGTAGGAAAGCATCCTGGCAGCCAATATAGAAATCAACTGATGAAAAATTGTCCACTCTTTCTTTTTCCCATTAGTCTACTTGTAAATGTCATTTTGAAAGCAAGTGACCTCCATGAATTTGCTACATTCCAAATAATTTGGGTGCATAATAGAAATACTTGTAAAATGGCAGGAAAAAAGATGCTCTTTTCCCCTTTCCTCTCTCAGCAACTTATTTCAGGGAACGCACTTAAAATGCTTCAATTTAGAAGTGAAGATGAGCTAAACCACCTAAAACTTCCATGCTGCTGCTCTAGCAGGTGCTGGAATTCTGCCCAAGTATGATTTCAGAAGGTCTGAGCATGGTTTCCTAATAAGCTCTGGAGTCAGTGGTGAAAAGCTGCATCCTTCTTGCCTCTCTTTTGCTCCTGAGAATTCGTACTTTTGGAGTTATATCAAGCCTTGCTGGTCCCATTCTGAAATAGGAGCTGTTTGAAATCATAGAATCATAGAATGGTTTGGGTTGGAAGGGACCTTAAAGATCATCTAGTTCCAACCTCCCTGCCATGGGCAGGGACACCTCCCACTACACCAGGCTGCTCAGTGCCTCATCCAGCCTGGCCTTAAACACCTCCAGGCATGAGGAGGCATCCACAACCTCTTTGGGAAACCTCTTCCAGTGTCTCACCACCCTCACAGGAAAGAACTTCTTTCTTCTCTCCAGTCCAAATCTCCCCTCTTCCAATTTGCATCCATTTCTCTTAGTCCTGCCATCCTGGACCCTATTAAAAAGTCCTACCCCAGCCTTTCTGTAGCCCCCTGAAGGGGTTATTGAGAAGCTACTCTGAGGTCCCCCCTGAGCCTTCTCTTCTCAGGCTGAACAACCCCCAACTCCTTCAGCCCGTCCTAGGAGAGGGATTTTGCCCAAACTTCCACACATTTTAGTCCAAGAATTTGCATAGTACGTGGAGGGGCAATGGGGGCTGTGAATTCCTACACTGGAGTAAGGACAGGAGGAGGTGATTTGATACAATAAGCATGATCCTAATCTTAATCCTGACTGGGAAAAAGCTTTCCCTAGGAGGGGCAACTTGCCAAGGCAGAATATGTGGGTGTCTCCTGTCTACCTGTGTCACCCCAAATCATCAAGTGCCTGGAAGTGGGGAATTTTTGACAGTGGCTGTGCTGTGGGCTTTGGGGAGGGGGGGTTACTGCCTCTTGAACTAGGGGGGTTTCAAAGTAGCAGCGCTGTAAATGGCTCCATAGAGGAAGCTGGAGGAATGGACAGAGTGGCTCTTATGGGGTGGACAGAGCAGCTTTAATGTGCTAATGAGGGGAAGGCCAGATGCCAGCCGCGATCAGAAGGGCTCTTTGTGGCTCCCTGTCTCTTTGGAGATGGCTGGAGTTTCTGTCCTTATCGCGGTTGTTCCTGCAGGCAAAGGGAAACACTGGGGCTATTAGTGAGGTGTTCCCTTCCTTTAAGTCAGCAGATACCCTTACAGATCAGCATCTGAATACTGATGAGGGCTAATTACCAGGAGAGATCAAGAAAAAGAACTTGCGTGAAGAAAGTCGACTTTAGAAAACTACAAAATATTGCTCCCCAAACCCAAGGAAAGAGAAAACTCCTGCTCAGATCCCTGTGAGATGAGCTCAAGCTCAGCTGAAATCACCTGTTGCAAGAAGAGCTGTATGGGGACTCATAAATTGCCATGACTGTGAAGTGTGTAAGTATTGGTGAAATTCATACTGAGAACAGCCTAATCTACCTGTCTCCCCTTATTTATGTCTGTCATCTGCCTCCCTGGGATTTTTACTCAAAACACACTGGTTTTGAAGCTTGTCTTTTAGCTTGCTCTGACTTGGTTTCTCTCATGATTCAAAGAAGTGTTTCTTCAATACATATTCCCCTTCTCCATCGTTTTTCTCAGAGACATCAAATGATTGAGGCAGTGAGTTTGACTCCCAGGCATCACATTCTCCTCAGTATGGCTGGAACTAAAGAGCAAGACATGGAAGAGGGAGCTTGGCCATGCCTGGTGAGGGCATATGTGTGGGAGCACTGCACCATACAGGCAGCATGTCTGCTTTTTGGGATGTGCCACCATACTGTGCCAGACAAATAATTTCCCAGATGAGATAGATGGTCCTTTATCTCACCAGAAAGGCTTGTCCAAAAGTGTAGGTGCCACTGTAAAAATATTAAGCCACTTACCAAGCCAGCCTTCTGTTTGTAGCCAGAGCAGTTGTTTTGACCCTTAATTTGAGTTTTCTGTGGTGGTCAGTTGTTTCTTTAGAGTACCTTTTCTTGTAGTGGTGTAGTAGTGTTCTACACTTTTCTTGTAGTGTTGCTGCAGGCCATGCTCCACCTTCAAATAGATCTTAGTTGTGGTGGTACGTAGGTTTTTAAGAGACATATGATAGATCTTCTCTTTTGCTATACCTTTTTTTCCTGTTAGAAAATGTAGATGAGTCAAAATGGTGGCAAGGAGGATAGGATTTTCTCAGGAGTGCATATTCAGCAAGGTTTCTTATGTCCAGACTAGATTTTTTTGAATGGAGAGTAAGACTGCATTGTCATCTGGTGATGGGAGTATTTATGTAGGAGATGAGGTTCAACACTGCTGAATCCTTGAGGGCTGCTGTGAAGAAATGGACTGCGGGGTTCTCTTTGGATGAAAAACCTAAAAAGGTGATGTTTTTTTTCCTAGTGGAAAAAGTTTTGCAATTTAAAAGTTTGAAACCAGACGATGTGGGGGTTTTTTGCCCACCTCATCTCCCAAGGCATTTCAGGCTCCAAGGTGTTCATTTTCAAGTGCACACCATGCTTAAAACAGATTGCTGCATCTCTAATGCAGATAAATGAGGTAATTTATGTCCAGTAGCAAACCCATAATTATTAGCTCCCAAGCCCTATTGTTAATTGCAACCTGTGAGCCAGTGTTAGCTGATGATGGAATGAAAACAAAATTTGAAACATTTATAGTGATGGCCATTAATTTGCTTAGCCCTCTCTGGTATTCATTTGTCTAAGAAATTGTCACACATGTCCAGAAGCCCACTTTACTGGCTTTTACTGGGCTACATTAATTTATAAATGGTTCTGACTTCTGTGCCACATTCATTCTCATTACTTTGACTCACCTCCTTCTCTGGAGACATTCAAACCCCACCTGGACCTGTTCCTGTGTGACCTGATCTGGGTGTTGCTGCTCCAGCAGGGGGATTGGACTAGGTCCCTTCCAATCTCTGACATTCTGTGATCCTAGAATCATGGAATGGTTTGGGTTGGAAGGGAGCTTAAAGATCATCTAGTTCCAGCCCCCCTGCCATAGGCAGGGACACCAGGTTGCTCAGTGCCTTGTCCAGTCTGGTCTTAAGCACCTCCAGAGAGGGGGCATCCACAACCTCTCTGGGCAACCTGTTCCAGTGTCTCACCACCTTCACCATAAAGAATTTCTTTCTTCTATCTAGCCTGAGAATGAAAATCAAATGAAAATGGTAAAAAAACCTCACGGACTTTCGTTTGGGTACTGGAGAAAACCCCTTGAATTCACTGCCCCATGGCAAAACCAGCACCAGAGATCTGGCAAGTGCTTTGATGTGACCTGACTTTTTCTGGTTTCCATTTAAAATTTAAAATATGCTAAGAGAGGACTAAATGTTTTTACCCCTTGTTTTGGTGAAATGAAGAGGAAGCCACTGGCAGAGTGGTAGGGAGGTACCTGGAGTCTGTTCCTGCTCTGGTGCCTCCTCATTGACTCCACAGCTCCACTACTGGATCCCTCCAGCACAGTAACTAAAATCCTGATCCTTAATGAAGCTTTGGGGCTGCTGGCTCAGATCCTGCCAGCTGGAGGGGGAGCTGAATGAGGATGGTGATAAAAGTGAGTTCTCTCTGCCTTTTTCTGTAGAGAGGAGGTAGACTTCTGTCAATAGCTAACTCTTGAAGACTGTGAATCACAGACAGGGGAGGCCTGAAGTGATTCACTGTCAGGTAGAAGCCTAATAATTCAAGGGGGATAAAGAATAAGCTATACCAGGTCCCATGCTTTCTATTTTTTACCAAAATTTGTATCTTTAAGTTGTTTATTCAGGTGCATCCATGGATATCACACAGCACAGTATTCTTCTATGTGGCTTTTGCTTTTTGTCTGTCCCTTAGGTGATGAGGTAAATGCTGGAAAATACTTTAGACAACTGAATGAATTATCCTGTGATTATTCTAAGCCCAGATATTCTACATATTTTAAGTAGCTCTGTTTTCAATGGCTTCTGATTTGGGCCATTTACCTTATGAAACCTTTTCCTACTAGAAACTGAGAGCTGTAATGAAACAGAGCAAGTGTTTCTTTCCTGTTGTTTTTTTTCCTTTTCTCTCTCTGATGCTGCCACAGCCATGAAATGCTTCAGATTATGGGTTTTAACTCCCTGCTGCCAGTGTATTGATGTCTGTGGGGACCATCCTGGGTAGATTGAAAGTGAGGAAGGAGAGCAAATAGCAGGTAGGTTGGGAGGACTTGAGCAAGGAGCTGGAAAATACTTTGATGGTTGTGGGATTTGATACTTGAAATTAAAAAAACCCTTTAATATTGTAGACAGAGTTTTCATCAGGCTGGATATGAAAATCAGGTGCCATCAACCAAATTCTCCAACTTTCATCTAATGTGGTGAGGAAAAAATGGGTGGACACCCAAATATTCCCAAATATACACAGGTAACTTCCAGTCAGATTTTGGTTACCCCCCTGCTGTTGGGTGTGTGAGAGAGAAGCTTTGTAGAAAAACCACTGTTTTCCTGGTTTCTCTCATGATTCAAAGAAGTGTTTCTTCAATACATATTCCCCTTCTCCATCGTTTTTCTCAGAGACATTATCATTTCCAGAAATTTCTTCCTAAGGGAGGTGTAACTCTGGAGTCTTTGTTACCTTCTCTTCAGGTTTTCTTACAAAAAAAGCTGCTTTGCTTTGATTTAGTGCTGACCAGCATTCCTTTTGACAGCATATTTTAGTGTTTTTTTCAATTTGTGGCAGGAGAAATCATATCTTTGAAGCAATTCAGTAGAGACAAGGACATTTGGAGGACTTAATCTAGAAGCAGAGGGACAAAGTGGTGTGATGCTTGTCATACATATATGAAGGCAGTACTTACTGGCATTGAAAAGGAAAATTCAATGTTTTCTCTCATTTATAAAAAGAGGTGACATCAGAACAGCTGTTGATTAGCAAAAATGCATGGAAGGAATGAGGCAGAGTGGTCAGGGTGACACTCAGTGCCATCTGGTTGTTGGAGTGTTGACCAGAATGGAAGTGTTACTCTGCATCTGTATTAACCAAATCTCTTGGATTTAAAGTTTCTCCTGCTCAAGCTTAAGACAGCAAATATTTCCCTAAAAATTCACTTGAAGAAAAGGACTCTGAGTCTCAAAGGGTGTGAGATCTTTTAAGATGAATTATAAAAGTTACCCAAATTTAATATCCTGTTATAAATAAATAAATTCCATCATTTTCTAACTCGTAAAAGAAATTGTTTAATTTGATGTCTGAAATTGTGGATAGGTATCGATTTGGTAGATATTACTGTGTTAATGGAACTTATTACTCAGCTGGATTAATTTATTAGATTTATTCCTACACTTTAAAAACCTATAGATGTATTGAGACATGAGCCCACACAATCAATACCAATTTCTTTTCTCATTTATGAATGTTTCTTCCTAACACCCAAAATACTGTTACACTTCAGAGTATTTAGCTGCAATTTGTTTGGAGGCACAGACACCAGCAATTTTAAATGTGTCTTTCTCCTTTTTGGCCCATAATGAGTTTTTTTCCCCATGTACCTGGGCTCTGAGCAAAATGCCATTTATCAGGCATCAAAGGAGTCACAGCCCTGCTCTGCTCACTGGGACCAGTCAGCAGCTCATGTGGTTTTGCAAGATCAAGGTTCTGAAAGCAGACCTAATCCTTGAGACGTGTTTTGGCTGCTGTTCTGTGTGGCAAACCCAAAGCAGGAGAGGGAACAAAGGTAAAAATGTACCTTACAACTAAATTGCCTGCCAAATGGAGTACATTTGCATGTTTCCCTTTGAGCAGCAGCCATGCGTGCATTTATCTTTCATAAGCAGCAAGGTTTAGCTGAGAAGGGGTAGAGAAAAACCAGTCAAAATGGGGCTTATTCATAGAATGGTTTGGGTTGGAAGGGATCTTAAAGATCATCTAGTTCCAATCCCCCAGCTATAGGCAGAGACACCTCCCATTATACCAGGTTGCTCAGTGCCTTAGCCAACCTGTTCTTAAGCACCACCAGAGAGAGGGCATCCACAATTTCTCTGGGCAGCCTCTTCCAGTGTCTCACCACCCTCACTGTAAAGAACTTCCTTCATATCTCCAGCCTGAATCTCCCCTCTTCCAATTTGCAACTGTTATTCCTAGTCCTGCCATCACATATCCTATTAAAAAGTCCTACCCCAGCCTTTCTTTAGCCCCCTTCAGGTACTGATAAACTACTATACCCAAGCAACAGCACCCACAAAAACACCAGTCAGCTGGTAAAGGGAAACTGAGAGGGAGAGGAATACTCTCCAAAAACCCATCATATATAAGTATGATGTAGAATTAGGCATCAGAGTTAGAAAGATGGGGAGGTGCCATTTGCATACTACCTGCCTGAGTTGCAGTGTTTGGGACCAAAACCAGAGCATGATGATTTGTGTCACCTTAACTGTGGCTGTCTAAGTTCTAGAGGAGCTGAAGGTTAAAAGCAGCTTGACCACCCTGTTGGGCTGAAGAACATATTGGGATGGGCTTTTTGCCTGATCTATTTCCAGGAGAAGTTTGTATTACAGCAGCAGGTGAAGGGATCTGCTGCAATAAGAGGTTCAGGAAGAAGTTCCACACAGTAGCTCCTGATTTACAGTCTGGGATAGGGTACCAATTGCCTTTTTTAGCCTTGAGCAAATCTCTCAACCTCCTTGGGTCTGGTTCAGCACCTGTAAAATGAGGATAATTAAACTTAACTACCTGTAAGGGTTGTTGATTAGTTAATGCTTGTAAAAGGCTGTGCAGTGCTATAAAATACAGTGTAGTACTCGGCAGCATCTGCTCTGCAGTTACTGTGGTGCTTCTCTAGAACTTTATGGGCACATGTTTGCCAAGAAAAAAATTACTAATGTGTGCAGTACGTGTGGGCTCTGGAGAGGAGGGGGTGGCATCCTTTCAAAGGCATCTAACCTTCCTACAGGTGCCTACTGTCAGCGTACAAGGGAAGGCTTCCCAAGAGTGCCTGCAGTAGTCTTAACACTGAGACAGGTGTGGGATGAGGCTGGGACTGCAGACTTGAAGGGGGAGCAGAAGGCACGAGTTCCAATTTCACTCACAACTGCTTCTTCTTACTCATGTCCCTGTCCCAAGCCTCTTACTCCTCTTCTTGTGCTGTTGGAACTGTTTGCATGATGGCATGTTGAACCACACTGGTGCCTTGATTTACATGGGGAAAAAACGGATTGGAAGGGACTATGTTGCTGTTGGTTTGTATTTCCAGATGGATCTTCTCTCCAATGTAGTTTATCATGTGGCTACTAACAGATGGAGTAGCAAGGTGGAGGGGTTGGTACAGGGAGTGTCTGGAGACCCAAGTTCAGAACTACTTAAGCTCTCCTGACATTGGAGGTGATGCCACTAAATGTGTTACCCAAACAGAGATGTTGCCATTAGAGGGATTGATGGTTAGTGAGCTAACCCTCTTTCCTAAGATTGATTTCACTGGAGATGTGCATGGCAGCATAAGAGAGAGTGCTTGGTGAAGAGCTGGTTGTGATTGAAGCTCACCATGCCATGTGTGTGAAACTTTGCTAAAAAGTGGGAAGAAGCTAAAAAAACCACTACAGATAAGCCTGTAACATTTCCTGATTTCACTCTATTATTTGGGGTACTTATGACATGACTACGTGGCACTATGTGAGCATTACACGTGCACACACATGCATTTATTTAGTTTAACAGGAGACTGTATGAATTTTTTTTTAAAGTGATGGTAGTAAGAAACCAGTCCTAACCTGCCACTCCTGAATTGATACCTAGAAATTGTTAGGAGAAGGTAGTTCCTAGGTGCAAAGATTTATCCTCTCAGCCATTTCACAGAAGTGGGTAAGGTAAACCTGAGCTAAGGCTGAGGAATGAGTTTGTTCTTAAGTCACAGTTTTACAAACTGTCAAAAGGAGGTCTCACTTCACTCTCTCTTCCCTGCTCCTGGCCAAATTGCTCCTTCTGTTTTAGGCCAGGCAGATCTGGTTCCTGTCACATCTCACAGTCAGCTCTCTGAAAAAGCAGAGAATTAACCTGGCTGAACAAGGTTGTTGATTGAGCTAACTTTTGATTAGACTCATACCTGGAATGATGAAAAGAAGGAGGCTGTGGGCAGGGAGGAAGGAAAAGGAGGGGCAGAAGAAATGGGGAGAATAGGTATTGGAGGTAAAAGAATCATAGAATAGTTTGGATTGGAAGGGACCTTCAAGATCATCTAGTTCCAACCCCCCTGCCATGGGCAGGGACACCTTCCTCTAGACCAGGTTTCTCAATGCCAAACACCTCCAGGGAGGGGGCATCTACAACCTCCCTGTGCAACCTGTCTCACCACCTTCACAGTACTGGAAAGAAACATGGGAAATTATTTTTTGTTATGGTCACAAGCATTTTATTTGGCTTAATTGCGATACCATCCCTGAACTACCTGCTTGCTTATGGGGTCTTTAGCTTCCTGTTATAGCTTCCATACCATTTTGCCTTCTCCTGCATTACGTACCCTAGTGTTGATGTTCCTAATAGGAGTGGTGGTGACTCCAGATGAGACCTGGTGAAAATTAATAGTGAGTAAACATTCAGCTCTAGCCAATTCCTCACTCAGATAGGGATAAGTGATATGATCATGCTCCGAGACAAGTTAAAAAGAAGGTGGTCTGATAACAGGAGTTTGGATGGAGCTGAGGGAAAAATACATACTGTTTGGCCTGTAAGTACTTGCTGCATATTTTGCTGTTGGAGGTATGATGCAACTATTCTTGTTATATTTTTATTTGTTTATTTTTAGGCAGGGACTGAGTTCAGTGTGGGTGGGCATTTGTGCAAAACCTTAATATAAACATGCTTTGTCTTTCCCTGTTGCTGGAAGGTGGAATGGGAGCCTTATCCCTGATACAGATTTTTTTTTCACAGTAACTGAAGTAGAGTGGTTTGTTCCTCAGGTCTGAAATCCTTATATCTAGTGTGTGTGGTAGAACTGCTGTGGGGTTTATGAGGCACTTCTGTCTCTTGGGCAAGGTGTGCAGTAGCTTCTCTGTTGTTGATTAAGAAAAGAACCATTAATCAGTGGCTACTGAACTTGTTTGCCCCCCTTTCCATGATGGCATGCCCTATGTTGCAGCCTTCTAATATGTGGTGTGCTGTGAATAGCTGCTTTTCTTTGGCTGATGTGACCTTGGAGGGTTAGTGCAATTCTCCTGGCCTTCCTTTCATTTTCTCTTTTTTTCCCCTAAAACCAGCAGCCACGTGCTTTATTTCCCTACAGCCGTGTTGTTGAGGCAGTGCACTGCTCAGCAATCCTAGGGTTTCAGTTACTGAAAGAATTTCTTAAGACCAAAATATTAATTAATTTGATCACATTTGGTGTAGGAGATCATATCTGAGTAGGATGGCTCCTACTGGGCAGGCAGATTGTACTGGCATAGAGGGAGAGGCAGTATTTCTTTGTTAGTTCTGCTCCCTGGATAAACCTTGTGTCCTTCTAATTCTTCTGTCCCTCTGTTGTGCTGCTCCTAGTCAGTGCTCTTGGAAGTCTAGAATTGTAGAGTGGTTGGAAGGAACCTCTAAAAGTCCTTTCCAACCCTCCTTTTCCTATTAAGAAAAGATGCTGCATTGCTTCACAGCTTCTTCTCCTTTCCTCCAGCAGACAAAGCTGTTGGATTTGGAGCACCAAAAGCAGAGGCAGACAGGAGGAGGGAGGAAAATGGGTGTTGTTATTGAAGAAAAATAAGCACATAACAATATGGCTGTCTGCTGTTCCTGAAGAGAAATAAGAGATTGACAAATCCAGCTGGAGAACATCTACCATTATTGAGTTCTTAATTTTGATCCTATTGATATTAGACATTTCAGATCAGAGCTACCAGGTAGATTCTGCCAGTGTTTGAATCCCAGTTGCTGAGTGAGGAGGGATGCAACTTGGGGGGAAAAAAAAATTCTCCATCTCTTTCTGTCTCTTTGCTTCTGTGGCATAGAAATAAAGGGGCAGGCAAGGAGAAAGGACCTGGTTCTCTGCCTGTCAGATGTTTCTAATGATTGTGCTGATTTCAGAGGATGATGAACTGTCTTTCACCTATGGGTATGGCATAAACATGTTGTCTGTTTGTATGAATGCATGATGGTGGTGTATTGAAAGAGGGAGGGACTTCTTTTTTTTTTTTTTCCTATGGAAATCTCAATAAATGAGTGAAGAAAACACAATAGCACCAGAGGAAAAAGTTGCACATCAGTTCTTCCAGATGAATTCCTACCTGTGTCTCAAAATACATGGTATCATGGTTTTGTTTTCTCTGCAAGTCCATCATCCTCTAAGCTCTGCTACATGCAGCCCCCCTCCAAAGCCACAGTTGCTAGAGCTCTTGTAGAGATGGGAGAGCATGGACAGAACTCCCCATTCCAATGGAGAGGGTCTGCTATACAGGATTAATTGCACCCAAACAGTACCTGAAGGGGGCCTACAGGCAGGGGTAGGACTTTTTAATAGGATATGTGGTGGCAGGACTAGGAGTAATGGATGCAAAGTGGAAGAGGGGAGATTTAGGCTGGAGAGAAAAGTGCTTTACTGTGAGGGTGGTGAGACCCTGGAAGAGGATGCCCAGAGAGGTTGTGGATGCCCCCTCATGCCTGGAGGTGTTTAAGGCCAGGCTGGATGAGGCATTGACCAACCTGGTCAAGTGGGAGGTGTCCCTGCCTATGGCAGTGGAGTTGGAACTAGTTGATCTTTAAGGTCCTTTCCAACCCAAACTGTTCTATGATTCTATAATTTGGTGTATGCTGTTGAACTGATTCACCTTCCTGGGCTTGCTAAGACACAGGTAACAATGGCTAAATATATGGTGGGATGTGGTGGCTTCCATCTCTTTGCTTGTGATCTTCATACCTGAGAGACGTAACATGACGCACATGGATTTTTATTTTTCCTTTTTTACCATTGAAGTGTTTACACCAGGCAATTAGTGTGTATGTGTTGGGTTTTCTTTGTGCTGTGAAGGGAACAACTGGGAATTACTGTGCTGTTTGTATCTATTTTTGTAACTGTGATGGAAATGAAAACCAGCTACAGCAAGACTCTGTTTGCATAGGCAATGGGAGGGAAATAGGAAATGTTTACTATGTCTTTATTCCAGAAACCTGGACAGTGGTGAACATAAATTCTTCTTAAAAGTTTTTTCCGGTAGGCTAAAGTGCTGTTCTTTTGAAAAGAAGCCTTAATTTTCTCATTCTGTTAGAATTGTTGTAAAATCCATCCAGAAGTTTGTGAGGTTCTTTTGTATCTTGGAGGCATTGAAGTCTCTGTTACCTTGTTACTCTGTTGCCTCTTTTATACTACTTCTCAGAAAAAAACCCTCCAAAAACAAGAAGAAAAAACAAAACAAAAACCCTATGAAGGAAAACAAGTTTAAAGGTTAAGTTTATCAAATGTACAATATTCTCCCTTAGCCTCCAACAAAGGGACAGGTATAATTCAGCTCAGTCTTTTTGTTTTGTGATTTTTATTTTTTTTTTTTAAAGAATGTCATCTTGATACATACACATTTGTATACACAACATAAATGCAAAGGAAACTTGCAATTACTTTTACTGGTGATAGTGAAAAGGTGTTGGCTTTCTTTGTGCCAGATCAGACTCAAATGCTGTGATAAAATAGATGAGTAAACCTTGATTATCAGTACTGTTAATAGTTGTGCACACTTTGTGCATGCTACTGGTTTTGGGGGATTAGTTCAGTCCCACTATTCACAGAGCAATACAGAGTTTATAGGACTAGAGGAATATAGTATTGGCTTGCTCTAGTTTTGATATTTCAATGCCTGAGCAATATTGAGTAGTTCTTAATGCTGATAAGTAAACTGTGGCTGAAGAAATAGTCCAGTTTCATCTTGCCTGTGGCAGATCAATATGATCTTTAGGGACTGGTTTAAGCTGGAGTGGTTTGAGGAGAATCAATCAAAATGGAGACCACCCCCAATGCATGTCTCTACAGACATTACCTCTTCTCCTTGTCAAAGACTTTTGAATGCGAAATGTGCAAGGTTCACATACTGCATGCTGGGTTCTTTTCAGTTTGTGTCCCCCAGGATCAGCTTTCCTCTGTGGAAGAATAAGAATCAATTAAATCAAGAGCATTCTTCCCTTCCTTCCTTTTCACAGGGCTTATAGAATTCCTTTTCCCAGATTTGCCTTGTTCATGGTCAGCAGAGGCAGGTGAAATGCCCTCAGGAAAATGGGGTATTTGGGGTAGCAACTGTTTTCCTTACAAATAATCCTGGAGGCACTGCTTGGAGATGGTGATGTCCTCTGGCTCTGTTTTGCCTTTGGCACTCAGAACCCTGTCTTGGCATCCAGCTCAGGAGGGCTCACAGCAGAGGGAAGAGAGCAGATTTCAGCTCCTACCATGCTTACAAGTGGCCCTTCATCCAGAATGAGCAAGGATTTAAATTATGCCCATATCCCTATAACTACCATACTCCAGCCTCTTTCCCCATTCTCCTCAAGAGACATTGAAGACAGTTTTTTTTTTTTATACAAAATTTTGTTTACTCTTTTCCCCTCCTTTAATGCAATATAAAACTTATAAATCCCTGTCATGGTTTTGGAAAGGTGTACGGGAGAGAAATAGAAGGGGAGCTCAACTGATGCTGCAAGATTAAGTAATGGTCTGTTGTGGTGTTGGTCACCTGGCAACTGCTTGCTCCTTTGTTCCTTCACCCGTTGAAGCTGAGGGTGGTGAAACACTGGAACAGGTTGCCCAGAGAGGTTATGGATGTCCCCTCTCTGGAGATGTTCAAGGCCAGGCTGGACATGGCACTGAGCAGCCTGATCTAGTGGGAGGTGTCCCTGCCTATGGCAGGGGGGTTGGAACTCGATCTTTAAGGTCCTTTCCAACCCAAACTATTGTATGATTCTATGAGAGTGAATAGTGGGGCTGGGAGAGGGAACTGTTATTGATGAAAGACGTTGCTTTCGAGTCCAATCAGAATTTATTTAATTACAAATGCCCTCTTTTGTCTCATCAATATTTCCCGAAACTTGGTCAAGCTTTCTCGCAAGCTATTTCCATATTATGTTTATTACAGAACTATCACATAANAGAGAGGGAACTATCTCATAACAAAGTGGCCCATCCCTGAGTTGTCCCTTTTAAAAGCCTTGGGTGCCTACAGGCCACCAGCTGAATGGAGCCACTGCGGTGAACCATCATCTTGCACAACTCCCATCAAGCCCTGCAGTGTTGTACCTGCTCTACTTGACTTGGGGACAGCACTGAGAAACTATTTTTTTTTTTGGGTCTCTTAGTGCTCTGATTTTGTGAAATGCTAGTCAGCTGTCCCTTTTCCTCTGTTCCCTGTGCAGCTGCTGTTCCTTTCACTCCATCACCTGCAGCTTCCCCTTCTTTCTTCTCCCCATCTTGGCTTCGTCCTCTTCTTGCCCTTCCCAGAGAGAAGATATTCTTGGGTGAGGGTCAAATGCTCAGGGCTTTTGAGGAAAATAGCTCAGTGTTTTGAGACCAAAATAGCCCAGATGCTTTTTGGTGCCTGCTGGGAGGAGTCACTAGCCTATGTCCTCTTCTGCAACTTCTCTGGACTCTTGTGGAAGTATTTGGCTTGAGGGTACTTTGAAGAGCATCACTGAGCAAGATCTGCTTCCCCATGGCTTTAGTCTGTCTCACAAAAGCAATGTGCCTGATTAAAACTAAATGCCAACACATTAAGATTTAATTTCTGTGGCTGAGATTGCTCATTGTGACTATAACCATTGGAGCAGAAGTTGTGTCCCTGTGGCAGCAGCTTCACCACCACCAGGTGCTTTGAGCTGTTGTTGTGGTGTCTTTGTGGCTAAAAGATCCACAGCCACTAGAGAAAGGTGTGTGAGATGCAGCATCCCCTCTGGTGGAAGAGCAGTTTTAACTGATTTCCTTGGTATTTTATTTTTAGCTGCTGTAGTGGGATAATGACAAGGTAGTGGTGTGAACACAGAACAGAGCCTCTTTAGTTATAATCCACATCCTGACATGAAGTCCCTGCCTCTTGAGCAAGGCATTTCCCTGGCTTGCTTCTGCTTCTCTCCCTTGGATGCAGAAGCCTTGGACTGTTTAATGAAAAAGCAGGAGAGCTATTTATAAATGCTTCTAATTTGTATTGTAAATACAGGCTGGTAAGAGAGAGGAGCAGCCATGGTGAAGGAGACTAAGAGACTATAAAGGCCATGGCACAGCTATGGAAGAGTCTCTTCCATCTCCCACTTCAGCTCAAGAAAACATAAAAGGGCAATGTAATTGGGACACTGTTGAATTATGCATAATATTGGCACTGTGTTCTATATTAGTTTCATTTTGGTAATGGCTTTTTTTTTCCTTGCCAACAGAATAGTCTCTGTAAATAAGCTGCCTCTTCATTTACTTGCATGGCCTGATTATATACAATTATCCCTTGACTGTTATGACTTTTTAAATTACTATTGAGCTCAGCCTTGGTAGGTATTCTAGGATTACATCTGAAATACTTCACTGCCTTAACTGACCATATAAATGCACATACTTCAACCCCCAAAATGAGAAAAGCCATTCTGCTGACAGTTTCATTGCTGTTCTTCAGTTTTCTTGCTACTGGAATGACTTGTCACTATAAGAATGGCTTCCACCATAGTTTTAAATACAACATACTCTCTTAACAGAGGTGTAAAATTGAGAGCTAGTAAAGTGTATCATGAACATAGTACTTCTAGAGCTTTTAAGTCTGAGAGTTAAACTGGAAATGGTAATAACAAAGCTGGGTAGAAGGTTTTTGTCCAGACTCGGATACAAATGTGTCTTTAAGTATGTTTCTTTGCCCACTTTGCAGCACATAGTCTTAGAGTGGTTTTAGTTGGAAGGAACCTTCAAGATCATCTAGTTCCAACCCCCCTGCCATGGGCAGGGACACCTTCCAGTATCAGGTTGTCCTTCTTGTGGGAGTTTCTGTTCCATAATTTAGCTCTACATCTGAAGCACCTTCACTGCTCAAGTGGTGGAACATACATTTCCCTTCTGTGGCAGGATGGCCATCAAAAATAAAAGGCTGCTCTATAGAATCATAGAACAATTTGGTTTGGAAGATACCTTAAGTTCATCTAGTTCCCACCCCTCTGCCATAGGCAGGGACACCTCCCATTAGATCAGGTTTCTCATCCAGCCTGGCCTTAAACACCTCCGCAATCTCTCTGGGCAACCTATTCCAGTGTCTCACCACCTTCACAGTAAAGGACTTCTTTCTTATCTGTAGCCTCCATAAGCTCAGGCAAGCAAAAATTGTTGAGATTCAGATTTCAGAGTACAAAAAGATCTACAGCAAATGGTTTTACTTGGACAGAGAGAGAGAGAGAGCTGTTGGCAAGCTAATGTTAAATGCAATTAATAAACCTGAAATTTCAAGCTTGGGAAGAGATTGTCTTCAGCATGTAGTGAAAAAAAAAATCAGTGTGAAGTTATGTGTTAAGGGGAAAAAAAAAAGTAGTTTCTTTATATAATCTGTAAAACTTGGCAGTTGTATTTTGTATGGTGCCTGAGGAAGATAAAGAAATCGGAATATAATTCTCAGGTGTATATGTGTAGGATGATGTGACTTCAACACCAAACCTGCCTGATCATCCTGGCCTATTGTAATAAGCTTAATGCAAGATTCATTATCTTTTTAAATAAAATATTACTTCTCTGTGTGTCAGCTTGAATTTTGCTGGCTGATTTAGGATAAAAATTGGCCCCAAAGTGCACTGAAGAAGACACCCCACAGTATGTGGTTTTTTGATTTAGCCTCAAAAAGTCCCTTAATTTCTCATCAGACTTCTTTTCCTTGCTGTCTTTGCTAGAAATTTTTGTGATACCATCTTTTTCTGGTAAGTCCTAGCTCTGTGTTGTCTTGCAATGTACTCTTAGAAAGGAGGTTATTTTAATTTTGGTGTAGAGAGGCTGAAGGATGTGAAAGAATATGTACTAGCTGACCTGTATGTGCCACTCATTTATTTTTATGGGGCTAAATCTGCAAGTCTTAATTATTTTCTTTCCAGTAGCAGGAGGCATTTGAGACATCTCAGAAAAGACATAATTAGGACTGATGGGATAGATTCAAAAACTGGATAGTAGAAAACAGGACTTGCTAGAGATATCTATTTGAATGTGGACTAATCTTTCATGGAAAAAGAGATATCAGCCAAACTAAATCACAGAAAGCCCTTACAAATGCACATGGAGGGAATTGTTCTGTGCTGAGGGAAGAGGGAGGCACAGATGATCCTAAAACATCCTTTGTATCTCTGATTTGGTTTTGTTATTTTGTTTTTTGGTGTTTTGTTTTTGAGCTCTTTGTGAAGCTGCCATTTCAGAGTTGAAAAAAGGGTGAAGGATTTACACTCAGACCTGAGGCTTGTTATTTTGTTGTGGTGTGTGCCATTTCCTAATCTTTTCTCTTGGGTGCAGGGGTATAATTTGTCAGGGGGGTTCTTCCCTCCACGTGGGTGGGTGCCGTACCCTGAACAGTGGGGTCTGCAGAGCCCCAGTGTACCTCCAGCAGTGATGGGGATCAAAGTGGCATCCTGGACTGCAGATGGTCTCCCTCTGCAGGGGTTTCCCATGATGAGGAGGACAGCAGCACCCTCTTCCTTGTCTGCTGCTGCTGGGTGGGAGAGCATACATGAGACTGGGCACAGCCATAGCTCCCGCTTCTTTGATGTGCTGCTGGGCTGCTTTGTGTGGTGGGGTCTTGTGGTCCCTCTTCTTTTGTGGCACCTAAACTGTGATTAAAGCCTCAATGAGTGTCCCTCCTCTAGGCAACGGGGGGGAACAGGGCTTGGAATCTGCTCAGTTCATTGATAAAACCCCAGCCTGAAAGAGCAATGATGCTTTTGTGTGAGTGCATCCAGCCCTCTGCAACAAGCTGGCCGCCGCCAAATTCTGCTTGCCCCAGCCCTCTGTCTCCTTAATCCCAGCTGCCAGGCTCTTGCCCCCTCACCCCCCCCGCCTTCCTCCCCTCTGAGGTTTTAAATCTCTTGTTTTGTGGCACTGTGTTATTTTAACACAGTTGCACGAAGTGGGAAGGGCCAGGTGACTCTATTTCCATAGAGCTGTGAGCATTGGGATGCAGAATCCTAGCTGAGAGCTGCTGCATGAGGGCAGAGCACTTCACATTGTTTAGGTTTTTGTTTTGTTTTTTTTTTTTTTTTTAAATCTTTCAAAGCAGCTACAATCTGACAAAAAAACCTGATGACTGGGGTCCCTCCATCCCCCTTCCCCCCCACCAACCACAAATGTGAAACAATAGTGATCTCCCCTTAGACAAACAATAACTAAACTGTGTGTGAGGCACATATATCTCTGTCTACTGGCCCGAGAGCAAATACTGTATCTAGAATAAATGGGTGAAATTCCATCGAGTTAGCAGGCCAGCACTGGCTTGAGGTAGCTCTCTCTCAGCCCTAATTATTTTTTTTCCTATGGAAGCACCAGTTGTGCTCCCAGGCTGTGAATGAGTGGAATTTTTCATCTAAAGCAGAGATAATCCAACTGCTTGGCTCTGAATGGGGAATGGCATGTCTTTCAAATTGCCACACGAACTCGGAGCAATGTAATGATTTTTCTGAGATATACAAGTGCAACTGTTGAATTAGTTTGTGATTTAAAATGAATTTTAAGTTTTGCCCCTTTGAGAATTCGCTGGGCTGCTTCTTTTTCTCAGGCTAAGCAGAAAAATAATGCAGAGCTTGCAACTTTTTTTTCCTTTCCCCTTCTTTTTGTGGTGGTTTTCTTTTTCTTTTCTTTTTTTTTTTTTNNNTTTTTTACTCTGCTGTAGGGCCTGAAAGCATGATGCTTTGCTTGACCTTCAGCCTCCTGATGATGGATAGAGGCTTTGAAAGCTTTCCTGGTTGCTTTTTTTTTGTTGTTGTTGGAGCTGCTGCTTTGAGTAGACATCTTCATGCTGGAAATGAAGAGGAAAAATTCAGTTCCCCAAAGGCTAGCCAAACTTTAAAAAGGTGGCGAATAAAACAGGAGAAAGTTATGCTCACTTTTTTGCTATTTTAAGGTGCTAGTCATGATGGACCATCAGTTGACCATCCTTTCCTCTTGGTGCAAATGCTGCGTTCTTCATCTAAGCAAGTTCTGCTGCAGGAAGAAAGCTTGTCCTGACCAGCAGCCTGAATTAATTCTACAGCCTGCTCAATGTTAAAAAGTGAATGACTTACCTGATAAATTACCAGTGTGCTTTTAAGAATTATATATTCTAAGCTCAGGTACACATTTAATAAATGAATGTGAATTTCTAAAACTCAAGAACTTAAATCTGGCCAGTGGAGAAGTCACAGATTCTTCTTTTACATCCTTCTTTGCTCTTTGAGTGAAAGCTTAAGCAGTGCTTATGCCTTTTACAAAATTTGGTTTAGACTCCTAAGTGATTTTTGGTATTTCCATGAGTTTTTTAGCTGCTAGACTTTGACAATCATCAAGTGTAGCCAGGATTCATGAGCAAAGGATTAAGTTTGATAGTGAACCCATGTTAAAAAAAAATTTATTGTAATGTAGATCAGGGATTGCTTTCCCCAACATTGGCCATCTTTACATGGGGCCTTTGGTACAGGGAGATACACCTTGTCTTGTTTGCTGCACAGGAGTATGAAAGGTTGGAATGATGCTGGCAAGAGTGCAGGAAATGAAGGAGAAAATGGGTGCTTTTAGAAAACCTTTTAATTGAATTTAATGTGCATCTTTTAATGGCAGCATTTAAAGCCCTTTCAGTAAATAATCTCCTTAGTACAGCCACTTGTTTGGTGAAGAGACAGCTCCATGAGAGATTTCTTTAAATGACAGTGCTTCGTGCTACAGGTAAATCAACTAAATGGTGTTTTAAATACTCATTGATTTCCTTCTCCCAGTCCCTTCTGCCATATTTCATGCTGCTGTGCTGTGTGATAACAGGGGGCTGTTTTACAGCTGATACAATCTCACCTCTCCTAGCAGTTGCAAAAATAATCCCTTGTTTTACCTTCTATTTGTAGATCCCTATTGGAAAGATCCTCATCTGGATAATACTAAAGCAGTTCTGCAGCACTCACACCTATAAATGAATAGTTGTGGAAAGCTGTCAAATCTGATCATTGTTGCTAATATTGAATGTTTTCCTACAGCTTTTATTTCTATCAGACAGTTGGAATTTTAGGTATCTTGGTTGTGGGGAGGTACTAGGCTTTTTTATTTAATAATTTCTGTAACTTTAATAAAGCCTTCATATCAGCAAAGCCCTTTTGGAGAGACTGTCACACACTGAGTAGGTGTGGATGCTGAAGGACACCATCTGCTAGCTTTATGAAAACTTGCTCTAATTTGGTCAAGTGTTACACTTCTTGTAAAAAAAAATAGAAAACAGAAAAAAAAATCCCAAAGCAAATAATACAAATCACTTAGAGGTGCGCTATGAGGCAGCTTGTGTTCAGCAACACAAAAGATTTCCAAGTACTCCTACAATAAGACACAGATGAATATCCTACTTGAGTAATATAAATACATGGAGCCACCAAACAGGACACAAGACAAGTGTCATCTTCTTTCTGCTTTTGCCTTCCACTATAAAAATGTTGACAGAGGGGATAGCTTATTGTAACCTATGGATAATATATCTCAAATTATCTTTGGTGTCAGTATGGTTCTAGTATGCCACCTTCATTTGGTACCATCATGTTGATATCAATGTGTTGTTTGATAGATGCCTGGAATCTAACCATTGAGATGTAACTGCCTTCCTGGGAGATGTTTCACATTCCCAGACTCCATTTAGTTCAGGCAGAGCATGGATCACTTTGGAGGATCAAGCCTTTAAAATGATGTGTTTTGTGAGCATCATCTACAACCCTCAGAAATTCATCTCCTGCCAAGAATTTCGGAGCTCCTTAAATATTCTCCTGTCTTGAGGAGCAAGAGTTTGGGAAATATAGCTTGGAATTGTGGTACTATAAACACCAGCATCAGTGACAGGAAAGGAAAATAGATTCATAATCCCACCTGGACTATTGCGTCCAGTTCTGGAGCCCTCAACACAAGAAGGACATTGAGCTGTTGGAGGAGGCCATGAAGATGGTCAGAGGGCTGGAGCAACTGCCCTATGAAGACAGGCTGAAGGAGTTGGGGTTGTTCAGCCTGGAGAAGGCTCAGGGGGGACCTTATAGTAACTTATCAGTACCTGAGGGGGCCCTACAGAAAGGCAGGGGAAGGAGTTTTTAATATGGTATCAGATGGGAGGACCAGAAACAATGGATTTAAATTGGAAGAGGGTAGATTTAGACTTGACATAAGAAAGAAATTCTTTCTAGTGAGGGTGGTGAGACACTGGAACAGGTTGCCCAGAGAGGTTGTGGATGCCCCCTCTCTGGAGGTGTTTAAGACCAGGCTGGACATGGCACTGAGCAGCCTGATCNGGACAAATAAGTGGTGGGGTTTTTTTAATGATGAATAGAAATATCCATGGTGTGGCAGTACTATCCTCTGGCTTGACAATGTAAAGTCTAAAATCTTGAAAATAAGCAGCAAAGTTGCATAAAGAAGATGCTTGCTGTACAAAATGGCTGGAGGGAATTAGTTCAGCTTCTGGAAAAATAAAGGCACATATCTTTAACTCGGTGACTTTGCAGTAATTGCCCTCAGCCACTGTCTGCTAGATCTTGCCCAAAATCTTAATTGACACCATTATAAAACTATAAATTTGGGAAAGGAAGGACCTCCCTTGTCTTTAGCTGGAATAACGTGGCTAATTCTAATAAGGGTTTTTTATCTTGCCAAGTACTTAGCAAAAGACTTTCTTATAGTTTGATGTGCCTACAAGAAAAAAGAACATGCACAATCTCTGAAGAATATAAAGCATGCAATCGATGAATCAAGTTGATCAAATTAGTTCTGGCAATGAATAGAGGAGAGGAGGGGTCTCCTGCTATCTGACACTGTAGTGGCTGCAAATGTTGATAGCAGAAGGAAAGCCATTGAGTCTGTCTGCAAAAGCTGTGCTAGATTTTCAGAGCTAGGAATAATTCTTTTCTTAGATCTAGAAAAATCTTGAGTTCTGTGGATTGTCTTTGCATCCTAATCCAAGTTTTCAAACTGGATTTTCTTTAATCTTTGACTTAATATCCCACCAAAAAAACCCCACAACATACCACAAAATTGACAACTGTTAAAAAACCACATTAAATTTAGTCAACAAGTTTAAAGCCTCATTAAAAATTTTGCCCAGTGGTGAAGAAAATTGTTTGTTATTGTAACTGTGAGAATGTTTGAAGAATCAGCTTCTACCTTTATCAGTATTGAATGCTATTTAGCCTCCAAAGAAGCTTGCTGATACCAGCAGCTTTGGAAGATTCCCTTGGTTTGGCTGCTTCTCCAAGTGGGATTGTGTGTTTTGAGGAAAGAGGCATAAAAGATCAGACTATTTCTAGGCTGTCTAAATATCCTAAGAAATCCTAATAAAGATGTAATTTTTCCTGTAGTAGGAACTGTAACTCAGCCTGCTTGTTGGCTCTTGTCCAGTGAATACAGATCATATGATGTAAACCTTACTGAAAAGAAAGCTGTCATACATTAGGCTTTTCTCTGAAGGGAAAGACTAGTGAACTCTAGACACCTGGATGTACTCAGGGAATGACTAAACATATCCCTGAGTGCCTGCATACAGGTTTTGGGTATTGTAAAGATCACAAAGCAAGCCTAAATAATCTACTGTATCATATTGGGGGATCAGCATTCCCCTAAGGAGGTTTTACTAGATAGAACTGGCTGCTCCTTATGGCTGTGCTCCACATGTGCATGTTCTGAAGTGCCTTCTCCAGGTTGCAGCCAGGTGTGGGTTTGAACTCTCCCCACCCTTTCTCTTCATATTTTTGGCATTTGTGAATCAACAAGTGGGTTCAAGTTAGGGTTTCATCTGCTACTGGGTTATAAGGTCAGATTCCTACAAACAAAATATTGCTTCCAGGAGAACCTTCTCTGCCCAGTGCCTATACTGGGAGCCAGAGCTTGATGCTGTGATGTGAGCAGGCAGGCACCAGTTCAGACAGAGCAAACCAGTGGGTGAGCACCTGCAAAACTGCTGTGGGCAGCCATTCCTAGCAAAAATAGCAGTAAAATAACCAAATGGCCAGAGCTTCCAAAGTTAGGGCAGATTGGTTATGGGTTATATTGGATTCTGAGTCTGATTTATACTTGCAATTTAAAATAACTTTGCTACAGCTGCTTTTTTCTTCTTTTTTTTTTTCTTTTTTAATCTCCAAGGGCTACATAGAACAGAGATTCTTTTTACTGAAGTTGGCATCACTCTGGGGTTTTTGGGGTTTTTTTACTGCTTTCTACGTGATTTTCCGCAACAACCAAGAGTGGTAGTTTCCAGCTGACTTTCACGTGAACTGGGCAGAAGCAGGAAGAAATTCTGTCCCTGGCATTTACAGCTTATTTCTTGGCATGGGAAAATGGGTGATCCTGCAGACCACAAACACAGGCAGTATTTCTTAAGATGAGTCTGAACAGCAGCAGCATCTGATGCAGGGGAAAAATGAGCTTTTCTGTTCCAAAGGCATTGAGTTTTCTAGGCTAAGGCAAGGAGTGTTCCCTTCCAAAAAGGGAAGGAAATCAGGGGGAGGCTGATGAAGTGATATGTCTGCTGACAGAGGAATGAAAAGGAAATAATGCTTCTAAGAAATACTATCCACCCAAAACAATATAATTGTTATTATTTTTGTGGTAGAAATTATTTGCTGTGGGGTGTTTTGTGCTATTAAAATGTGATAGATGACCTTCTCAAATCCGTTTGTAATCTGAAAGGACAACTGTGTCTTTCCCTTGTTGTTTCTTCCCATATTTTTGTCTTTTGTACCAAAGAAGATAGACTTTGAGCTTTTTAAGTACGGACAGGAAGCATTTGCCATATTGCTATAGCTATAAATGATAAATAAAGTATGGCTGGAAACCTCAGTTGTGTTTTTGCCTTCCCAGTATCTTCCCACTACCCCTTTGTCCTATGAGTTCTCCAAATCTGTGCTTTGCTGTGCCTGGAATGATGCTGTTACTTGGCATTAAAGTTATCAGGCACTGAGGTTACTTGGTATATAGTTAATGCAGGTCTTTCAGGCTGCTCAAAATCCTGAGGCATCAGGATGATCAGCCTGCACCAGTGGGGAGCAGTGATTTATTCTAGTTGCTACCTTATCCGAATAGTTGGCCCTTTTCATAAAAAAAAAATAAAAAAAGATCTGTTTGCCTAGATATACAGCAACACTGGCTCCCTGGGTTAGTAGCTAATTATAAAATGCCCTGCAGCTCTCTTTCAAAGCTGGATGAATTTAAAAGGGCTTTTATATGTCTTTATGATGTTTTTTTGGTTTTTTTCTGGTAGAAGGTAGAAGTTTAAATCACTCTCATCTTTAGGAGTGCCTGAAGAGACTTGCAGAGATGGCACAGCCAGGGCAGAGGGGCAGCAGCTGGGAGAGGCCATGGGAATCATTGCCCAAATAGGAACCTGGTGTAGGGTCTGATCAGTGCCTTGTTTTTCCTCTGTGCTTTTTACATTTTGTTCATTGTGCTTTAGAACTCATGGTAGCCAACCAGTACCTGAAGGGGGACTACAGGAAAGCTGGGCAGGGACTATTTGCCAGGGTGTGTAGTTATAGGATAAGGGGCATTGGTTTTAAAGTAGAGCAGGGCAGGTTTAGGTTAGACATTAGGAAGAAGTTCTTCCCCCTGAGGATGGTGAGCTATTGAAACAAGTTTGCCAGAGAGGTGATGGAGACCCCATCCCTTCAGACATTCAAGGCCAGGCTTGCTGAGGGTCTGAGCAATCTGATCTAGTGCAGGATGTCCCTGCTCACTGCATGCGATTGGACTAGATAGCTTTTGAAGGTCCCTTCCAACCCTATGATGATCCCTATGGTCATAAATGCCATAGGAGTTGGCAGCAGTCTTTTGCATCAGCGGGGTGTTGATTGGGTGCACTGGGGTTTCTTCACCCCATAGTGATTGTATCAGAATCGCTAAGAAAAAGCCATTCTGAACCCAGGGTCCAACAGGCACAGGTTGCATGTGTTGAATCTCTCTTTGTTAGGGTGATAATGAAGAAGGCAGGATCCATCACTTGTCTTAATTTGTCAGTGAGAAACCCATCTGCTTAGAGAAGCTTATCTGGTGCTCAGTGAGGAGAACCTTCCCTGGAGGTCCTCCCTGCTTAGCAATAGAGTGGAGGCAATATGGGACAACATGTTCAGTCTCTGATTTTCCTTCAAACATTGTGCCTTCTGAGCTCTCAGTCTTGATCTTTTCCTGGCTTTTTGCTTCTCCTTTCTACTTCTTCCTAGATTCTCTAGTCCATTCTGATATGCTTCTTGACCACGTTGCATCTTTGTGCTTGTTTTCACACTTCTTTCAACTACTGGATTTCCTATAATCCTGTTGCTCTCATACTCCTGCACACATCTCATTTTGCTTCACCATAACCAAGCTTTTATAAAAAATTAGTAATAATTTATAAACAAAAAACACAACAGTTACTTTTTTCATTTATTTTTTTTCGTGTGCTTCAGTAGGTGCCCATTGCTTCTTATCTTGCTGCTGGGGACCAGTGAGAAGAGCTGGTACTACCAGCTGGACTGTAGGTTCTCCAGCAAGGTGAAGTTCTGCTCCTAATCTGAGAAT
>VZTY01002288.1:84346-166712 GCA_013400935.1 Turnix velox
TCTCCTTTCTACTTCTTCCTAGATTCTCTAGTCCATTCTGATATGCTTCTTGACCACGTTGCATCTTTGTGCTTGTTTTCACACTTCTTTCAACTACTGGATTTCCTATAATCCTGTTGCTCTCATACTCCTGCACACATCTCATTTTGCTTCACCATAACCAAGCTTTTATAAAAAACTAGTAATAATTTCTAAACAAAAAATACAACAGTTATTTGCATCTTTCATTTATTTTTTCATGTGCTTCAGTAGGTGCCCATTGCTTCTTGTCTTGCTGCTGGGAACCAGTGAGAAGAGCTGGTACTACCAGCTGGACTGTAGGTTCTCCAGCAAGGTGAATTTCTGCTTCTAATCTAAAAGTCAAGGGTTCAAGTCTCTGTCCAGGTATGATCCAACCCAACAGTTGGGTTGATGGTTGGTCTTGATAATCTGAAAGGTCCCTCCCAACCTGGCTGGTTCTCAGTGACTTCTAAATAGAAGTTGTTTTCCCTTTTGGTGTTGATCAAAATTCAGTCTTCTCATTTTTAACCTCCTTCCATCTTGTGCACTGCCAGGGTCTGCTTCTACAGCTTTGGAAGATCTCCATGTCATCAAAGAAATTCCAACTTTTCAGCAGTGTCTTTATGATGCTCAATTAATCTTTTTTACTTTAATTCTTTTGGAAAAAGTACAGTTCTGCTAACATTCAGAATGGTTATCTGAAACAAGACCTGTTTCTCCCAGTGCTGTTGTTTTTGTGTTGAAATGGCAGCTTTCTGAGTTGCTTTTGAACTTGGAGTTAATTTTCCATAATCCTGTTACTCTCATACTCCTACACACATCTCACTTTGCTTCACCAAAATCAAGCTTTTATAAAAAATTAGCAATAATTTCTAAACAAAAAACACAACAGTTATTTGCATCTTTCATGATGCAAATTTCCCATAGCTGCAGGGCATTTAGAAAGCATGCGGATGTATTCTAAGCCACAGGTTTTTGAAGCATATACTTTATATCATCACAGGTGAAGAAAAATAATTATTTTTTTCATGTATCTGGTTGATATATATATAATCCCTGCACATCTCAGAGCACTTAGAGGCCATCAGTGGCAGCTAGATCTGTCTCCCAGCCTTTGCATCTCTGAGTTATTCAGGAGGACTGATTGTACTTTTAATCATTGCTGTAAAGTGCAGTTACTCAAGATTTTATTGCTGTAGTTTGTGTTTCACATGAAGGTTTTTGGAGGAAGTTCTCTCCATATACTTGTAGCACATCACACACAATTTTACACCACTTTTTCTAACCATAGGGAAGGAAATGAAAACAAGTTAAAATTGCTGTATGCAGCTTAAGGGTAAGATGCATCTCGGAATAATTACTGAAGCTGGATTTTGGCCAGGACACCAAGCCAGAGGATTACTCAAGCCCCAAAAGATATGGTTTCTTTAATGTGGAGATTCTATGTTTGCTTTGTATCTTAGGGGGTGGTGTAGGAAATAGGTGTAGCCAGCAGTCACACAATCCAGCTGTAAAGAATACTTGTATTTCCAGCCTGTAAGGCATCCATACAGCTGGAGGTTTTTTCTGGACCTCTTTTTTTTTTAAAAAAAAAACCCAAACCCATCTGTCAATAGTGTATGAAAAAACTTTGGTTTCTTCAATTTCAGAACCATCTTAAACTTCGCTTTAGGGAATACCTGACAAAAATAATTGGGTTTCCATCCCCCTGAATGCACAGTAAAGGGTTGCACAAACCACAGTGCAAAGCTGAGTTGCTTTGAGTTGTACGTGAACCTCTTATTTTAACCCAGAGGTGAAAATGTTACATTAACTTTGTGGTCCCCTGGTGTTTCTTTTGGCTTGACCTTTCTTTTACTACCATCATGTTTCATTGATGCCTATTTCAAATGCATGTCAGTTTTCTGTTAGAAGCTGTGGGGAAGAGGAGAAGTAATGGATTTTGCAGAAGTACATATTTATACATCTTCTAGATGGAGAGATTTATTGCATACCCTGTCTTTTACTTTTTATGTATTTTATAGTCTTTTTTTGGATGAAAAAAAAGCTGTGGAAGTGCAATGTGTGTGCATATATTGAAAGTGAGCAATTTAAGTTTGTTACTCTCAATGGAGATCCAATTTTAGCTCCTTTTTTCTACCATGGAGTTATCTTTTCACTGACTGACCTTTTATGTTTCGCTGACTTTAAAAATGGCAAGGACAGTCCTCCATTAGATCAGGCCTCAAGTTTTCATATAAACTTTTTCCTGTGTGTAGTAAAAGTACAGTTTATTCTTCAGAAAGCAGCTAGTTCTCATTCTGAAGACTTGACTTTTCTTTTGTAAGGTCTTGCTGACTCACAGTCTCACAGTGCCAATCTATTTCTAATTTTATTTTCATCAGCAAGGTAAAATGTTTCCATAACATAACACTGAACTGCAAATTAACTTTACTGTGACATAAATTTGCCTTGTTCTGCAGTTATCTTTCTGCAAATCTTCAGGCCTGGCTACAACTCAACTAAATTGAAATAGCAAAAGCTTTGATATTTCTCTCTGATATTTCCTAGCTTCTTTGTGGAACCTGAGTAAATGACATTCTTAACAATTTCATGAATAAGTACTATGAGAGCATATATGTATTTTGGCTTTGTCTGCATTTCATTTTATTGCTTGTTTTTAGCATGCTGTGATACCAATGGCTAATTGTGTTACTGCTAAAATGAAAATAGGGATGAAGCTGTGAGTGGACAGCAAAGCAAAACTCCACATGTCTGAGGAGTTCATTGGAACCTTCTCAAAATGATAATTTGTGCATTTTCTTCTAGAAATGCAGACAAAGCTTTCCTGTTGCCCCCGCATCTGCAGAAGAACCCTAGACCTTGAGGCTGTCCTTCAGGTCAACACAGTCTTTCACTGAATACCTCTGTATGATTTGAACTCAGCTCCATTCTTTCATCCTGAGTTGTGTTGGGAATGATGGAGGAAAAAAGAGAAAAAATAAAGGTTATTTAGTGATTTTTTTATTTTTTAGCAGACAGAACTTGCACAAAGCTGGGACTGTGAGAAGGGGAGAAGCTTCTGGACTGGCTCTGGAGTTATGGTGGTGGTGGTGGCTGATATGGTGACTGTTCTCCTGTGACATGCCCTCTCCTGGTGCTTGTTCTGCTCTGGGATGAGCTTGCTCTCCCCATGGTGGTGTATTTGATAGGATGTACCTTGTATACTTCTGGTTGATTTTTATTTTCTAATTTTAAGCTAAAATTTATGGTTTCTGGAAACATAACCAGAGAAAGGGGATGTCATTTGTCTTAATAAATTCTAATGAATTTTTTTAGACCCTTTTTCTTGTGTAAAACCAATGTTACCTCCATAGGGTGAGTATAAACCCTGAACTCCGAGGGAAGAGGTTGCAGTATGTGCCATCTGCTAATTAGTATAATTACATGGCATTGAGAATTGCAAGTGATGTATTCACAGCAGTGTTTCTGGGTTATGTTTCTAATGGATATGTTACAATTGTGGGGTGGGCTGAAATGGAGTCATCCAGTGGCTACAGCTCTGGCTTGTTTGGGCTGTCTTAGGGCTAGATTAATGCATCTGAGTGGAGGACAGAGAACCTGTCCATCTTCTCCAGCCTCTGTTAGGAATCACCATGGGCTTGGGCTGTGTAGAGGGAGAGGTTTCCCAGCTCGGATGTAGAGAAGACATGATCTAGAAGAACCAAAGAGGGTTTTTTTTTTTTTTGAGTATGAAACCACAACTGAAGCACACCATGATGCTCAGGGGTGATAATTTGTTTGGATAACTGTATGAAAATGAGAAATCAAAGGTGGGAGGGAGAATGGGAAAGGACCTAACAGCAGGTAGGAGGAGATTGCCTGGGCATGGGGCAGAGAAAAACTGTGTTAGGAATTATTCTTGCCAGATGTTGACAGGCTACATGATCGTGGCAGTACTGTCATTTGGATTTGGAAGAGAACATGGTTTACCTGGGTCTCACCACTGCTGAGCTTCTAAGGAATGTGAAATCTCATGGTAGGAAGGGCTTTCTCTTTCTGGTGCTGGTCAACCACAAGAATAACCTGTTACTAATTTCAGTTACTTCATTAACCCAAATGGCAGATCAGTAAATGCCACCGAACCTTAGCAGCAAAGCAATCTCTGAATTTGCTGTTCGTTATTGGAAATTGGGTTGGTGGGGCTTTGAGAAACCTGTTCTAGTTAGAGGTGTCCCTGCCCATGGCAGGAGAGTTCAAACTAGATGATTTTGGAGGTCTCCTCCAACGCAAACTATTCTATGATTCTATGAAATGCATTAAAAACTCCCATGAGGATGCTCCTGCTAGGCTTGTATTTGTAGCATGCTTGAGTTGCCAGAATGAGTGACCTGTAAACATTAAGTTTGCTTTTCCTTTCTACCACAGCAGAGCTTCTGATGAAATGAAATGATCGTGTGCTACCAATTCTTTGCCTCATAAGTGAGCAGAAGCACTTACTCAGGACTGGGCTGGAGCACTGTACTACAGTTTTGCTGCTCCACACAGGTCCCAGTATCAGAAGGTGTAAAACATGCAGCAAACAAGGGCACTGCAGGACATCAGGGGAGTATTTCAGCAATTTAGGGTATCTGAGGCAGCCTTGGAGGGATTCATACCCATACAGGATTGAAAGTGACAAGTATTCAAGTGCTTATGGATTTAGTGTTTTATCTAGTGATGCTAAATCCAGAATGGAGATGGACATCTGTTAGGCTACTAAAACTTGCTACGTACAAATTAAGCTGCTGCTTTATCTGACTAGTGTGAAAATAAAAAAGAAATAAAACAAAAGGAGGAGAAAATGCCTTCAAGCTATGGTAGGTTACCTTAGGCAATCAATAACGAAGCATCTTTTGAAGTTTCTAAAAACATGGAGTTTAATTTCCTAATGGAAGGGGATTTCGGTGCCATTCGTGACATTATCCAGTATTGGAAGATAATGAGAAAACTTTTAATCCTTTGATCAAATTTTAATAACACTGCAAGTAGGCATGCAAGCCTGTTACACTGTCAGCTCTCCAAAAACTCTCTGGCAGCTCATTCCAGCGTTTGACCACTCTTGAAGTAGAATCATAGAATAGTTTGGGTGGGAAGGGACCTTAAAAATCATCTAGTTCCACCCCCACGCCATAGTTAGGGACATGCCCCACTAGACCAGGTTGCTCAGTGCCTCATCCAGCCAGTGAAGAAGAGTTATCTTTTATTTATTTTTTTCATGTGCTTCAGTAGATGCCCACTGCTTCTTGTCTTGCTGCTGGGCACCAGTGTAAAGAGTTGGTACCACCAGCTGGACTGTAGGTTCACCAGCAAGGTGAAGTTCTGCTCCTAATCTGAGAATCAAGGGTTTAGGTCTCTGTCCAGGCATGAGGCTTGTCACAGTTGGGTTGATGATTAGTCTTGATGATCTGAAAGGTCCCTTCCAACCTGGATGAGCCTCAGTGACCTCTAAATAGATGTTCTTTTCCCTTTTGGTGATGATTAAAATCCAATCATCTTATTTTTAACCCCCTTTCATCCTGTGCACTGCTTCCACAGCTTTAGAAGATCTCCATGTCATCAAACAAATTCCAGCATTTCAACATCATCTATATGATGCTCATTTCATCTTTTTAACTTTAATTCTTTTGGAAAAAGTACAATATTAATGACTTTCAGAATGATTATCTGAAACAAGCCCTGTTTCTCATAGTGCTGTCTCTTTTGTGTTGAAATGGCAGCTTTTAAGTTGCTTTTGAACTTGGAGTTAATGGTTGATGAAGACAAAACACTTTGATACCCTTGTATAAATAGTCCCTTGGTTTTTTTAGAGGGAATGTAACTTAGTTTTAAGCTGATTTACTACCCTGTTTGTTGGTAAATATATAGGCTGGATATAAGAAAGAAATTCTATACTGTGAGGATGGTGAAACACTGGAACAGGTTGCCCAGAGAGGCTGTGGATGTCTCCTCTCTGGAGGTGTTTAAGGCCAGACTGGACAAGGCACTGAGCAACCTGATCTAGTGAGATGTGTCTCTGTCTATGGCAGGGGGGTTGGAACTAGATGATCTCTAAGTTCCCTTCCAACCTGAACTATTCTATGATTCTATATTTCTATTTTTTTTTTTTTTTTAAAGCAAAATGATGTATCACGTAGCATCAGAATCATGAGATGCAGGCTGGTGTGCTCCAGTCTGCAAGATGGTCTCCTCTCAACAGAGCACTTTATTTTGTTCCAGGCTGGCTATAATAAATAAATAAATAGCACATACTATCATGCTTTGCTAGAGAGGGACCAGCACCTTGCTGTATCAAGCTCAAAGAAAGCCTTGCCTTCTTGAGGAGGGGGAAAAATCTACATTGTACTCTAAAAATAAAACATTTTTGCAGGTCATACTTTTCCTTTTGTATCTCTCCGGTAGCTGATATCATTCAGTGGTGATAGAGGGCGAGGTTTGCTGGAAAAGTGTGATGCTTTTACAGAAAGAGGCATTCTGCAATTTGAAATTGCTCAAAGCTTTCTCCCTTCACTGCACTTATTTTGTAGGGGGGGGAGGAATCAAAATGTACGAGGGCAGAAATAATTTCCCTTTTCTTTAACAATTGCACCCATGATGTCAGCTGCTGCCAGTAATGGAGAGTGATAAATTGACACTGAACTTGAACAGAACTCATGGCGTGCTGGAGACAATAAGAACCTCTGAGGAAATAATTATTTTGCTGCCAGGAGCTCATGCATCTCAAATTAGTTGGTGTGGGGGACTTCAGAGCAGCCTGCCTGTCTATTGAGTGGGGTTGAGAGCTGGCTCTGCTGCCTCTGTGTTAGTGCAAGAACTCAGGCATTGTGCTTTGCTCATAGCACGTCAGAATGAAGAAAAGAGAGTGACAGAGGTCTGATGTTGACCACTTTTGCCTGCTTGCAGGGAGAGGCAGTGGGTATTGAGAACCAAGTTCAGTAATATGCTCTAGTGCTCTCACTGTGGCACTTAGTGCAGATTCAATGGTGGTTTCTAGTGAGTGGGAGGTTGTTTGCACATTGCAGGAGCTGGAGTTTAATTTACTGTTGATGTGCTCCAGCAGTTTGGGGAGGGCAGAGTTCCTCTGGTCCAGTGGCCGTTGCTTCTGCTTGGAATCACAAAAATTAACTTTCCCATGCGAGTAATTAGTTTGCATTATATACAATGCTCTTCTTCTGCTGGTTTTTTTTTCCCTCTTTTTTCTGTTTGAGGATGACAATTTTAACTTAAAAGCTTGATCAGGCTTCTCTGCTCCTGCTCCAGTTGAAATCAGTTTGAAGGCTGAGGGTGTTCTGTGATGACCTATAATTAAGGTCTTGCTTTTCATTATAATAAAACATAAATGACAATCTACTGTTGACTTTCAGTGAGATTCAGGCACCTTGATGCCATTTCTGCCTTTGGAGATTTCACTCTGCATTCAAAGGTTATGTTCTTGCAGAGAAAAAAAAAAATCATCCTGCATTTCTCTTTTCCTAAAAAATATTGGTATCTGCAAGGGAATGTAAAGAAAGATAAATGGATGGTATCTCTAGCTCAGGGAAATATCTCTGCTGAGTTTTCACAAAGACAGTGAGGATATGTTTGTTTGTGTGAATCAAAAAGTTCTGGAAGGTTGTAATTCTTATCTAAATAAGTATCAACTATATATGAGTTGGTATTTCTCTTGTACTTTGTATCCCGGAGCATGGATCCTTGGATTCATCTGTCTTGCTTCCTATGGCAGTACCTCCCAGCCCTAGGTTTGGGCTTGCCTCTATCTGAAAGGCTTCCAAAATGTGGGACGTGTCAAGTAAAATTTTCCTACATGAAAAAGAGTGTATTGTGTCATAGTGCCTTGAGCACTAACAACTTCTAATAACAGTGGTTTTACAGTTCTGAATTTTTCATGTGTATAATTTTCAACAATGGAGTTGTCAAACAAGTGCGGTGTGAAACAATAGCTTGGACAATAAAGTTGATTTCATCTGCTGAAAAGAGGTTGAAAGCTATATCTGAACTGCCAAAGGAAGGGTTTTTCCCCTCTGGTGGGATATATCTGCCACTCTAATCACAGGATGTCAGGGATTGGAAGGGACCTCAAGAGATCATCTAGTCCAATCCCCCTGCTGGAGAAGGAACACCTAGACCAGGTAATGCAGGAAGGCGTCCAGATGGGTTTTGAATGTCTCCAGTAGAAGGAGACTCCACACCTCTCTGGGCAGCCTGTGGCACTGTTCTCTCACCCTCACTGGGAAAAAGATTTTTCTCACATTTCTTCTATGTTCCAGCTTGTACCCATTTCCCATTGTCCTATCATTGGAGGTGACTAATGTTTCTAAGCTTTCAGCAATGCATCTCTGGCTTTGTATAGTTTATTTGGCCTCATCAGTTATGCTGTGACACTGTATTGGGCTAATTTTGGGGGTCCAAATGAAGCATATAGCAACATAAAATGAAACATCATCAGGTGATGAGCATGACAATTAATGGCAATTTCTGTAGTGTTAATGACTAATAAGAGCTTCCCAGTAAGAATTTTTAAAAGAGGACTTTGTGTAAGGTAAATTGGTTTGGCTTGCTGCTAGTGATGCAATGTCACCTGGCTCATCTGGAATGATGTGACTTAATTCCTCATTCTCAGATTTTAAACAGTCATGAAGTCTGAGATAATTTCACCAAACAAGTGGCCCTTGTTGCTTTTTTTTTTTATTATTATTAATTTATAAGGAAGAAGGTTTTGATGACACTTGTGCTGCAGGGCAATGCTTCTTATATGGTTAGGAAGTTTCAGTGCCCTGTTTGTCCTGTCTCTTCTTTCACCTTGAAGCTACAGTTCACCTTAAAATGTCAATTGCTACAAAATGTAGAATGCAAAAAAAGTAATTTTTTTTCTTGTGGAGCTTCAGTCACTGGTGTAGCAAAAGGGTTTGTTTTCAATCAGAAGAAAATCCTTTGTGGAGTCTTTCATTGCTCTGTAAAGAAAAAGCAGTTAGATTTTTGGATGTTAATTAATAACAGGGGGATTGAATTCAGAAAAATGACAGCATTCATAGGATAGTTTGGGTTGGAAGGGACCTTAAAGATCATCTAGTTCCAACTCCCTACCATAGGCAGGAACACCTCCCATTAGACCAAGTTGCTCAGAGCCTCAGCAAGCCTGGCCTTTGAATATCTGCAGGTACAGGTCCTCCACTACCTCTCTGGGCAACCTGTTCCAGAGCCTCACCATCCTCATGGGAAAGAACTTTTCCTTTTTTGATGTCATTTTACTAGAGGCAGTTTTTGATCAGCTACTTGCAGAGAGTTTGAAATCAGCTTCTGCTTTGGGAGACTCCTTGGGAGCAGAAGTTGTTGGTTTCTTCTTTGGGTTTTTATTTATTTAAGCCTATGTGCAGAACTTCAACATATTTGAGTAATTCAGCACTTCCTGACGGTGCCACCAGGTGAAAATAAAAATATTTGTACCACATAATGTTGTATTTAAATCTCTGATGTCAGGCCATACCAAGGTTTGGACATAAGTCTATTATACTGGATGATGCCTAACAACCAATAGAAACACCACAACAACTTAACCATTTGTTAAAATCGTAAGTGCAGGTTTTTACCTCACTTTGAAATGTTTTTCCTTCCAAGTTTTATTCCTTCATGATGCACAAAAGCCATCTCTGCCATGATGTCACTTGACTGGTATTTGGGGTTTTTTTTCATTAAGAAATGCAAGTGAAGTTTAACACTTTCCAGCTAGGACTTTTGAAGCCCCTTGATTTCTTTTCATCTCTTTCGGGCAAAAGTTTCAGTCTGAGTTACCAGTAGAGCTTGCAAACTGTCAGGGGAAGAGAAAGATAGCTAGGGACAAACCAACTGTTGTGGAACCAAAGGTTTGATGTTGGCCTGAAGTCCAACTGTTGCGGAACCAAAGGTTTGATGTTGGCCTGAAGTGTCACAACCTGTAGTGTCAAGAACTTAATAAAATCCAGGAAAAACAGAACACAAGGTAAAACATGGGGAAGAGCAGGATCAGTGCTGGGTTGGAGCTAGTTGAGGATGTTAAGTGGTGAATATTTAATCATTATAACAAAACCAGAAGCCAGTGTATTGTTTTGATCTTAGAAAATAAATCACCTAACCAGCTGTGCATTGCAGTCAAGTAATGGACCATTTTTACCCCTGGAGCTGTGGGCGTCCACTTTAGACCATGACTGACAAGCATTAATCATGATGCTGTTTTGCACAGCCTTTGCCATTCTTGAGCTCATTCTTGCTGATAAAATTTTACCCCAGTTAGTGCTGTAAGGGATGACAGTCCTGCATTAAGTTTCATTAAAGGAGAGAGTGTTGATAGAGCTGAAGCTTTCTGTGGTTTTGGACAAGAAAGATGTGAATACAGCTTAGGTCTGATTTCTGTGATTTACAGCATGGAACAAGCAGGTGGATTTTGCTGCCAATTCTGAAGGTGTCTCAGATAGGTTTTGGTAGCAGGAAACTGATACTGTGTAATTCATGTGGGTATCAGTAGTCCAAACTTATGATTAGGTTTGTGTACTTGCAGCCTAGAAGGACAACTCAATCCTGGGCTGCATCAAATGAATTGTGACCAGGAGGTTGAGAGAGGTGATTTTGCTCCTCTACATGGCTCTGGTGAGACCCACTTGGAGTTACTGTGTCCAGTTCTGGAGTCCTCAACATAAGAAGGACATTGAGCTGTTGGAACAGGTCCAGAGGAGGGCCATGAAGATGATCAAAGGGCTGGAGCAACTGCCTTATGAAGACAGGCTGAAGGAGTTGGGGTTGTTCAGCCTGGAGAAGGCTCAGAGGGGACCTCAGAGTAGCTACTCAGTACCTGAAGGGGGCCTCAGAAAGGCTGGGGATATGTGATGGAAGGACTAGAAATAATGGATGTAAGTTGGAAGAGGGTAGATTTAGGCTGGGTAGAAGAAAGAAGTTCTTTACAGTGAGGGTGGTGAGACTCTGGAACAGGTTGTTGGAGAGGCTGTGGATGCCCCTCTCTGGAGGTGTTTAAGGCCAGGCTGGATGAGGCAGTGAGGAAGCTGATCTAGTGGGAGGTGTCCCTGCCTACAGCAGGGGGGATTGGAACTAGATGATCATTAAGGTCCCTTCCAACCCAAACCACTCTACAATGAGGTTTTTATATGTGTCAGGATAGGGAATTTTAAATCATATCTCCCTTAAGTATAATGAAACTGAAATCTAAAGCAGCGTTAAGCTGTTGGGCAGCATTAGATGAATATTATCTCTGGGTCACTGTTGAGGAGATAATGACAGTTTTAGCTATATTTAAGATGGAGCAGACCAGCAGGTGGTGTCAGTGGTAACCAGCTGCTCTCAGTGGCTCAGGCAGTGTATCAGCTGTTGAATATTAAGTGTTGCAGTTAATGCTGACAATCTGGGCTACAGCAGACAGACATCTGTGTTATTAAGTTGTCCACTGATTAAACCCACTTACAGCAATATGCATTAATGGGAGGGAGCAGAGCACCTAATTCTTACAGGCATGCATAGCAGCCATCATCTGAATCCTTCATGCTGTTCTCAGTGTCCTGTGATGTGTGTTTTGGCTGACATGCAAAGGGATGCAATTTTTGGATTGTGAGTGTGAGGGTAATCGATGTGCACGTAGGCTGGTGTGCCACATGCAGGCAATTTATGCCTTCCATTTTCACTGCAACCAGTGTTTCCTCCCAGGCCAGCATATATCTTGAGAACAGCCTCGTTTTCTACATTTATGACATCATTTTGTTAAGGGAAGTTTGTAGTGATCTCAGTAACAATGAGGTTTTTTGTGTTTTTTTCCCTGGTTTGAGGATTTATTTCTTTGGAGCTCAGAGAATTTCATTCTGTTTCCACAGCTGCCTTTTCACTGCTCCAGTCAAGCCTAAAACTGTGTTTTTATTTAGCTTCCTCTTGTATTAGACATGTCTTTAGTAGAGACCTGTTAATTGAATTTGGCTATCACACCAGCACGTGGACATGTATGCACTCATGCAGAGTTTCCATTAACATATGTTCCTGTAGACAATGGCATTTATTTAATTTGTCATCACAGCCTCCAAAAATCTGCTTAGATAATGCTGTGGCTACACACCATTTAAAAATTAGTGTGTCTTCACAATCACCTGTCTTTTTAAAAGCTAATCTATGTAAAATACCAGTGTTAAAGGAACAGGATGATTATGTCATGAGTCTTCTTAGATTTTCAGAGGCTTTAAAATTATTACTGATGAATGTATTATCTGCATTGCCTTATTAATCATAGAATAGTTTGGGTTGGAAGGGACCTTAAAGATCAAGTTCTAACCCCTCTGCCATATTAATGCAGAGTGTTGTCACACCTCAGATACTTCCAGTATAAACTAAAGTCTCAGGTTTCTAAGAGGTGTCTAATAGGTGCTTGCTAGCTTGGAACTGGAGTCCCCTGTAATGTCATGCTAATAGTTGGCATCTCAACTTGAAGGGAAGATGTACCAGTCTTCTGCACGGCACCCTCATATTTTCCCCAACCTTTCTCTTGTCATCCCCTCCAGTGTCCCAGCAGTAAGGTCGTGGCTCAAATGTGACATGATGGGCACTATTTGTCTTGTCCCTTCAGAGTAATGGCAATATTGAAGGCAAAAGCATCTTCCTACTGACTGTTCTTACAATCATAGAATGGTTTGGGTTGGAAGGAGCCTTAAAGATCATCTAGTTCCAACCTCCCTGCCATAGGGAGGGACACCTCCCAATAGACCAGGTTGCTCCGGACTGACCTTTAACACCTCCAGGGAAGGGGCATCCACAACCTCTCTGAGCAACCTCTTCCAGTGTTTCACCACCCTCACAGTAAAGAACTTTACTTTTATCCATCCTTAATCTCCCCTCTTCAAATTTGCATCCATTACTCCTACTTCTGCCATCCTGTACCCTATACAAAAGTCCTACAAGTTCTTCAGTTCTTTTTCACATGAGCTAGACTTGCTGGTCTTTAAATACCTTAATACTGTTAAACTTCTGTGAAAATGTCTGGGCACGCAAGAACCTCAGCTGAGGTCTAAGTGCACAGGAACATAAAAAAAATCTCAAGAAGCCATTAACTTCGCATAAAGAGCTAAATACTGACAACCAATTCCTGCTCAATTTTCCTTTACACCATCCTCATATAGGAAATATTTCTGTTGTTGCAGTGTTGGGTTGTGATGTTTGTTTTTGTAAGAGTCCGGGCTGATTAAAAGAAATGAACAACTTTGTTGGAATTTGAGAAACCTTAACTCAGATGATTTCCTTTTCACTTTCACCTACCCTGTTTTGTGTAGCCTGCAGGGTTGTTTTAGTGGTTGTTGAAATTACCACCTTGAGTTGAAAAGGATTTTTTTGGCAATGCTGATGCTTGTCAGGGCAGGCCTGAAAGGAGAAGCTGAGGGGCTGTAGGAGGTGATAGCTTGAAGAGGCTGAGCTCTGCCTGCCAAGAAAGTTTTGTTAGCTCTCCTTGATATAACGTGAGGGCAGCTGAAGCCATAACATTTATGGGCAGAGAGTGGCATGTGAGTGCAGCCCTAAAGAGAAGGATTTGGGGGTGTCAGTGGATGAAAAACTCAACATGAGCCACCAGTGTGCAGTTGCAGCCCAAAAACCAAACAAATCCTGGGTTGCATCAAGAGAAGTGTGACCAGCAGGTCAAGAGAAGTGATTTTACCCCTCTAATTGGCTCTGGTGAGGCCCCATCTGAAGTATTGTGTCCAGTTCTGGAGCTCTCAACATAAGAAGGACACTGAACTATTGGAGCGGGTCCAGAGGAGGGCAACAGAGATGATTAAAGGGCTGGAGCAACTGTCTTATGAGGACAGGCTGAAGGAGTTTGGATTCTTCAGCCTGGAGAAGAGAAGGCTCGGGGACACCACACAGTAGCTTCTCAACCCAGGGAGCNGAAGTTCTTTATGGTGGGGATAGTGAAACACTGGAACAGGTTGCCCAGAGAGGTTGTGGATGCCCCCTCTCTGGAGGTGTTTAAGGCCAGGCTGGACAAGGCACTGAGCAGCCTGATCTAGTGGGAGTTGTCCCTGCCTATGGCAGGGGGTTGGAACTAGATGATCTTTAATGTCCCTTCCAACCCAAACTCTATGATTCTATGAAATGTCACCTGCTTTGAGTGGATACCTGTGTAACCTCCACAGCACTAACTTGAAAGTTCACTGACTTGTTGAGGAGCCATGGGCAGAGTGGTTGAAATGTCTGTTAATTGAACAAGCGCTTTTAAGTGCCAACCTAGTTAAATTACAGAAATTTGCTCTAATTAATGCAGCTGTAATTAATACAGCAGCACTGGTGCTGTAATTAGTATCTTTTTCAGCTATGACTTGTGCTATGGAAACAAAATACTCTGTAGTAGAATTTTGTTTACAGTCTCAGCTTTGATTTAGCATTTGTTTGAGTGGGCTTTTTTATTTTTTCTTTAGCTGATGATAGGAAGCTGCAGGAGGAAGGAATCCAAAAGCCCTTCAGAAATCTTAAATGAAGTTGCTGACTCTTTTGGCTCCAATAGAACCATGGCTCTGATGCTTTTGTAGGTTGAGCAGAGTTTAGTGGGAGTATCTGGGTACATGGACCCAATGTATGGAGTCAGAAGATTATTATAGAGTGGTTTGGGTTGGAAGGGACCTTAAAGATCATCTAGTTCCAACCCCCCTGCCACGGGGGGGCCATTAAATCTTACTATCTGTACAGTCATGCCAACTTTTTGAGCTGGGTTTTTTTTTTTTTTGCTTTGTTTTCAATGACCTTCTCAGATTATTTTGTCAGTTGTGCTCTAATGAATCTTGTAGGAATGGGGAGGAAAGGATGAAGGGAAGATATCAAACCATCAGGTTCCCTGGTGTTACAGTAATGACCAACTGACTATATTTTGAGTGGTCAGTAATTCCTACACAGGTTCAATCCCTGAAAAGCCTCTCCACTACTTTGCTTCCAAAAACCCTTAAAAAAAAAATCACTAGAATTATTATCTACCACAAGTATTTTACAATGCCAGGGTGGCCAGGAAGTAGGTAGGACTGACTTGTTATATACAATATGCATAGATTTTGGGATAAATTGCTGTTTCCTTGAACTACATTATAGTTGAAGGATGTTCACTTAACACTTGTCCTTACCCAGTTCTCTAGCATTCTGTTGCCTGCTTTTTGGAACTCTACAGAGTACTACAGTGAATCATTTGCCAAGATCAGCAAATAAATAGAAGAATCCCACTCGTCCTGTTCCCAGGGGAACCCCTGGACCCAGTGGAACTGCCCCCTCTATAGTAGGAAGAAAATGCTCCTTCTTTTCCTGATGTGTGTCCCCCTAACAGCTTTCTGATTGTCCAGTTTTCAGGTCTTAAGGCATTTTCCTCACCAGCTCCCTTGCCCTAGTGCCACTTTTTGCAGTGTCTGAGGATTTTTGGCCTCAAAATTTTTTTCTGTTTAGAGCTTGTGTGTTGCTGAAGAAATTAGGGAACTTACGGTTGTGGTGGTGTGATTCCTTGCTAGTAAATGGGGTTACTTCTGAGTTAGTGTTTTGTCTAATTGATATGGATGTCAGCAGTATCTAAAAGAGGATTTTTGTACTCCACTGCCACAAGATTTGAAAATAAGGAACTCTTTGTCATCTAACTTGACAAAACTATTGAGATACACTGGCAACTAACAAAAAACAGCTGCTAATCATAAATTACAAGTACTTATGAGTCACTTTTGTTGAGCATCTGAGGCAATTCCCTAATTCCATTTATGCCACACATCATCTTCCTTGCTTATAATTAAGTAGTTCATGCTCAGTTTTATTCTTCCTCTTGGAGAGGATCTACCAGAGTATAGTTTAGAGTGATTTTCTAGATGATGTAATAAAATTGCTGAAGCAGATTATGGGATATTTTAGAGACAACAGTGTAAAGAAAAACTTGGTTTCTTGTTTTCTGATGATTTGTTATTCTTTGCAGGAGTAATCTAGCATCTCCAGGTGTAGTCTTACTCCTTTTGCATGTTATCTCTTAGATTTGCCTAAGGTTCTGTTTCAGAAACACAAGGAAGTGGTGGGGATTTTTTTTTTTTTTCAGATGGCATTAGTCCATGCTTCATTTCTGGTCAAATAAAACAATAATGATGGGATTTGTTCTTCTGTGAAAACTTGCAGAAGTGCACTGAACATCTGCACATAATGAATCCATTCATGCAAAGAAAACCAAGGGACTTTATTGCACTGTATTTGTGGGAATTTCTACTCTTCTACAGGCAGCATCAGAAGTTTGCTGTTACCAAGGGCAAAACTCCACAGCCTATGAATTTAACAAGAAAGGTACAGGATGGGCACTGAGAATGCATCCATCTTGATTTTTAGATTAACAGTTAAATATTTACATAATAAAATGAAAGAGGGGCAAATGATCTTTTTTTTAGTTGTTACCTGCTGAATTCCTGTGATGATCACAAAACATTAAGCATTGCCATTGCATCCTGGAGGACACACCAGGTCTGACTCAACTTGAGGTGGGCTGTTGCAGAGTACTAGGTGCTTAAACGTCAAGTTAGTGGGGTCAGTAAAGTCTAGAGAGCAGTGATTCAGCTATTTACCAGTATAGGCTCAATTAATTTGTCTAAACATAGATGTATTTGAGATACACTGGAGAATCTGGGCCATCTTCTTGAGGAAATGTTGGAGCAGATCCAGAGGAGGGCCATGAAGATGATCAAAGGGCTGGAGCAACTCCCTCATGAGGACAGGCTGAAGGAGTTGGGGTTGTTCAGCCTGGAGAAGAAAAGGCTTAGTGGGGACTTCATAGGAGCTTCTCAATACTTGAAGGGAGGATATAGAAAGGCAAGGGTAGGACTTCTTAATAAGATATGTGATGGAAGGACTAGGAATAATGGATGTAAATTGGAAGAAGGTAGATATTGAGGTATTTAAGGACCAGCAAGTCTAGGTCATGTAAAAAAGAACTGAAGAACTTGTAGGACTTTTTAATAGGGTACAGGAGGGCAGGACTAGGAGGAATGAATGCAAATTGGAAGAGGGTAGATTTGGGCTGGAGATAAGAAAGACATTCTTTACTGTGAGGGTGGTGACACTGGAACAGGCGCTCCAGAAAGGATGTGGATGCCTCTCTCTGGAGGTGTTTAAGGCCAGGGTGGGCAAGGCATCAACAAAGCTGGTCTAGTGGGAATTATCCCTGCCTGTTGCAGGGGTTGGAACTAGATGATCTTTAAGGTCCCTTCCAACCCAGACTATTCTATGATTCTACATAGATACCATCCAGGCTTGCCCGTGATCTGCTTCATGCTCTTTTGGACAAGAGCATGTTCTAGTTTGGACAAGATGTTTGTTCTAGTGAATATGACACTGGGCAGCTATGTCTAGTGACTTGTCTATGTCTTGGATTGTATCCTAGATGTTGACTTACACTTGAGTCCCAGTCAAGGCTTCACTGATTGCATTGCCTAGATCTGCATTGGTTATAATGTGCCTTTAGATGGCTGATATTTCTGTGAATGCCTGTGTATTGACACCTGCATGGAAACATCTTACTCCCCATTGAACTTCTATTCTACAGATCAATGTGCAGAATGGGAAGGGTTGAGATGGATGCTCTGCTACATATGTAATATTTTAATCTGCATGTAGTATAGGAAAAGGATTTAAGGCTGAGAAAAGACAGTGATTGCTGAAATCTGTGGAATTAGGACTTGATGAATGATGTGAATCTTCCAGATTAGAACAGAGCCATGTTTGGATAAAAGCTTAATGTGGTGGCCCCAAGAGGACACAGAGAAGGTTTCTTGCATACTGACAGGGTTGTAAAAGTGACTAGGGTACATTTGACTTTGTTAATATGTTGACCTCTGAATAGGAACAGGTTTAAAAAGAGGGACAAGGACTGCTTGCTCTCTTTCCATGGTCCATCCTTTTTGATGACTTCCTGATTTGAATAGCTTCTACAGGTTTCCTTGCTGTGAACATCTATCTTACTGTGACCTTTGATTCTTATAATGATTTTTTTTCTTTCCTACCTGTCTCTCTTACTTTTTCCTGTCCTGTGATCTGGAGGATTTGTCCCAGGTTGGCATGGCCTGTTGCCTTTGGGGAAGGAACAGCTTCCTGCTCCCTCCAGTAGCTTCCACCCCCTGCAGTGTGCTGCAGCTGGGAGCAGGCAGGCAGCAATGCTCCCTCTCTGCATCCCACTCACACAGAACAGAACAGCTTTATAACATGCTCCCACAGGAAACCAAATAAATAAAACGGATACCATTCATCCCAGACTTAATGGGAGTAAAGAAGGAAACAGAGGAAGCAATGGAGAAGCCATGGTGCTTTGTAGAGAAGTGTAGAATCATTCGGCAAGACCCTGGCACTGATGTAGCAGGAGGAGAGCAGATAGTGGGAATCAGGATGTTGTTTGAATATGAACCGTTAGAAATTCATAAGTGGGCCAAGGGGGATGGAGGCTGAGTTGAAACCTTGAATTTGAAGGAATTGCTGGAGAATTAAATGAAAAAAAACAAGTAAAAGGGACAGCCATGAAATTGCTGGGAACAGCAGATGAAATGAGGGGAGTGAAACATCACTTTTCACTGTGGGATTTGCCTTAGAAATGGTGTGAAGAAGGAATATGAGAAGCAGCTGGGAATGTAGATTAAGATCAAAGGTGAGGTTTTGGAGAAGGTAGGGAGGTCCCAGCAGACTGGCACTTTACATGAACCTCCTTTTGAGTGTAATGAATCAGTCTGCTATTGCCTTAACTTAGTTGGCAGCAAAGTTACTAGATTTAGGATTGTATTTCCCCACCAGTTATTAACAAAAGCCCATTCCTGCTATGTACCAATAGCTCTTATTGAAGTCAATGTCTCAGGGGACTGGGCTTAGAAAGGATAAGGGAAAGGTGTCCTTCTGCTCAGACAGAACTGCCCTTGAGGCAGGGATAAATAGTAGAACTCTCAGCATTGCTCTCAGGGCTAAAGACAAGTGAAAATTATTCAACTCTTGCTGTATCATTTGTGTTATTCTTAGTTGCACCAAGCTACTAAATCTTGTATGGAAGGGGGGAATTACTGTATCATGAAGAGGTTTGTTACTGTAGGATTTTAACATGCAAATAATTCAAGTAATGTTTATGTGCTCGACTGAAAGAGGCTGTAGCCTTCTTTAAATGGATGTTGAGTGAACTGCCAATGAGTGGTGGTGTTTTGAGAGGAAGATTTTGGTAAAAGGAAGCATCAAGAGTCACTTTTTGGCCATAGTGGCCCTGTTAGTTGTGCCATACAGCACACAAATGAAAAATTAACTGCAGTGAGAGAGGAATGAAATCAAGGAAACTTTTCATTTGGTACCCTGAGGAATGTTTGGTGTGTGAAGCTGTCTCTAGGACTCCAGAAAAGAGCAGTGATTTCAGATGCATTGTCTTTTATGATTCATTAAATTCTGTCCCTGTTCCCAGAGCCACCAGTCACTTAGGAACCTTTAGGCATTATTCTGAGTGCAGGGTCAGAAAGGTTGTCTGTAGTCTGGTAATTCCCAGTGGAAACTGGAAAACTGGGTCAGAAAAAAGCTTAAGGGATTACCATTTCATGGGATTATGGGGCACTGGTGCTGTCAAATGATTTATGATTTGAAGTTACTTATTTTCCTTCTGTGTGGCAGATGATTGCTAGAAAGAGCAATCAATTGCAAGGTCAGGCAGAATGGAACTATGTAACTATGGAAAATTGTACTCTTCCATGCCAGTGCACTGCAAAATCAGCCAAAACTTCTCTGTGTTCACTTGGAAGGGTTTATTTCATCACCTTTGAGCTGAGAAACACTTGTTATATTGCAAAAGTCTGATGAGAAGGGTAACACATGGCATAAACATAGTGGAAGATTTGGGTAATTGCCAGGTTGAAGTTAGGCATCTACGTCTCTCATGTCTGGACTACTCCATTTGGGGAAAAAGCACAGAAGAGACCTATGGGATTGATCCATTTAATGCAAAATCAGGAAAAGGGGAAAGAAAGGGAAGTATTTAATGAATTATCCCTTAAATTATCCCCACTGAATTTAAAAAGATGTCTTAAAATTGCTCATCTTATCTCTCTGTTGCTTGCCAGTGAGCAAGGAAACATCCCAGAATCTAGGAGCCCAGAAGAGCAGCCAAGAGACAATATTAAGATGTTGATTTTTTTGGTTTTTTCTTCTTTTTTTTGCTCCTTAAAAAAGGAGGTTTGAACTGCTCAGCTCCATTAACTCTTTCTATGTCAAGAAGTGCATACAGATCTGTGCTCTGTATCTTGACTGCAGGAAAAGACCACAAGAGGATGAGATCATGTGCAACTCTGAACAGACTTCCTAGAAATCAGTAATTTTTGTGAAAAAACATTGGCTTTATTGTGATCAAAGTGGAACATTGCTTAACTGCAGTGTTAAAATTAGAATCCAGGAATAAAAGTCCAGAGAAATCAGCTCTTCTTAGCACAAGCAGAGACAACAGACTTATCTCAAAGAATTTATGGTATACATAAGTTTTTCAGAAAGAATAATATAAATTTTAGATAGCAGTGTGCCACAGAAAACTGCAGGAGAGATAAGAGATACTACCAGTTAACTAGAGCACCACAATAAAACCATTAGATTATAAAGCCTGATTTTTTTAGACTGCATTGTTCCTTTTATTTATTAGAAAGACAAAAAACAAACCCAAGAGCTCTGCTCAGACTAGCTTGGAGGATGCTTTGTAGCACCAAGTTTGAGTGGGTATGGATAAAATACAACAGTAGCAGTTGAGGGATTTCTCTGTATCTTTAGAAACATCAGTGTAATTTATCTGACACATCACTGGTGAGTCATGCCTCAGATTTATAAGCCCTGCTTTTGGATCTAGCTTAAGAGAACATATTTTGTTTGTTTTTAGTATTTAATAAAATATTGTTAGAGAACTACACCAGAATAATCCTTCTCAAGTGAAATCTTGAAGTTACCCATGTATCATGACGTAGCAATACCTGAAGGGGACCCTACAGAAAGGCTGGAGTAGGACTTTTTAAGAGGGTACAGGATGGCAGGACTAGGAGGAATGGATGTAAATTGGAAGAGGGGGGATTTAGGCTGAATATAAGAAAGAAATTCTTTACTGTGAAGGTGGTGAGACACTGGAACAGATTGCCCAGGGAGTTTGCGGATGCCCCCTCTCTGGAGGTGTTTAAGGCCAGGCTGGATAAGGCACTGAGAAAGCTGGTGTAGTGGGAGGTGTCCCTGCCCGTGGCAGGGGGGTTGGAACTTAATGATCTTTAAGGTTCCTTCCAACCCAAACCATTTTATGATTTTATGATTTAAGGGTCCTTTGTGTAATTTCTGTGTTATTCAGGGGTCAAAGCTAGGGAAAAGTATGTCACAAATCACATGGAACTTGGGAATTATTTTCAGGAGACTAAACAGTATGTAATGATGGCAGTGTGGAATGTCCCTCTACTTGGTGTAATTGCTCAAGGCAATTATCAATAAATCCACAGAGTCACTTTTGTGACAAATTACATGTAATTCAGTAGCTTGCTATCCTTGAATTAAATGTGCTGTACTCTTTTCAAACAGCAAAACTCGAAGAAAGATATCCTGTTGTATCTTCATGATGTTCTGTGGGTAAAAACCAAAATTTAATGCTTCTGATTCTGATATATTTTAAGGTTCTTTTTAATGCTTCCCTCCAACCTCCTCAGCAATGAAAGAATATTTTAAGTGCAAATGGAGGTGAAGCAAAATAAATCAATACTTGGTTAGCTGTTTTAACACTGCCTGCTTCATCTGCCAGTGTCATGCTGGGGTTGAACAATGTGCATGAAAAAAACAAAACTTGGTTTTGGAAGACCTTATGGGGCCATTGAAATATTATGGTGAAAGTGACCTATGGCAGCCTCTGCTTTAGTCTCCTGCTCAGTGTAATTTTAATTTCAAAGCCTTTCTAGGTGACTTGTGGCCTTGAGCTGTTCATATAGAAAAATCTGCAGGGGTTGAGAATACACAACCTCTTGGGCAATCTGTTATAGAGCTTTACTATCTACACATCTCCTCTGATGAACACAGAAGTCGTATATTCTTTCTTACTTTTTTTTTTTTTTTTAAATAAGCCATTTTTATCAAGAGAAAGTAGCTAAGGGCTTGCTTCCAACCCCTGTTCCTTCTTAGCCAGTGAATGACCCAAGGAGTGTTTAGGTCAGCAGTGAAGAATAAGCTATGGTAAGTGTATTGATCCACAGGCTATGACTTATTTGTGAAGAGTTTGTGGCTGGTTTTTGAGAAAACTTTTTTGTCTGGGATGCAGAAAGTATCAGTGATGGATGTAGGCTTGTGGTTGAATATCCTTTTAAAAAAGTATTAACAGTTAATACCCTTTTAAAAATTGTTTTACTATTTGTAGAGGTTTGCAGATTTATTTCCTTGGCAAGGAGGGCCAGAATGAGGAGAGCTGGTTTATATTTCACGTGATGAGTTTTCTTTGGAAAGTTTTAGTTCAACAGAACCTGCAGGATCNCAAGAGACAACACTTAGAGTATTTCCAAATATTTTAGTTTTTAAAATGACAAAAGATAATTTAATTTCATTCTATATGGAAAAAACCCCTGTAATTTATTTTCAAGATGTGNGTTGGAATGGACCTTTTTAGATAATCAAGTTCAACCATCAACCCAACTCTGACAAGCCTCATATCTGGGTGAGGACTTGAACCCTTGACCCTCAGATTAGAAATCTGATGCTCCAAGAGACAACACTTAGAGTATTTCCAAATATTTTAGTTTTTAAAATGACAAAAGATAATTTAATTTCATTCTATATGGAAAAAACCCCTGTAATTTATTTTCAAGATGTGTGTTATAGTGTCAGTAGTTCTCACGTGGCCACATGTTACCTGGCAAAGTATCATTATGGGCTTTGTTGAGCTGACCTGATCTCTCACTGATCAAGGCAGAACCACTTTTGTTGTTTCCAGCAAGATTTTCACATTCCAGAGTCTTGTCACACCTCTGTTCTAAGTTTAGACCAATCAGTGGTTAGAAGCACAGCAGCCTCTTTTTTGCAAATTTCAGTTGGGGGTAAATTTTAGTAATTTGTGAGGTTTTAATGCATGTGTGATCTCAAAAGAGAAAGGCTTTTAGCATAGATGACTGAGCTGTGTTCCCAACTGGTACGGTTCAAATGCAAGGCACAGCAATGAAAGCTTGAATATCATAGAATTGTTGAATGATTTGGGTCTAAAAGTACAATAAAGAACAGCTAGTTCCAATCTCTCTGCCATAGGGCAGGGACACCTCCCACTATATCAGGTTGCTCAATGCCTTGTTCAGCCTGGCCTTAAACACTTCCAGAGAGGAGGAGGCATCCACAACCTCTCTGGGCAACCTCTTCCAGTGTCTTACTACCCTCACAGTAAAGAATTTCTTTCTTATATGTAGCCTAAATCCCCCCTCTTCCAATTTACATCCATTATTTCTGGTCCTTCCACCACATATCCTATTAAAAAGCCCTACCCCTTCCTTTCTGTAGGCCCCTTCTGGTATTGAGAAGCTACTATGAGGTTCCTCCTAAGAATAATATTCTGCTTATGGATGAGGAATTGTCTCACCTGATTGTGGTCTCAACAATAAAGCAACTTGGATAACTGTTCCATATGAAATAAAGATATTAAATTAATTCATGATCTTGCTGGCTTCTTAGTCCTGCCACCCCTGGTGCCAAGCAGGGTGAAAAAGCAGATTCTCAATGAAAATGAGGGGTTTTTTAATCTAGGATTTAAGCTTTCTTTAGTGAAACTGGAAACTGAAGATGCTCTTGTGAAAAGCAGGGAGTGTTTCACATTAATAGGGACTTCTTTTACCACTCTGCAGCCTTGGTAGAGCTGGGCACATGGACAATTTATGTGTTTTCAGATCTTCGCCTTTTATCTCCTCTCCAAACTCAAGTTGTGAGAATAGTTTCAAAGTCAGGAGGGTTCAGAGGAAAAAAAATCCAAAATCAACATGAAATAATTTGTTTGGGAATGACTACCCAAACATTTATTTTGTTGTTCATTACGGAATTAGGAAAACTGATTCCTGGAGCCCTGTATTTTATCACACCCAGCCTGATCTTTGGGGAGCATCTATCTTTCTCCAGACTTTTCCAGCGTGGCTACATCTCTCCTTTTAGAAACCATTTGTTCATTAGTGCAGCAGTAATCATGGAAATAGGTCACAGGCTCTTTGGAGTTAAGCTGTTACGTCCCCACAGAGAACAGCACTTAAATATCAATAGTGTAACGGGGAAAACTCGGCAGTTATTTCCCTGTTTTCTGCAATTCAATGAGGAGTTGTTCGATGTGGACCCCGTTGCACTCCAGATGAATGGTGGTGATTGTGAGAGAATGATCTCCCATTAATGCAAGATGTCACACTGGGAACAAAGACTAGTTCTTACCATGATGGGATGAGCTCACTCTAATCCCCAAATTGGGAGACTTTGATGCCTGTCCAGGTGCCAAGTTTTCCACATATGCCATACCAGAAAATAATTTAAATAAAAAGGCCAAGCAGGGCAGTGTTTAACTGATTTGTGGCTTCTCAATCTCAAAGTCACATTGGGTAGAGTGTCATATAATTACCCTTTTGCATGTTATTCCCTGCCTTCACTTTTTCAGGGTGCTAAGTGAATCATTCATGTGAGATTTACCATCACGAGTAAAGAAATGCAGATATCTTTGAAATCCCCAAATTGTTTGGTTTTATGCTTGCATAAATATAGAATTATAGAATAGTTTAGCTTGGAAAGATCATCTAGTTCCAACCCCCCTGCCAATATCTAAAATATGTCAGTTTAATTCAAGCTATCCTTGCCCCTAGGTTTTCTGCACCCCAGAAATTTGGGATTTTGGTGTGCAGCCAGTGAAATCCTGGGAGGACTTGCTGTGCCTTCCTGACATATTGTTCTATTTGCAGTGCCCACACATCTATCAGAATGGAAAGGTCCAGAACATTCTGACTACTCTGAGCTATGAATGCAGTGATAATCAAGGAAATGCTACAAAATCTCCATTTAACTACAGTTTATTTTTAAAAAGGGAAAAAACCCAACTACCCACTGTTGTAACTTGGTGATTTAGAAATAGAGGTTGTCAGTAGGATTTCAGAATTCCATAATCTTATAAGCATTTTATTTTCTTTCTCTGGTTCAGTAGTATTTTGTGTTGCCCATTCTCTTAGCTCATTTTCACTCTGTCATTTGATTGTCTCTTGTCAATGATGTTTAATAAGGCATTTGTAAAGTTAGGTGGTAAGATCTAATTTAAAAACAAAACGATATATGCTCCTCGTTATTCTTACAATCCATTACCCTTAATCTTTTCCCTTATGATCTGATGTAAACAGATGAAGTTCTTGTTGGGGGATGTCTCCGTCTTCCACCAGTTTATCCTCCCTTTTCACTATGCAGGATCTTTTCAGTGTGGAAAGTGCTATATATCCCACCAGAATAAAATATGAACATAGTGTGAGCAAAACAATCAAAGCTTTTCTTAAAAAATCTGAAAGAAATAGCAGAAAATTTGAAGCCTATTGGGTAGGATTTTTTTTGAGGGGGAGGATGTATGGCATCACAAAAGAAAAGCAAATTAAATACCTGAAGAAAAAGAAATTAAATAATCAAAATAGTTCTAGAATTTCCAGGCTTGTATTCTTCAGAGAACAGAAGATTTTAATCGTGTGTGTTGTAGTGTAAAGGCTAAAACCCTTCAAAACTGCTGATTTCAGTCATAGGTTTACTGTAGCGTATGCGCAGAATGATGAAAATCAGAAGCAAATTGATTATTAAAGAACTAGGCTGATGTGTCAGAAAAATGTAAGATAAATACCAAAATAGCATTCCTTATACCAAATGGATGCCTGTAAAATTCCCATCAAGGAAAAAACTATTTGGAGGTTCAGAAGCAATGTATTATAAAAACGTCACACTTTGAGTGTGACAGAAGCACAGAAATCACAGCAAAGGTGTAGAAGAAATCAAGAATTTGTCTCAATTTCAATGGCAACTTTGAATTATGATTTGCATTTGTCTTACCAAAGATTTGAGGTTAATGAAATGCTAACATGAGCCTGGCTGCATCACTAATGGAGTCATGGAATCATAGAATGGTTTGGGGTGGAAGGGACCTTAAAGATCATCTAGTTCCATCCCCCTGCTATGGGCAGGGACACCTCCCACTAGATCAGGCTGCTCAGTGCCATGTCCAGCCTGGCCTTAAACACCTCCAGAGAGGAGACATCCACACTATCTCTGGGCAACCCATTCCAGTGTTTCACCACCCTCANACTGGACACAGTACTCCAGTTGGGGTCTCACCAGAGCTGAGCAGAGAGGCAAAATGACCTCCTCAGGCTTCTTGGATAATACTGTTAAGATTAGGATAGTTTAGGATATTCTAAGCTTCTCTAACTTTTTCTTCTTGCCTTTCATCAACTCTAGATGGTGAATCTTTGTACTTGATTGTCGTGCTTTATCTCAGGAACTGGGAAGTTCCTGATAATTATCACTTCTGATTAATAGAGTTGGAAAGATTGTCAACAACAGTGGCCATTGCTGCAATAACCAGGAAAACATAAAATTGTGCAATCCTGCAGGTCCTCAGATCTCTTCCAGAGATAGTCTTCCTTCTTATGTGACAAGGAGGGAATCTGACACGTGGCCCAATATCTGCCATTCCTTGTGTTGCCTGGCAATGTGACAACATTGTGTAAAATATGAGCAAAAATTGTAGCTCTTTCCTTCTAGGGCACTTTTCCCCCCTCTGCTTCCCAGCAGGGCCACCAAGCTTAAGGCCATAAACATTGCTTGCTGGCTGCCAGATCTCTTGGCAGCAGCAGGACCTGGTCTGTTATCAACTAATGAAACCCCTTTGATTTCATATGATGCCTGTGATACCTCCTCCTTCAGTTACTACCCCTTCTCATGTCAAAACCCCAAATGCAAGTAGAGAGGACTCTTCTGAATAATAGCAATTTAAGCAACACTGTGAGCTCTTACTAATTACATCTCTATCATTCATCTGCAGTAAGCTTTTGTGTTAGCCCTAATGTGAAAGTGGTGTTATTTTAGCCCAGTGGTGATGTTTTAGTGTTCTTATGTAGAAGGTGCTCATTGTCTGAAGTGCTCAAAATCAGCCCTTTTTATGTTTATGTGGGGTTTTAAAATTTTTTTTCTATTTTGCTGAAGTTATTGTGGTCTCAGAAGAAATAAGGGACGTGTGAGCCACAGCAAGGAACAAGTGGCTACTTGCACTATGAAATTGAAGGCCAAGCATAATCTAAATGAAGAAGCAAATAAGCTACTGTGCTGGATTCAGAGCTGATGGGGGAAGTGGCATAAGTTACATGTAACTGGGTGGATGTTAAGTGGATCTGACTAGTATAAAGCAGTGGAAATGATATCCTGAAAACGAGCTCCTAATTATGGCAGTGTGTGTGATACTAGTACAGTTTTGAGCACCAGTCATGGAGAAAATTAGCTTAGACAACAATAAGTAGAAGTTAAGTAGAGCTACTGAGAGAGAGCTACTTAATGGACATCTTTGTCTTGGCTGCTTTCATTGCTGAAACCCTGCTTTCAATTTTTCTTTGGAGTGCTACATCCTTGGTCTGATGCTGTGTATAGAAGATACCAAGTTTTGTGCTTTCTCTGCCTCCTCAGCCTTGTCTGATGGTTAAGTGTCCTGTATGTGCATGTAGGACACGTGCTTGATGAACAGGTAGGGCTTCTGCCTTGCTTTCAGTCGTTCCCTAAATGCCTTAAATGAGTGGCAGAAGAGCACAGAGTATCCCTTCTGTCTTCTGTTCTGGTTTTTTTTGGAGCCCTCAACGCAGGAAGGACATTATGCTATTGGAGTGGGTCCAGAATAGGGCCATGAAGATGGTCAAAGGGCTGGAGCAACTGCCCTATAAAGACAGGCTGAAGGAGTTGGGGTTGTTCAGCCTGGAGAAGAGAAGGCTCAGGGGGGACCTTATAGTAACTTATCAGTACCTGAGGGGGTCCTATAGAAAGTCTGGGGAAGGACTTTTTAATATGATATCGGATGGGAGGACTAGAAACAATGGATGTGAAGGGGGTAGATTTAGACTTGACATAAGAGAGAAATTCTTTACAGTGAGGGTGATGAAGCACTGGAACAGGTTGCCCAGAGAGGTTGTGGATGCCCCCTCTCTGGAGGTGTTCAAGACCAGGCTGGACATGGCACTGAGCAGCCTGGTCTAGTAGGAGGTGTCCCTGCCCTTGGCAGGGGGGTTGGAACTCAATGATCTTTAAGGTCCTTCCAACCCAAACTATTCTGTGATTCTATTCCTTTGGTGGAAGCAACAATCAGGCATCATAGAGAAGAGCAACAAAAATGCTGTGATAGATATGAAAAATTGTCATAATTACACATAATATGTATTTCATGGTGGGAGATGATTCCAATAGGGTTTGTTTCTTCACAATTTTGTAAAATGATGAATTCCAGGGAGGTTCCATCCAGGTGAAATGGGAGATGTACATGATACCTCAGCTGCAAATATCTGATAATTTGTCAGCTTGAGCTGCTGAGCCTTGTGATTTCTGTGTTATGCACTAATGCTGCTGAACACTTCTGTAATTTATGGTAAAATCCAAGGCAAAATATAAGATGGTAGTATAAGATAGTAGGATTTTTTTTTGGTTTTTTTTTGTAATACAGGAAAGTATTTTTGCAGAAACAGTCTTAACTTTTCCATCACTGTCTCTTTATTTCTTCTCTTAGACTGTGGTATTGATCAATGAGATCCCAAAGTGGATGAAAGAATATGCTGCCAATGTCTTCATGATTTTGTGACCTTGAAAGTTTTCGAGGCTTTGTATACACAAAGGCCCTTTGAGGTGCTGGTTTTCTACCTCATACAGGTTTTTTTTTTTCCCCTTGCTTTTGTAATGCAATAACAATAGCTTGAGGGGATCGATGAAGTCATTCTCTTTGTTTAAATACACCAGGTCAGACATCAACATCGTTGTTTCTGCCCCAGCGCCCTTTCAGTTCTAGTTTGTGCAGGACTCCTTGAAATTTGTGTGTACATTAGTTGTTAATACAACTAATTTTCTCCACTTCATTGCTTGACTAAGTTCTGCTGCCTCACGGCACAAGCCCTTGATTAAAATGAGACCTGTTCATGCTGGGGTGAGGAAACTCTGAGGAGGTGATGCTGTCCCACAGAAAGCTCTGCCTATCTGTGGATCACTGGTGCGTTTCATTCATTTGACAAGGTTTGTTTTGGGTAGGTTTGGGGGATGGAGACTGTGCTTCAACTGCTCTTCAGTTCTGGCAACAACAGCAAGGCTGGAAAATGAGGATGCTCAAAATACCACTTTATCCTTCCTGGTGAATGAGTAGGGTTTTGCCAAAGTAATAAATTCACAAACCTCTCAGTAAAGAAACTATGAAACCAGTAGGGTTCTGCAATTCAGGGAAAGTATTCATGCAGCAATTAACTGTGTGCATGGATGGCTGTGTGATTGAAATGCATTAGGTCAGGAATTTTCCAGCAAGAGTTGAATTTAGCAGAAAATGCTGATTCACAGGAACCAAAACTGTGGGAGAGGTTTCATTCTGAAGTCTCCTGTCCTGAAACAAAACAGATTATCCAAATATTTTTCTTTTGTCTTTTATCTAATAAAAAAATTTAAATGCTAAACAGAAAAAATATCTTTTATTAGGTAAAAGACTAAGTCTAGCAAGTGTGTATTATAGGGGTTTTTTTGGGACAAGCCACTCCCTCAAGAAACTCTTGCTTTCTGTCTTGAGCCATAGGTTTCATTTAGATGAGCTGGTGGGTCTGAATTGTTCCAGTGCTGCACGAGGGCCAGGTCCAGGGTGAGGAAGGAGGGTTTATTAAAGAAAACCTTGAGAACGTAGGTTTAGGAAGCTAAAGCCAGCATTTCTGATCACTTTCATTCCAAAGAATACAATCTAGTCACTCCCGTATTTGAAAGATCAGTCTGTGGGTTTTCAGCCAGTTGTGGTGAACCAAATTTAGTGACCTAATGTGTATCTGAAGCAGACATGTAGGTTTTGATACACAATATAGAATTTTTAAGTAAACACAAATATGTGGAAGTGGAGAAAAGGTGTGATTTTTAAGGCTGAAAGACTTTATCCTCCACTTTATATTCCTTTTCCCATATTTCTGCCATATTTAGTTATTCCTTTGATTCTCATTTTGGTTTGTTTTCAGGCTGCTTTTTTGCAGAGTATTAGGAAATGGTTTCAGGTCTACATCTACAGAGGTCTGTTCCTTTTGCCATTTCTGGTGTTTTAATACATAATATATGAAATTACAGTTTCTGTCATCTTGTCTCAAAAGGTGTGTTGAACACATCAGGTGGGGCTGAAGAAGAAGGTTTTTTGTCTTTGTGCCTGTTTTACACTGGTAATACCTTGTGAAGCCAGTCCATCTGCTGACTCCTGTTAGTATATTGGTGTGTATGTTCTCATTTCACTCCCCTTAGTCTGTCTTTCTTTAGTACAATTTTTATAGTACCTATCTGAAAGGAATGCAGCTCAGCCAAGCAAGGGCATATTTAGCCTTCCAATGTTTTGCTGTATTAACTTGGCAAGCTTGGTGGGGATCTAAGCAGACCAATATTCATATGAAAGATTTGCCTCCTGCAGTAAAACCCATAAAAACTTAGCCAAATGTTTTCAGAAGCCAGAGAAATAAAGCTGGGATTTTAGAGTGGCTAATTGGATCTTGTACTAACCCTGTGGTTTTCCAGCAACTGAAAAAAGCATCAGAAGAGCTTTTGTATGTTTTGGGTTTCTGTGTTGTTCCCTCTCAGACCTCATTCTTGGCATGAGCTTTTTCTTAAGGAACAGGATCCAGATGGTTTAGGAAAGAGTAATAGCTCCTACCTAAGACTGAGTCTCTCTCTTCCATTTATTGTGGGCTGAAGGCCTGTCAGGAGAGGATTTATCACTTTGAAAAGTCTGTGCCAGCAGAGATGAAGGAATCATTTCACTTTTGTAGATAATAAGTGTTAAAAATAATCAGTGGAGATCATAAGGCAAAAGATTCTCAAGGATGATTTAGTGTTGTTGTGACAGATTAAAAAAAAGAGGAAAAAAAAGTGGAGATGTTAATTGAAATGGAAATCTTCAAAACCTGCTAGGTGTTCCAGTTCAGCTGTCCATGTCCTGTGTGTCCTTTGCTCTTATGCTCAAGATAGAGAGTTGTGGAGAGGAGGACTAGAAGTGGTCCCTCACACTCTGCTCTTTATCCTGGCAGATTTCCTCACTCTTTTTCTGGTGCCCTGCAGTAGCCTGTGCATTGCTGGATGCCTGGAAACTGATGCTTATAGTTTTAGGAGGGCCAGCTAAGGTCATAATAATGCACCCTCATTCCGTTAAGATTTCAGGGGGCTGGAAAATTTGCTTTACTTTGCTGGCCCAAGCCCACATTGATGGGATTGCTCTGTGTGCAGTTAGTCTGGCTTCATCCTAATGCAACTGTCAGGTTTGCAGCTCTGAGACCTGCCCTCACCAACCAGAGAGGGTCCTTTCCTCCTCCCCAGTCTGTGTCCAATACCTGTGTTACACTCCTGTTTGCGTGAAAAGCTACAAAACTGTGATGGTTTTTTAGATCCCTGATGATCAAAATTCTTCTGTTCTGTTCAACCTTTACATGAGCCATAATGTTAACTTTGTGCCACTGGGACTTAGTTTAAAAGTCTCTGAATCTTTGGAGCTGTCTACAGTAGTACCTCAAGTAAGATGCTGTAATAAGGGCCACCTAGAATCATAGAATGGTTTGGGTTGGAAAGTACCTCAATTCTTCCTGGGAAATAGCTATAGATGGACAGGGACACCTCCCAGTAGACCAGGTTGCTCAGTGCCTTACCTAGCCTGACCTTAAACATCTCCAGGGAGGGGACATCCACAACCTCTCTGGGAAGCCTGTTCCCGTGTCTCACCACTCTCACAATAAAGAATTTCTTTCTTATATCCAGCCTAAAACTCCCCTCTTCATATCTGCATCCATTGGAAGTGCCATGATGCATCCCTCATCCAAATGTGCCATTATGTTTGTGACCTGATCCAGGTGTTCCTACTCCAGCAGGGGGATTGTACATTGTGATCTCTCCAGGTCCCTTCCAATCCCTGACATTCTGGGATTCTGTGATTTTGGATCTATTTGCCCTGACAGCATGAACTGTCGGAAGAGAGAAGTTTAGGGAAAGGCAATGATTAAGAAGGCAGAGTTAGGCAAGGAACTATTTTGGAGATGTCTTATTTAATGAAGGCAGATTTGTCCTGACCCTATGTCTAGGGCTGCCCTTAAGGCTGGATCAAGTTGGGTAAGCTTCAGCAACAATACTGATCTTGGAGTGTGGTGGTTGATGGTTGCTCTACTTTGAATGTGCAAGTGGCACTAGTTGGCATTTCCCCTTTTCCAGCAGGCTTGGGGTGCGGAAAGGGACAGTGCAGAAGATGCTGCAGCACCCCTAGTAAATACCTCAGGGGAAGAAGGGACCCTCCTAGGCTTCATTTAAATGTGGACTCTTGGCATTCAGCTGGTCCTACTTAAATTGCAGCACTTATCTTCCTTTGCCTAAAGTGGGATGTCAGTTTGGTACATATCAATGCTGTGGCAGCTGTGCTCATTGCAAGCTTTTATCTTATGGTGCAGATCTACAACATTCATACTCAAATTTTGATTTTCTTCCATGGAGTTTGCATTTTCGGGGATTTTGTTTGTGTATTTTCAACTTTTAAAGTCATCTTGTTTTATTGCGGTAAGCTAAGATACAGGATTTGGAGCTCTGTCATTTTTAACAAGGATTTCTCAGTGACCTCCAATGATAGGACAAGGGGAAATGGGAACAAGCTGAAACATAGAAGGTTCCAGAGAAATGTAGGAAAAAAAATTTCCCAGTGAGGGTAGCAGAACACTGGAACAGACTGCCCAGAGAGGTTGTGGAGTCTCCTTCTCTGGAGACATTCAAACCCATCTGGATGAGTTCCTGCGTGACCTGGTTTACCTTTTCTGCTCTGGCAGGGGGATTGGACTAGATGATCCCTCAAGGTCCTTTCCAATCCCTGATATTCTGTGATTTGTTTTGTTTTATTCCATTTGCTGCAGAAACAGGCATATTTTGTCACTAAATGGCTGAAATGAAAATTAGTTACTCCCACAAGCTATAAATCAAAATTACAGTTTCCTTGATGATTGCTTGGACTTCCAATTAATACAACATTTAAATTGAGCACTGATGCCCATGACTAATAGAGTAAAACATGCTAGAACTGGGCAAAATCAATGTATGTAGAATTTTAATGAGTTTTGAAGCACCGTGTGGGTTCTGCCTAATTGCTTTCTTTAAATGAAAAGTGACAGGAAGGTATTGTGACACACAGCAACATTGCTCTGCTCCTGGCTCTCTCCTTTGGTATGACTCTATGCAGAATAAAGCTTTATTTTCCTGCATCTGTTAGAAAGATCTGTTGGCTTTCCTCAGCCATGCAGCTGCAGCAACTCAGAGTTGACTACCATGGATTCATAGAATGGTTGGAAGATCCCTTGAAGATCTAGTTGAAACCCCCCTGCCATGGGCAGGAACATCTCCCACTAGACCGTGTTGCTCAAAGCTTCATCCTGCCTGGCCTTGGACACTTCCAGGGATGGGCCATCCACAGGTTCTCTGGCAACTCATTTCAGTGTTTCACTGAACTCAAAGTAAAGAATTTTTTCCCCTAATATCTGATCTAAATCTGCCCTCTTTCAGTCTAAAACAGTTACCCCTCGTCCTACTACAATCCCTGATAAACCTCCTCTGTATCTCTCCTGTAGCCCCTAATTCATATGTTAAAATATTAAAATCATGATCCAAAGGCTCAGATAGGGAGGCTTTTGGGTGATTTTCAATCTGAGGGAACCCAAATCTACTTTATTCAAGTGTAGACTGACTGCTGGTAATCTTTTACTAGAGCAGGGCCACTGGGCAGGCTGCATGTTTGTGTCAGAAACACAAAAAAAAGGACAAGACTAAACCAATAAAATAGAAAAAAATTTAAAAATCTTCCTTTGCTTTCTATTATTTTACTGTGCTAGTGATAAAACTGTGCAAATTAATGCCCCTGAGGTAGCAGTACCATTCCTGAGAAATCTTTCAAAGTTGTGAAGACCTTAATGTCAAATACTTTTCAAGGTCTGAAAAAAGAGCACAAGATCATGCAGATTGTGAAAATAAGACAAATTTGTTTCCAGAAATGGAAGTTAAAGCAGCACACAGGTTTTCGGAAGCTTTGTTAACTAACTACTTTTATTGACATCATGAAAAAGAATGCATAGGTGAAGACCATGCTCATCTGTCTGTATGTGTGGAAGATAATTTGGTCTCACTCAATCAGGGATTATCTGTTACTGCATGCCTCTTCAAACTGATGTAATGTTTGTAATATCTTAGGAAGTTTTCAACAAGTCACAACGTATGGATCTGCAAATTGTAGCTGAGAAGCTGATATCAATTTGTATCACAGGAACTTGATTCCAGCCAACACCCCCTCTGGCAGTGCTGAACACCCATGAAAGCATCTGCCTGGTGGGGCTGGCTGCTCCTTAGCTGATGTTGAGGTGTAGCTGGCTGACAGCCTGTCAGTCTGGAGCACTTCACATGAAATGAAAGAAAAGCCCTGTTTTTAGGTCTGACTTGAGGTTATCCTCTGCTCATAGGAATCTTGAAGCTGTGGGAAATTCTTCAGGTTTGAAGAGATGGGAATGGATGCACTTTTTATAGCGATCCACAAGTTGCTTCAAAGTTCAGAGCTGGTTTTCATTAACCTCCATCCAATGCTGGATGGTTTCTAGCCAGTGAAAATATTTAGTATAGTCCCAGAAAAATCTTAATTTCCCTTATGTTATTCAGAGATGCTGTGGGTAAAGTCAATCAAACTCCTCTTAAGAAGGTTTGCCTCTTGAATATTGTGGCCAGGTCTGATTTCCCCTGATGGAGACTCTCCTTCTTACAAAAAGTAAGCAATTCAAATCTTCTGAAAAAGATCCCAGATTGTTTATTCTTAGGCTCAAGATAATGGCCTTTCACACAAATCAACAGGCATTCAATCTGAATATTCAACTGAGATTTACAATACAAGTGAGAAAAAGCAAGTCCATGTGCTTGTTGCACTCCCTGAAACAATGTCAAGAAGGCTTTTGGTTTTGTTCTTTTGCTAACATCAATGCCTTTCCCAGAAGTCTGACTTCTTTATATACGTTTTTTTTCCATTCTTCTCCATAAAGCTTTTGCTATCCTTGCAACAGGGTTGTGAGGCTCCTTCCTGCTGGACAGCTTGTGTCAGATCACACAGAATCACAGAATATCAGGGATTAAAAGGGACCTCAAGAGATCATCTAGTCCAGTCCTCCACTACTGACTTTTTTTTCAACTTCTATGCATTTTTTTTTTATCTTACTGTCCCTCTCCTTTCATTCTCAGACTACAAACTCCTCTTCTAGGATCTAATTGCAGTATAGGTTCTCTATGGACAGGATCTAGTACGTATCTGAAGAGAAATTGCTGGTTTTGTACTCCCTAATATGATCAACATTGTCAGTTATAAGGTTTTCTGCAAGCTCTTCAGTTTTATGGTGCTTTTCTCATTCTTTGGTGGTGGTTCCTTCTTCTGCCCCCTCCAAAACAAAAGCTGTGTTACTTCCAAAATTGCTTTTGGGTGTTAAAAAATCAAGCATAGCATTATAAAAGCTTATAATTGTATATCTGGGTGTATGACTGGACTGCTCCAGAAAGAATGCCAAGCTGTGCTTTGTAAAAGACTTCTATCTTTACTTTGATTACCTGGTGTTTTGGAGATCTTAAAGCAAAAGCTAGAAAGGTTGCCATCATCTGTAATCAACTTTAAACTGAGCCCAATATGGTGCGGTTACTGCTGTTAGCAATCAGTTTTTTGGAAAAAAGAATCATAATGTCAGAGATTGGAAGGGATCTTGAGAGATTATCTAGTCCAATCCCCCTGCAGGAGAAGGAACATCCAGGCCAGGTAACTCAGGAACTCATCCAGATGGGTTTTGAATGTCCCCAGAGGAGGAGACTCCACACCCTCTCTATGCAGCCTGTGCCACTGTTCTGTCACCCTCACTGTGAAAAGGTTTATTATGTATTTCTGTCAAGCCTCCTGTATTCCAGCTTGCACCCCTTGTCCTATCATTGGAGGTCACTGAGAAGAGCCTGGCTCCATCCTCCTGACACTCACTCTTTACATATTTATTAACATGAATGGGGTCCCCCTTCAGTCTCTCTTCAAGCTAAAGAGACCCAGGTCCCTCAGCCTTTCCTCAGAAGAGAGATGCTCCAATCCCCTCATCAGTATTATCTGTAGAAGTTGTGAAAGAATGAGCAGCTGTCCATAAACCCTTGCAGCTTACCTACCATAGACCTGGCTTGGCTTGGAGCAGTTTCTGTTTGTTCCATCTGCTGCTTCAGCAGCTCAGGATTTGAAATAAAATGGCACCTCTCTAGTGGGCTCAGCCTCAGATAACAATAAAAATTGAATCCACTATCTGAAGTAAGCTTGATTTTGGTTTTTCATTAGGCACTTATGTGCAGTAAATAGATTTTCTTTCCTTTTTTTCTGGTGCAATCCCAGAAAAACAGTTTACACACTGTATTTTTGATATAAGTAATTTGTTTTGCATGCTGTCCAAGCACTACTGGGGTTTTTTTTCTTCTTATCCTTATTGTTCTTTTAAAAATTGATGCATCTGCTTCATACAGCCCTCATCTAAAGCCTGATGTTGGAAGGGACCCTAGACACCACTGCTGTAGCTCGTTTGCAAAGAATTAGCTTTTCACTAGATTCTTGAATCAATTTCACAACTATATTGGAAACAAAAGCCAAATCATTGATCACAGATAAATTAGTTCTCACATGATCATAGAATGGTTTAGGTTGGAAGGGACCCTAAAGATCATCTAGTTCCAACTCTCCTGCCATGAGCAGGGATGCCTCCCACTAGACCAAGTTGCTCAGTGCCTCATCCAGCCTGGCCTTAAACATCTCCAGGGAGAGAGAGGGCATCCACAATCTCTCTGGGCAACCTGTCCCAGTGTTTCACCACCCTCACCATAAGGAATTTCATTTTATATCTAGCTAAAATCTCTCCTCTTCCTCGAACTTTAAGTTGGCAAATATTCAGAAACTACACATAAAAATGTGTATAAATGTACTTTCTGTCACATGTTTCACAAAACCTGCCAAGATGCTTGAATGTGCAGGAAAGCTCTGGTGGAGATAGGGATTTTCAGATAAAACTGTTGAATAATGATGGAGAAACTCCAGTGACAACTTAGAAGTGTTTGCTCTTGGGAATTTGCCTGCAAATTGTTAATTTTATTTCCAAAACAGGGAAAAGTGGTGTAGTGATTTACAAGACTAGGGAAATCAAGGTTCTGTTCCTAGTAATGCTTTCTTAAAAACTTCTTTTTATGTGGAGTGTATATTTTTGTTGGTGTATTAAAGGAATAAAAAAATGTCCAGTAATGACAGAACACTGGCTTGGGCTGCCCAGGGAGGGTGTGGGGTCTCCTCTGGAGACATTCAAAAACCCTCCTGGATGCCTTTCTAGGTGACCTGGTCTAAGTGTTCTTGCTCCAGCAGAAGGATTGGACTAGATGATCTCTTGAGGTCCCTTCCAATCCTGACATTCTGTGGTGAAGTGCTTGGGATCAGTCAGCATTCACTTCTAAGGTTGTGTGAGGTTCATGTCCATCATAATATTGCTCATTCCTGAATCTGTTGGTTTGGGGTTTGATTTTGTTTTTCTTTTTTCTTTTTTTTTTTCTTCCAATTTATTACCTTCATGACAGTGTTTCCTGTAAAGAGAGCTAGAAATAATTTAAGTATATAAAAAAACCTGAGTAAGGTCATTGTAATGGGTTGTTTCTATCAGTGAACCTGATGCAGAATTGTTCTTCAGGTTAAGAACAGTACAGTGCTAAAGCAAAATGGTGCCACTTGTCCTTGTCTTCAGATTTGTCACCCTCACTCAAAGCAAAAGTCTTGGCTTCCTCCAGGCAACAAACTTCCCTCTCTGTCTTCTCATTCTCAGGACTCATACCTTACCAAGTAACTTTTTCATGCATTGCATGCTAAGGCAGTGACTATTTTTCTTTACATAGAAGCTCTGCAGGTGGGACATTCTGTGCACCCTTATTAAGTCCTGACTCCCACTGGCTAGACACTCAAAATAACTTTTTCTGAGAGTCTATGTCATCTTGAAGGCCACAAGCACTTTTTTTTGTGGTTCCAATTACTGTATGGAGTCTCCTTACTTTATTTATCAAGTTTTTTTGACTGATTACTTTTGTAGAAGCATCCATAAAATGCCAAGTGTGATGGAAGCTGGCAGAACTACTGGTGCTGTGTCAGAGCCCGTGCTGAGGTGTTCAGCATGAGATGTCACAGAAATGGATTAATGCAACTCGTTTGCTGAGGAGAGGAGGGGGGGGTTCATCCATACAAGTGTGTGATGGATGGATGTCTCCTCAGGAATCAAATTACTGATACATGCAGAGCCTTGGTACTGTTCTTGCCACCCTTGTTGTGAACTGAAGGAGAAAATACGTCAGCATAGAGCTGTGATGGAAAACCTGCACAAGGAACATCATTCAGATTGCTGGCCAGGAAGCAGTTGAAAATCAGGACAAATCTTTACGAAAGTAATGTATGGGCATCAAAGCAAGAATTTTCATGTGATGAGATGCATTCTAAAAATATTTGAATATTCCTGTATTTCTTTGCTTGCCTTCCTTATGGGGTCACCACCTTCTCTTTCCTGCTCCTCGGTCTTCGTTGAATTTAGAAATGCTAAAGTATGGTTGATGTTTCCATGAAAATCATGGATGATACATTCATGTCTCCACTGGAGAGTGCCAGCAGACTCTTCAGCTGTCTGCAGAACTGCATCAGATTCCAGGACCTCAATACATCTGGCTCCTTTGACTAAATGAGAATTCTGGTGCTTTTAAAATAAAACATCAAAGAGACAGTATGAAAAGTTTACTAATGAACTAATTTTGTTAAGACAGGAGAAAATACTGTCTGAACTAATTTTGTCAAGACAAGAGAAAATACTGTCTGTACAGCTCTTCTACCACAACTAGCTGTTGACATCTTGCAAGAATTAAACCAGTGATACCCTATTGATTCAGGAGTTCAGACTTGCCTAAGGAAAGAAGGAAATAGGAAAGAAGATGGCATTAGTGAGCTTTGTGGGTGGGGACACCTGCTCTGGGCACAGGGAGATGGATTTTCACTGTATCCTGTTGAAAGGATGCACAAGAGTCAACTAATTAGTTTGCTGATAAACTAGATTTTTTTTTTTTCCTACCAAATTTTCACCACTGGTACATGCCTCACATTTTTCTGTGACATAAACTTCTCTGCTATGCAAGACAATGTCTTCTGGTGCTTTATGATGCTTTAGAATAGTTTTCTCTGAGTTCATGGAGCTCTAATGTTAAAATATCAAGGGGGGCCATTAGCAAGTGGCCATGTGGCCCAGGTGGAAGCCTGACAAGCTGATTCTGGTATTTTTGAAGGTACCAAGAATCACAGAATCAAAGAATATCGGATTGGAAGGGACCTCAAGAGATCATCTAGTCCAGTCCCCCTTCTGGAGCAGTAACACCTACACCAGGTCACATGGGAACATGTCCAGGCAGGTTTTGAATGCCTCCAGAGAAGGAAACCCCACAACAAAAAGCTTTTGAATGCTTCTGAAATTCCTAGATGTTCTAGACACTCTTAAGAGTGTCATTATGTTACTGTCCTGTCTGATATTAACAAATTCTCCACAGTGTCTCCTGGTTCACCCAGATTTTGAATGTCTTTATTGATCTATAGACGTGCCTCATGATACTCTATAGGCCAGATGTAGATGTCTGGGTTTGTCTTGCAAAGAGCAATGGTAGTGGGGAAGTTGAGTGCTTTCATTTCATTGTGTCCTTGAAAGCTCCTGTATTCAGTGGCATCAAAATATGGAAATTGCCATTTCACAGAGATGTTTATTCTACGATTAGTTTCTCTGCAGCAGAGTGGCTCTGTCTGCCTTCTATTTAGGGGATGGATCTGTGAAAGATTTACCAGCATTCATGAATGGTCCATTTTATTTTCTATACTCAGTGCTTTCACTTTATAGTCTCTGGAGGCTGTTGTGCTCATCCTTATCTCTGAGAAGCTGAGAGCTGCAGCCAACCCCCTTCATGGCAGGAGCGTGGGTGAAGCTGCATTGTGGAGGTCTGTGGAAGCACAGCCAGAAACCTCCTCACATGCTGCATCTGCAAAGAACCAGACTTCACCTTCGTGTTTGTTTGCTGCCATCTCTTTCCCTTTTCTGTTTCTGCTAGAAGGTGCTATTAAGCAACTGCTTTGCTAAAGGTTTAAATTAGTGGCAGTGAAGAGCTGCACTTAAGTGGGAGGTGTGATGATGTTTGTTGATCTGTAGCAACAAACAGGTTTCCTGGTGGCTTCTCCAGTGTAGGTGATTGCATTTAAACTGGATATTCTTCCTTAAATTTACCCATCACTGCTGCACGTGCAGGGTTGGCTTTGCCCTGCTCACTCCTCACAGGGGGTGCAGTAATTACAGAGAGCAGAGGATGAAAAGGGCTCTTTATCGGGCTAACCTCCCTGCCCTAAAAACTCTGCACCAGCAGCATTTTATTGGTGGGATTAAATGTCAGGTACCCAGCTTTAGAAGCAGCTCCTGCTGTGATTTGATGAATGCTTGTGCTTTCCCAGCATACAGTAAAAGAGTGCCTGGAGTACCCCAGTGCTATAAAAAGCTACTACTTGAAACCTTCTGTAGTATCATGAGACTTTTGTCATCTTTCCCATACAGCCCACATCACCTGAAACCCTTCTTGCCTTGCAGGTTCTGGACATATTTAAGAAATTAGCTTCAGCTCAACTAAAATGAGTGAAATGAGTGCTGTGTTCTCTTCTGAAAGCAAGAGCATTTGCAGTAAAAACAGGCTTCCTCTGTCTCTTGAACTCTGTGACATTATAGTAATTTTCATATAAGTAAGTGACAAAGTTTTCAAGTTTTCTGAGACTGACCATATGCCACAGGCAACAAATACAAGGTGTTGAATAGAGATTTTTATCCTTTTTTCTTTTTTTTTAATGCTCCAGATACTACTACTCAAATGGTTCCATTAGGGAATTTGGTTTTCCCCTTCTAGTAGGAGAAGGGTTCTCATGGTTGGTGTGTACTGTGACACTAAAGATCTCTTCATCTCCCCTATTCTGCCTCCTGATTTGTGGTTCACAAATGTAGAGAAATAATAATGTGCTTGCATAATTTCTGGTACTCAGATATAGTCAGTAGGTCAAAAGAGGCTCTTCTCCCCCTCTACTCTGCCCTGGTGAGACCAAATCTAGAATGTGTCCAGTTCTGGTACCCTCAGTTCAGGAAGGACAGGGAACTCCTGGAGAGGGTACAGCACAGAGCAACAAAGATGATGAAGGGATTGGAGCATCTCCCTTATGAGGAAAGGCTGAGGGAGCTGGGTCTCTTTAGCTTGGAAAAGAGACTGAGGGTTAAAAAGAGCCTCATTTATGTTTATAAATATGNCTGCCCAGAGAGGGTGTAGAGTCTCCTTCTCTGGAGACATGCATTCAGAACCCATCTGGACAAGTTCCTGTGTGACCTAGTCTAAGTGTTCCTGCTCTGGCAGGGGGATTGGACTAGATGATCTTTTGAAGTCCCTTCCAATCCCTGATATTCTGTGGTTCTGCGAGAACATAAATCATAAGAATCACTTCAGCTCCACACTTGATGCTGTAAACTTCTGTCATTCTGCAGTGAGGTTCTGTAACGGCAGAAATTCCATCAGATGTCTGAGCACCTTCTCTGGAAAAATGTGCATCCTGAACTTGTTTGTACTGGATTTCATTCCATTGCTAAGAAGAACCAAAGGAAGATGGTAAAATGCCCTGTCACTAGTGCCTCTCTTGGAGAATTAATACCAGTTGACTGGTTTTGCTTTGCTTTGTTGTGGACGTGTGCTGAGATTTTAGGTCTCTTACAGTGGGATTCTTACAGGAATGAGGGATTTTCCAAGGTAGGCAGGGACCTTAACAGCCTTATAGGCATAACCTCTAGCCCTGTTATTGATACAGATTCTTTAAACTTAATGGGTGTATTGTAAAATAAGCACAGCTCAGTGTTTTGTCACTGAGTTCTTCTCATCTATACATCACTGCTCATGCACCAGTTAACACCTGCAGCTTACTAGTGGTCTATACTGGTGGGTGAAAACTGTGTCTATGAGAGAGGCTGTGCTTTTCAAAAATGAGTCTTCTCTGTTGTCTTAGAAGTTTGGTGAGGAAGGCATCTGGTACATTTTTCTCATGGGATAATTGTGTTATCACTTCATTACTTGAATTAAATAAAGCTGTGGGCAGATACAAACTCTGCAGCACACACACAAGGATTCAGGCTTTGGGGGTTGTTTTTTTTTTGTCTGGTAGATTTTAAAGGAGTTTGAGTACATTCATTTAAAATGCTATGAAGCAGCTAATTATTTTACAGGCTATTACCTAAGGAATTAGTATGCCTATTTTTTGCTGTGATTGTATCATTAACGACTGCATACTGCATGCTATTAGCAAATTATGGAGTCCAGTTCATAAATGCATTTGCATATTAGACTCCTCACTGTGGAAATTTGCATTACTTCATAATTTTATTTTACTGAACTGCTGAGTATCAAGATTTACACATCATGTTGCTGAAATCAGTCAGGTGTTGCACTCATTTAATGAAAAAGGGTGTTAACAACCCTGCCACGATGCATGTCCCAGAAGGCCAACATCCTCTGGAGTCTTACAAAAGAGCAAGTGAAGGAAGAATAGATTTGATCATCTTTAAAAGCTATGAATACAAAACAAATGAGAAGTTCACCATATTGACTTGTTCATTCTTCTTTGCATAGTCTGTATAGTTTCCATCTGTGTACCTGTCCTGAAAGAAATTCTGGTTTAAATTCTTCAGGATTTTTGGAAGAGAAGGACTGACTTGACAACTTCAAGAAGAGATGCTCAATATATAGAATCATAGAATGGTTTGGGTTAGAAGGGACCTTAAAAATCATCTAGTTCCAATCCCCTTGCCATGGACAGGGAGAACTCCCAGTAGACAAACGTGCTCAGTGCCTCATCTAGCCTAATGTTAAACACTTCCAGAAATTTGAGGGGGCATCCACAACCTCTCTGGGCAACCTCTTCCAGTGTCTCATCACCCTCACAGGAAAGAACTTCTTTCTCAGATCCAGCCTAAATCTCCCCTCTTCCAATTTGCATCCATTGCTCCTAGTCCTGCCACCCTATACCCTATTAAAAAGTCCTACCCCAGCCCTTCTGTAGCCCCCTTCAGGTATTGAGAAGCTACTCTGAGGTCTCCCCTGAGCCTTCTTGTCTTCAGGCTGAACCCCTTAACTCCTTCAGCCTGTCCCCATAAGTGAGATGCTTCAGCCCTCTCATCATCTCATCAATTCCAAAAATATTATTGCCATGCTGTTCTAATAATCTTTGGATGACTTCTTAGTATGCTAGTCTCTAACATCTCCTGAAGCACTGTGTGACAGGTTTGTCAGATGATGGATACCTTTCAATTGCTCTCTGCACTTGGGCAGATTGTGGGCTCGTGTAATTCAGTACCACTCCAGTGAAACCATTGCTATTGTATGAGTTTTTAGGGATTTTTGATGTTTTAAATTCATGATAATTCTAATTTACATTACTAGTGCAATGTAAACTTCAATTATAAGATCTTTCTTTGAGTTGTTTCTAACTACTAGGCTTTAGCTTTTGACCAGGTGGGTTGTGTTTCCATCTGACCACCTCTTGTAGATGGAACCTAATTCTGGGAGCACAAAAGACATCCAGCTCTACCTTAAGAATAGGTTTAGAAAAGGAAGTATTACTTCACAGTTATTACAAATTCTTGTGGTCTTAGGACCTGGACTGGAGATTTGAAATTTGCCAAAGGTAAATGTTTTTAAAGTAATATTCCATGAATAATCAATTTTTGGGTGAGATAGCTTACCCAACTGGAAGAAAAAAAGTATTTCAGGTTACCTACCAAAGAATATTTTATTTGATCACCAAACTGGAAAAGGAAATAGCTTGGGGTGAATGTTTTGTTCAACCTGCCATGATTAATCTGTGGGGCTTTTTTTAATGTTCCAAAAATAGTAAGATTTTTCTTTTTTAATAGATGCCTTGAGAAGCCTTTAGAAACTTAGGAATTATTCATTGCATAGAAACATTTGCTGCATTGCCTTTTGCAGGTATTGCTGAGCAGATGCCATGGTGTGTTGTCTGGCATCCTCTCTTGTGAGAAACAGGCAGACTCTTCTTTCTGTAGGTCTCCAACTCAGCAATGCAGAGGGCTTGTTTTTAGAAGCTTCTAAAAATGCCAAGAGTATAGAACTTGGTAAGATGCTGGTGTTGCCATGATCCTGGCTGCAGCACCACTGTCCCAAGATTCCTGCATTGTACTTCTGGCTCAGCTTGAAACAAAAATGCACTACAAAACAATCATAGAGTAGTTTTAGTTGGAAGGAACCTTAAAGATCATCAAGTTCCAAGCCCCCTGCCACACACAGGTACACCTCCCGCTAGATCAGGCTGCTTAGTGCCTTGTCCAGCAACTCCTTTGACTCTCCAGACCATACAGAAGATGGAGCAGTGCCCTGGCTATTGTCTGTAGGCACTGGGAGCACTGCCCACCCAAAGCAAAATTGTGTTCTGCTTCTCTTTTGGGACTGGCCTCAGTTTCTCTGTGCTGTGTTTTTGCTGTGTAGTGATAGTTGATATAGCCTTGCTATAGACATGTGAAGCAGCAGCAGCCTCACCTCTAGCCTGGATATGGCAAAATATATCTTGGGAGTATTTACTGGTATACTAATAAAATGGTGTAATTTCTCATTAAAGCATAATGAATTGGAGCAATGGCAAAGATCACGCTGGTGTTTGTGTTCTTTATAGGTACTGGGGGTGATCCCAGGGTACTGGGTTGCATCAAGAGGAGTGTGACCAGAAGGTCAATAGAGGTGATTTTGCCCCTCTACTTAGCTCTGGTGAGGCTCCACCTGGAGTATTGTGTCCAGTTCTGGAGTCCTCAGCATANGAACAGGAAGGAAGTAGGGTAGGACTTTTTAATAGGATATGTGATGGAAGGACTAGGAATAACAGATGTAAATTGGAGGCGGGGAGATGCAGGCTGGAGATAGAAAAGAAATTTCTTACTATGAGGGTGGTGAGACACTGGAACAGGTTGCCCCGAGAGTTTGTGGATGCCCCCTCTCTGGAGGTGTTTAAGGTCAGGCTGGACAAGGCACTGAGCAGCCTGATCTAGTGGGAGATGTCCCTCCCTCTGTGAGTGGTGTTGGAATTAGATGATCTTTAAGGTCCCTTCCAACCCAAACTATTCTATGATTCTATCTCTGTACCTGGCAAAGTGAGGAAAGTGTAAAAGAAAAAAAAAATACTGCTGTCTGAGCAACTGGAAAATCATGATAAGATGAGGTCAAAATGGCATGACTTCTGCAAAGGCAGCCTGTGCTTCACCAGTTAATCTTCTTGAATTGTTTTAATGTAGCAACAGAGGAGCAAATAAAGGGAAATGGCTGGTACAGTTTATGAAAATAAGGGAAGGTCAATGAAGCATAGAGCTATTATAGTAGAGCAGAACAAAAAAGGAGTGAAGGCAATTATGGCAGCAGTGATAAGGCTGTAATGTCTTTGATGCAGAAGAGCAACTACCTGACCTGAAAGCTGGTTAAGATTTTCACATTCTTCCTTACAGAAATTATGATTGTTATTAATAGTGTACATAAGGTTTTTCAGAGGGCTCTTTATATACTAAGAGGAAGACTATTTAAAGACAAGTTCTGAATAATTTTGAATGAAAGTCTGCAGATGTTGAGAGTGAATTTACTTTGATATTTTTAAAAGTTGCATGGAAATGTTTTCATGCTGTGACTAGCTTTGATAATATGTACCCAAGAAAGAATAAAGAGATACCTGCATTTTAGATAGTTTTTGACTCAGAATTTGTCCAGTAGTGGAGGTTTAGATGGTCTTGGTCTGGTCATTTTAAGGAATTTGTAGTAACTTGTCCTTTCTCATTTAACCCTAAAAGAATATGGTAGCAGGAGTAAGAATTGTAGAACATGCTGAGTTGGATGGGATCTATGAAGATTATCTTGTCCAACCCCCTGCAGTGAGCAGAGACACCTTGCACTAGATCAGGTTGCTCAGAGCCTCAGCAAGCCTGGCCTTGAATGTCTTCAGGGAGGGGACCTCCACCTCCTCTCTGGGCAACCAGTTCCAGTGCCTCACCACCCTCATGGTGAAGAACATCTAATCTAAACCTGCCCTAGCTAAAAACTGTTGCCCTTGCCCTATCTCTCCATGCTCTGTCAAACAGCTCCTCCTCAGCTTTCCTTTAGCTCCTTCAGTCACTGGGAGGCTACTCTGAGGTCTCTCCAGAGCCTTTTCTTCTGAACAGCTTCCATTCTCTCAGACTGTCCCAGCAGAAGAAGTACTCCAGACCTCATGCTCCATACATGGTCCATACATATATCCAACCCAACAGAGCTGCTGCTTGTTTTTTTTTCACCTAATTAATTTATTTCATGGGATCTCAGCTGCTCTAGGCTTTTGCTCATGGGAAGTATGAGGCCAAAGGAGGCCACTCTCTTAACTGTGTCAGCACTGGCATGGTTCAGAGAGACACTCCCATGGTGTCTGCTTCTCAGATGAAGAGTTGCTTTGCCCAGAAGGGCTGTAAGATGTGAACTCATGCAATGAGAAACAATTTCACTTTGCCAAGTTTACTCAATTTGTGATAGGCCAAATCTGATGTGGAGTCAGGTGGACCTTTCAGAAGGATGCTCAGCTTTGGCTTGAAGATAGGACAGGTAAAGAATGTACCACTTTCCTCAGCTCTTTGCCCCAGTAGCAGTTCTTTCCAGTATCAATTTATCTCCATGCTTCCTCAACTTAATTAAAGAATATTTCTGCCAGGCAGTCGTGTCTCTTTATAGAAGTATTTATAGGCTGTAATCAGGTTTTCTAACCTAGATCAATTTCATTTTTGCAGTAAGGTATTTTCTGATATCTGGAGACTATTTACTGTGTTGGGTTTTTTTAATACAATATTTTCCATATTCTCTATATCATTGGAGAAGACAGCAGACGACTAAACAGTGTTCCAGCTCTGATCACAGCAAAACAGTATCACCTTCTTCCTCCCATGCTTAGCTCTGGCTCTGGCTTCTCCTTATCTCCCAATTGCCTTTTTATTTAGCACTTGAGTAACTACTATTTCCTCATTAATACCTGCCAAGCATTTTTTTATCATCCCAGAGGATTCATTAATTAAAAGATTATGATTACACGGTTGTAATTCTGGATTAGATTTGGGAAGGAAAGGATTATTACTATATGTAAGTCTATGCATGGAAGAAAACTGGATTACAAAATATCTCATTAAATTACATATACCTTTACAGAGTTTCCTAATTTAGGTTTTTACATGCTGGGTGTTGTCTTATCATAGCAAAAATTCTTAGGCTAGAAGGGCTTTTCCACAGCTCAAAACTGCCACCTCAGCATTATGATTTACCTATGCCGTATGGGTTTTTTTGTGGATCTTCTGCATGAGGGAATTTTGATAGGTATATTGTATTCTCTCTGTATTCTTTGCTGATTTAGTAACTACAAAGTTAAACTGAAATGCAAAGTTAGGAAGGCTCAGTATGATCCTCATAGTAACTTATCAATACCTGAAGGGGGCCCCCAGAAAGGCTGGGGTAGGACTTTTTAATAAGATGTGTGATGGAAGGACTAGAAATAATGGATGTAAATTGGAAGAGGGGAGATTGAGGCTAGATATAAGAAAGAAGTTCTTTAGCCTGAGGGTAGAAAACACTGGAACAAGTTGCCCAGAGAGGTTGTGGATGCCCCTTCTCTGGAGGTGTTTAAGGCCAGGCTGGACAAGGCACTGAGCAGGGCGGCCTTGTGGGAGGTGTCTCTGCCTATGGCAGGGAAGTTGGAGCTAGATGATCTTTAAGGTCCCCTCCAACCCAAACTATTCTAAGATTGTTCAGTACAACCCTGCCTCTACACAGTGTGTACTATTATGCTTCTAAAGGAAGATACATTGATCATAATGTTGTTGTTGGAAGTTTAGGATTGCTGTACGCCCACGGAAAAAGATAAGCAAACACTCTGGGGTTCCTCTTCCCCTCATCCCTTGCTGCCAACTTGGGTATTTGTCAAATGCTTTACATTTGGTAAATCTCCTGAGAATTTACTGATTTGAATTACATAATAGTTCTGAGCCAGTTTTCCCTCCCCAGTTACTTCAGCTGCAGCATCATTACACAAATGATGTCACAGCCCAGCTGATGTGCAAAGGCAGCCTGGTGTCCTGTTGGATGCCTTCAGGATGGAAGAGATACCCCTTAGCTTCCTGGAATTGATGGATGGTGTTGGGTCAATTTCATCTGCAGCCAAGACTCTTCCCCCTTTTTCCCTTGCTGGAACTGGCAGCAGTTGAAATGAAGTTTTGGCTTCTTCTCAGAAATAGTGTGGTACACATGTGAGGTACAGGTGTGTTATGCTCTGTTTCCTCTTTTGGTTTGCCTGGCTGCCACCACTTGAGAATTTGTGTGCATTCATTAGAGGCATAACATGATGATAGAGGAGTACTCCCTGGTGAATGAAGCTCCTCCTGGTAAGATTTCACTCTAAAGAAGATCTTAAAGTGTGCCAAGTTCACTTTGACATCATGTCTGGATTATTTCTTTCAGAACCACAATCTTGCTGCACAACTGTAGACATGTTTCTATTGCTGCTACAGGGGAGCATTACAATTATAATTTTACAAATTTGAAAATTAGCTCTTGGTTCAAACCACTTTTCTTATGTGAAACCACTGTCTTCTGGCTGAGGGCTATATCTGATCACAATATTTGGTTCATTACTCTCTAATCTGCCGCTTGTAAATTAGTTGTCTTCCTGTGACAGTGATGTACTGTCTGGTGTGAAACTCAAGTTAACATTTATATTGAGCTTAGTGATCTAACTACAGTTAATCTCTTTATTGATGCTTATTAGCGGTCTGCCTGATCATGTTTTCATCTCTAGTTGACAGCAAAAGAACATTTAATTAATTGTGCTGTGAAAGGAAGAATATGTCTTTTTACCCTAATTGCAACTATTTGCAACAATGACTATTGTTTTTTTGGAATTCATAACAGGAAGGAATGATGGAGGGGGGGAAAAAGCTATAGATGGTATTTCAAACAAACAACCTGATCTAGTGGGAGGTGTCACTGCCCATGGTAGGGGGGTTGGAACTAGATGATCTTTGAGGTCCCTTCAAACCCAAACTATTCTGTGATTCTTGGGTTTGGATTTTGAACTAGGAGCAGTACAAAAGAAAAAATTCAAGGAAGCAGATGTTCAGGTTTCAATAAAGCTTTGGTTTGTGAAATAACCAAATATCTGCCTGACATCAGTTCTCAACCCAGCTTGCTGCCTAGGGTCTGGATATAAGAAAGAAGTTCTTTACTGTGAGGGTGGTGAGACACTGGAGCAGGTTGCCCAGAGAGGCTGTGGATTTCCCCTCCCTGGAGGTGTTTAAGGCCAGGCTGGACGAGACATTGAGCAACCTGATCTAGTGGGAGGTGTCACTACCTATGTGATGGGGTTGGAACTAGATGATCTTTAAGGTCCCTTCCAACCCAAAACATTCTGTTATTCTTAATGCATGGAAATCTTTTCTGCAACTTCATGGGATATCACTGGAAAATAAGCCAAGTAGTTGTACTCTGCTCTGGATGACATCTCTGTAGGGAAACACAATAGCATGAGATCTTCAGGTCATTACTCAGTTCCTCAACAGTCCTTGGGATTTCTCCTTGGCCTTTTCAGTGCAGACCTGTATGTTCAAAGTCTACCTGGCACAATTCTTTGTTTGAAGCAGCTGGGCTTTTTTTTCTTCTCCCCTGTGTTAAGAAGCGGTGTGTGGAGCGTTTTGGCAACGCTGCTGACTCAATTAAGCAACACTGTCAGTCTTGCCTTTCTTTTTGGAGAGACAAATTGGTACTTATAAAACTGGGAACAAAACCAATATAACATGTTACTGAATGTTAAATTTGCCGTCAGAAGATTTATTAAGCGTTCAGGAGCATTTTGCTTTTGCTTCTGAATATTAAAAGGATAATTGTATTTCCAGAGTTGTCTGCGTTTCAGCTGCAAATCACTGAGTGTTTTAATTCAGGCCAGGTAATCGTGTCCTTTTGATGGATTGCATATTTAAGGCAAAAGAGCAGTTTTTAATACAGAGTGAACGTTTCAGTCAGTTTGCTCTTGATTAAAAGGGCCTCACTTTGACATATTGTCAGAAGGAGTTTTTTTCCACAATCTTCCTGGCTAGTAAGATATCACTAAGTAATAACACTCCAGTGTTTTGCCTGTTTCTCTCCATGGTGAGGTTTCAATTACTTATTAATACCTGAAGGGGACCTACAGAAAGGCTGGGGTAGGACATTTTAATAGGATATGTGATGGAGGGACTAGGAATAATGGATGTAAGTTGGAAGAGGGGAGATTCAGGATAGATAGAAGAAAGAAATTCTTTATGGTTAGGGTGGTGAAACAGTGGAAGAGGTTGCCCAGAGAGGTTGTGGATACCCCCTCCCTAAAGGTGTTTAAGGCCATACTGGATGAGGCACTAAGCAACCTGATCTAGTGGGAGGTGTCCCTTCCCATTGTGGAGGGTTGGAACTAGATGATCTTTAAGCTTCCTTCCAACCCAAGCCATTCTATGCTTGTATGAAATCCCAATGTTAAAAAGAAGTGAATAGAGCAGGCAGACTTATGGGGATGCTGATGAGTGTAGCAAAGGCAAATTAAGTGATAGTTCTCAGTAGCTAGTCACTTAGTGTTTTCCAAACTGTGCTATTTGGTCTTCTGTGCAATATTCTTATTCCTGACTTCATCAATAGTGTTATCATCCAGCAATGTTTTCCTACTAATATAAATACAGAGAGGTGGGGGTGCCTTAACTGCACTGTTGTAGTTCAAATGGCAGTCTCTCTAACTTAAAAAGCTGTCAAAGGGTGCAGCTGGCCAGTGACAGGGGTTCGCCTTCAGTTTTGATCATGGTGTTGATCAGCAGGAAAAGAGCAGTGCTATATGGGAGAAAAGTGGAATAATGGGCCCATGATCTCATGAGTTACATTCTAGGATCTGAGAGCCTTGCTGTCAATAGCTTGGGAGAAATGATTTCACTTCTCTGCTTCGGCTTCTCCAGATGCAGGGTGGAGATATGAGAAATACACTGTGGGATGAAGCAGTGTGAGAAGTTTTCCTGCAGAGAGGAGGTTTTGTGATGGTGTTTGTTCTTGGCATGGACTTTTTGAAGTTTTGAGGTGGCTCCAGCAAATGTTTGACTGGATACTTCTCTGGGATGTAGAGATAAGAGGTAGACTTTCAGTAAACATTTTTAATATTAGTTTGGTCATTAACACCCTTCTCTCCTGAGAAGTCTGTGAGCCTTACCAACTAAGAGTTGAGGGTGTTCAGTGGAGATTAAATAGCACTTCCTGTCAGTTACTCAAGAAGTTGGGTATTTCATGTCCTCCCGTTGCTGGAGTTAATTTTATTTCATAAATATGGATTTAGCAATAATGTGGTAATTGCATTTTCTGATTATTAACATTGCCCCTGTGTAAAATATAAGAGCCACAGCCTCCAAGAGCCCTGTCTTCCAAAGTCATCCCATCACATGGCCCATTGGCAGAGGCAAATGAAGTTAAGTAATTTAATTAGCCATGATTAGCATTTAAAGCTGTCTACTCAGAAACCAATAAAGAGGCTCACAATTCATCCTGTATTATTTCACATAGGGCTTTAACAATCTTAGATGAAGGCAGTCTAGTTCAGAGAGGTAGTAATTCAATCTGTCCTCCTCCTCTGAATTCCTGGTTTAAAACAGTAATGAGCTAAGATGGTTGTTATTAGGCAGCTGTTAAGTGTCTGGTGGCAACCATGTAGATGACAGCAGCCTAGTTGCTTCAGGACAGATGTATGAATGACAAAAAGCACGGTCATGGCTGGTGCTGAGATGCCACCTGGTTTGGCAGCATTCAGCCTGGCTGGTGTGGTGCCTCTGGCTGGCATCAAACAGTGCTGGAAGAAGGTGTGGGAAAAGGCTGCTTTCCTCCTACTCCCCTTGTCTGGGCAGCACTTAAACCACAAGCCTGGTTCTCAGAAATGCACGTTTTTGGCTTCTTGCAGACCTGCTTAATTCACTTAGGAAAGCAAACACCATCCCAGTTCCCCACCCCCTTATCACAACGTGCCAGTTGGACACACAGCAAAAGCCATTTGATTGGAATAAAGCAGCCCCTGGGGTGGCAGTGCCAGACCCAGATCCCTTTGAAACCTCAGGAAAAGGCTGCTGCAGGGTGGGTGCCTGTCTGTAGCCTTTTGTGCCTCACCATACATGCCAACTGGGTGAGTGCAGGCAATGGCAGAGCCTGGCTTGATGGCACACAAAGCAAATGTCAGCTCAATAGGTTTTCTTTATCTTAATAAGTGACGTGATGTTGGCTCTGGTATGATGATGCTGGATGGCAGTTCAGGGGGTTTCCAGCTCTGCTCACTGCCTTCCATCCCTGCTGGGTGCCAAGGTGTCACCTAGACTCCAGGGGTAGGTCATTGGTGCCACCATCACACCCTCTCAGAAACATTCCAGGCTCATTTGGTAAAATTGAGGGTGGTGAAGCACTGGAACAGGTTGCCCAGAGAAGTGGTGGAGGCCCCATACCTGGAGACATTCAAGACCAGGTTTGATGAGACTGTGATCTAGTGCAGGATGTCTCCTGCAGGAGGGTTGCATTAGATGACCCTTGAAGGTCCCTTCCAACCCTATGAAATTGTCTCCCAAAAGCCTGAGGTCTTATTACCTGACTCAGCCAGCACCTTAGTTTTTGGGTTTAAATGCACCAGCAACCAGAAAAATACAAAGGTCAAACCATACCTAAATGTTGCTGGGATTTGTCACCCAAAGAAAATGCCATGAGTAGAACTGCCATTTGAGTTGTTAATGAATTTCCTTAAAGCATCAGGTTAGATATAAGGAAAAAATGCTTTACAGTGAGGGTGGTGAAACGCTGGAAGAGGTTGCCCAGAGAGGTTGTGGATGGCCCCCTCTCTGGAGGTGTTTAAGGCCAGGCTGGGTGAGGCACTGAGTAGCCTGATCTAGTGGGAGGTGTCCCTGCCTATGGCCGGGGGCTTAGAACTTGCTGATCTTTAAGGTCCCTTCCAACCTGAACTATTCTATGATTCTAAATCCTGTACTCTTTAAAAAAAAATTTCAATCCTTGCAGACCTTCAAAAAGCAGGGAAGTAAAGCAAGCCCCTTCTTCTGCTTGGTTTTTGCTAAGACAGGGAGGTTTGCAGCTCTCTGGGCCAGCTCTGCCTTTTGTTCATCTCCTGCCCAGTAGGAGGGGGCTGGGGATGGTGCCTGCCTAACACAGCAGACAAGAGTCAGCATATGGGTCATGCCAGTAAGAATTAAGAGGTGGGAGTGAAGTGTGAAGACATGTTGCCCCTGACACCTCAACAAGAGCTGCCACTTGGGTTTATTTCTCTCTCTCTGGCCTGATAGATTGGTGGCAGTGCATGATACAAAGTTTTTTTCTGATTTTCCTTGCCTAGAGGAGAAGGGTTTTCCCTCAGTTTCTTCTTGTAATCCCATACACCTGCCCAAACCCACCTTTTTGAGCAGCTCAGTGCATCATTTTTATAAGGTCTTTAAAGTTTCTGTAATAGCTGACGTGCAAAGTGTGCCATTTGTCTTAGTAATAATGCTTTCCTTCTTAATCATGTCCCTTCTTTGCTATTTTTCTGCCAGCCCTTGGCAGTGTTTCATTTCAGCTCAAAGGGAAAGAAGCAGCCTCCTAAAATAGACTCTAATCCTCAGCTATCATTTGATCAGTTTTAATTTCATTTCACTGCAATGAAAACATAACGGGAGGCTACACCTCCAGAGTGTGCAATGCAAGGAAAGTCATTGTCACTGTCAACAAATCTGTGACTAACCTTCTAGAACAGCAATGTAGGTCTATGCCCAGCATCATTTCACAGCATGGTCTGCAGCTCTACAACTATCTGCTCAAGGGTGGACTGTATTTTTCAGAGGTTTTCCAAATAATTCTCCCAATCTTGAGTTAGATTTTGGGGGATGCTTTATGAAATGCCTTGGGTCTGCCCCTCTGATGGGGTGATTGACTTGCATTTTCTTCTAACAGCAGTGCTCTTTATTTTCCAAGTCTTTATCTGCATGCTTTGAGGATGTTATAAAAAAGTTAGCACTTGTCCAATGTGCTTTGGGTGTAGGTATAATACAGAGATCTCTGATAATCAAGAATACTTTTTAATTCTCTCTTTTTTTAATTTTTTTATTAGCTCTGTGTAGAAGAGGGGAAGAAAACCCCACAGCTTTCTCCCCCATCCTGCAGATATTCTACCTTGTCTAGATCCTCTGCTTTTCAATAGCGTGCTATTGTGTCGTGACTGCTCTGCCTCTGATCTACTTGTCCCCCCCCATACAGCTTCAGCCTGTCTGTTGCTCTGCTGGGATTCAAGCACAATTTCTCACCCCTCGCAGGGATTATTTTTGGAACTTTTAAAATATTCCATCTGTAACGCAGTGTTCCTGTGCAGCTGCATCAGGAGGATGACTTGGAGGAGGGAAGAGAAGTTACACCCCCCCTCCCCTCCAAGGCTGATACAATGCTGCCTTTGTATCTGGCCCCTATTCATGCAAAAGAAAAGAGCAGCCCCAAACTAGTCCTGCTCTTGGGACTGATACAGGACCTGCCTGGAGGTGAGCAGGGGGGAGCATGAAGGATTCTTCACCAGTAACCTGCTCTCTGTTCTCATTTTACAAGCAGTTGAAAGCTTTTGGTGAAAAATGTAGAAGTGAATGTTTAGAGCTGGTGGTGCTTGTTAGTCAAGCTTGATAGCAGCCCCAGAGAAAGATGAATGGGTGCCAGGGCACATGCTATTTCCATCTTTCTTTGTTTTCTTTGTTTTCCTTTTGTATAGCTTTGCCACAGGAGCAAAGATTGGGGCAGATCCTCAAGAAACTTATTTGTTCTTGTGAACCCTCCAGTGGTCAATATGTCAGCCTGGGAAAGCTTCTCTGTTCCTGCTGGCCTGAAAGCCCTTCCCTGCTTGGAAATTCCGGAGTCACTTCTGCTACCTCTGATCTGAATAACACTGGGATGTATCTTGATGGTCACTGGGTAGATGTAGGAACACCCCTCCATCTTTTTCAGATGGCCACAGCAGCTGACCAGATTTAATGACTGCTTGTGTTGAATCCTTGATTCATAATAAATTGAGTTTCTTTGTTGAGCAGCCAGTTGTCTTGATTCCACAGATACCAGCTCTCTGCAAAAGGCAGATACAAGAATAACAATGATCCATTTGAGTGGCATCATCTCCTTCTTGTGTGATTTCTCTGGCATATATTTATGCACATGCATATATATGCAGGTCTTGCAGGAGTCTGTGTTTCTGAGCAAGGTCATTGCTTCTCAGATGTATCTTAAGAGGTTGGACCAAAGGAGTTCTCTAAAACTGAGGTCAAAATTCTTTATGTGCATTTGGTCAAACACCAGTTAACAAAAATTTATGTGGAGAAGGGTAGCTTATCAGTACTTGAATGGGAGCTACAGAAAGGCTGGGGTAGGACTTTTTAATAGCGTGCAGGATGGCAGCACTAGGAGGAATGGATGCAAATTGGAGGAGGGGAGATTGAGGCTGGATCTAAGAAAGAAGTTCTTTCCTGTGGGGGTGGTGAGACACTGGAACTGCCCAGAGAAGTTGTGGATGATCCTTCCCTTGGAGGTGTTTACAGCCAGGCTGGATGAGGCATTGAGCAGCCTGGTCTAGTGGGAGGTGTCCCTGCCCATGGCAGGGGGGGGTTGAAACTAGATGATCTTTAAGGTCCCTTCCAACCCAAACCATTCTATGATTCTATGAAATGGTTGTAGAGTTTGGCAGTCGACTGGAAAGAATGCTGGTACTGCACAAGGAGCTGTTTGTAGATCTAGTTGAGATTTCTCTCAGGACTGGGACCTTTTGACAGAAGTTCCCAGTTCAGAGAGGCTGATAGATATCTTATAGATAAATCTTAATGAGTTCTATCTGTAGCACTGAAGTAATTCAAGAGGTGCAAGCCCAAGTGAGCTATGTGTGCAAACCAACCTGCTGTAACACTTTCATTTTTATTAATTCATAGAAGGACCTGGGAGTAGGATTTACTGTGTCAAGTTATGCTTGACTCCAGCCAAAGACTATACATGACAAAACGATGTCTATCATCCTGTAAAAAATGTCATAACACCAGAGAACTATATGATCATAAAGATTATGGCCCCAGTTATACTCCCTTGTCTGTGAAAGCTGCATAAGTATTCACTTCATTTTAACCTTGCTCTTATATTCTTTTCACTTCAGATGGATTTAAGCACGTGCTGGAATAACTTCCTGAACTAATACTCTCCAGATGCACAAAAGAACAGACTTGAGATCTTAAGATGAGCAGTTCTTTGCTGAATTTCACTGTTGCTGTTTGATTCTTGATAAGTATTTTTAGCATAAAATCACTATCACTATTTCTAAGGTGAATTTATTGTCTGTACATGCAGTGTGAATAGTCCACAATCCTGCACCATGCTTACAAAATCAGAAAGAAGTGCCCTCTTACGTTGCTTACCTGATCAATTTATGAACTGTCAAGCAGCAGTTACTAAAACATAGAATCATAGAATAGTTTGGGTTGGAAGGGACCTTAAAGATNTTCCAATTTACATCTGTTATTTCTAGTCCTTCCATCACATATCCTATTAAAAATTCCTACCCCTGCCTTTCTGTAGCCCCCTTCAGGTATAGATAAGTCACTATGAGGTCCCCCTGGAGCCTTCTCTTCTCCAGGCTGAACAACCCCAACTGTGACCAGTTTTTCTGTTTCAGTGAGGAATATAAGCAGGTGCCTGGAGTTTGCTTCTGCTCCAGGCTGGCTGGAGGCTCCATCATCTCTGTGTTAGTTGGAATTGCTAATGCGTGGCAATTAGATTTAATGAAGGAAAGCTGCTGATAGCTTGAACATGCTGGCAGCCCTTCTGCTTATTCTTTTAGGGGGGTGGATTGTGCAACTTGTTGGTATGTTTTGGTTAGAGCTGTATTTATTTATTTATTTTTTAAATGGGTAAATAAATGCACAAGTTCACCTAAAATTTGTTACAGATTTTCTCAAGCTATTTTATGTTTTGTTCCCTCTTCCTGTGTTCATGAACGTGGATTTGTAGGGCCTGTTTAGGGAAAAAGGAGTTGCTCATTCAGAGCATGCCACACATCCTGTTCCTGAAAAAGGTGGTGTGCATCTGCCAGCTCCTCCATGCCTTCCCAGCTACGTGGCTCATCCATCCTTCCTACTTGTTCTTTCCTCTCTGCTTTGGCATTTTGTTCTGGCTGGATATCCCTTCCTTGCTTGTGTGGTGACTGCTGGGGTGACAACCCACCACCGAGAGATGCTGTGAGACTAGGGGAAGAGCACTTGGGGATCTGACCTAGTGTGGGGAAAAGCATGGACTCGGGGAGGAACGAGCATGGAAAACTAGAGGAAAAGCACAAAGGGCTTAGTCACATGTAAGCAGCTGGCTGGTTACCACTTGTGTCTGTCCAGAATTTAAGTGCTTTTTGTCTTCATGTCAGGACTGAATTCCTGATCTGAGGTGGTGTGTTTGAATGCACACATATATGTCTATATCATGTGTGCCTGTGCCCTATGGGGAATGCATTCTTAGCTTGGCTTCTCCTTGAGTGTAGGGACACAGATCTTCTGCAGCCTCCCCTCTATCAAGCACCAGATTCATTGAGCCTTAACGCTGCTGGAGCCCTGCCACTGCCCTCAGCGTAGGTGGGTTATGAGACTGGTGTTTGTGCCTTTCCAGTTACATCAATTTTAGATAGAGTCAACCTAGGATTTGTATGTTTCTACCTCATAGGAGTTCTCCCTGCTTTGGGGAAAACGTTAGGTTTTACTTTTACAGAAATGAAAGGGGATGGTTATTCTCAATTATCAGAAACAAGTTCCTCCTGCATTTTTTTCTTCAGCCTGTCATTGCTTTACTTTGCCTGGTTGGAAAGAATCACTTCTTAATTGTGCCTCTTATATCTTACCTATTTCATGGAGACTTTTAAAAAGCCCTTCTCCATCCTATTGTTTATTGCATTTTGATGCTCAGCTCTTGAGGGCTGCACAAATTCCTCCCAGCAGTTTTTAAGCTGTGCCACTTAACCTTGTGCATCGTCACCAGGAAGAAGATAATTATGTTGGACACCTCCAGATGTTCTCGCTTTGGAAAAATGACATGTCTATATTTTCTTTACAACTTGTGGCTGAGATTGCAGTGGCATTTCCACACGCTGGAGGAGCTTGAAGCAAGTCCCTCTGTCATGTGTTCTGCTGACTCTCCCTTCTGCAGAGACAAAAAGCTCCATCAGCATTAAGAGTGTGAAGAGTAATCACAGAACCCCAAAGCAGGCTTTCAGGCTCCACAGCTCCTCTGGTAGGTGTGACTGCATGTTGGCAGAAGGTCCTACCACTGCTGTCATTGTCATCTGTCGTCCCAACAGGGAAGAACTTGATTATGAATTCCTGAATCTTGTCAGGCTGTCAAAGAATGTGTGGGTGTTACCCTGAAAACACTGGGGACTATCATAGCAGATTCTTCATCAAAGCCATGGCCTCAAACTGCATAACCTAAATCTTCTGATATGTACTATAGGATTAAAAAAAAAAAAAGCTTATGTAGCAGGTGTTGAGCACCTTAGGCTGCCTGTTTTTTTCCTACCATCCATCTCTGGAGTTCTCTCTGTGGATCTCAGAGGTCAAAAGACAATATAGCAAGTGGGTTTTTTTGTCATAAGAGGTGGGTGGATATTTATTATCAGCCTTGGCTGTTAATTTCTCCATCTATCTTTCAGTGTGTTAAAAGCACATTGCACCAGCATTCTTCTGCTGCTGGGGCTGTAACTCACCATCTTCTTGTCTAAGAAATAAGAAGTAAGCAGAGACAAGAGAACATGTCAACACCACTAGGGAAATTTTCAATGAAAGGAGACAGTCCAGGTGTCATAAATGGTTTATGGTTGTTTTCAGGCTGTCCCATACTAATATTATTGATGGTAAAACTTCAGGACCAGAAAGCTTTTCATCAGAATTTTACCACTTTTTTTATTAATGAGAGTTTATCTTTTACTAATATGTTCTTTGGAGGGGTTGTTAATGATGTATAATTACAGTAGGAACTTCTGTGGGCTGCAAGAAAAGCTATTAACTGTGTTTTCCCTGCACTTGGGAACCTCAACATTCCACTTTTTATGGACCCATATAATATCAGAATTATGATACAAAGCTCTTATAAGCAATTACTGAGATTATTTCAGATGCTTCTTTCATTTACACTGAGATACACCTAGATTCACTTACAGGGCTCCTCTCTGGAATAAAGTAAGTTTTAGACAAAAGAATGGGTTTTCAGCAACCCATGAGAAAACAATTTCATGTGTCTATGGTTTTATGGAAGCTTTGGTAAAATCTGTGTCTAAAGACAGCTTGGGTTGTCAGAAATGGAGAAGTCTGAGTGATGTCAGTCTGACAGACTAGTGAGAAAATATTCCTGACTCTGAAAAGTCACATCTCTAAGATATTATTTGGTAAAATGGGCAATGCATTTGTAAGCTACATATGGATGCAGGTCTTAAATAGCCCTCAAGAGCTGCATGATTTGCTTGTCAGATGACTACAATGAATGAAATATGGGGGTAAATGTGAAATCTCTTGTTGGGATGAATAATTTGGCTCCAAATAGCTGTTTTACCAGTAGTTTTTTATCTTTTAAACATATACTCTGATTGTTCCAGGTGAAAGCATATCTGTAATAATATAAGGCTAGAATTCATAGGAATTTTTTTTTAAAAATAAACAAATTTGGGAGTATAGATGCTTAGATTATATCCATTAAAGTGGTTGTTCTAGTAATTGCAAGTATTTTGTGCTTCTGTCACTCCACCAGCAGAACACAACAGCAGGTCAATTCAAGCATTGAATTAAATAGAGCTGCATTTTGTTGAGCTTTAGTGTAAAGCCAGAGACTTGCTTATTTTTCCGGTTGTTGTAAGTAATACCCATTTAATCAAATCACACATCAGAGTCTTGAGATTCAAGAAAACCATTATGTGCAAAGCTGAGTAAATACCTGTTCTCTGTAAAACCTTTTCTGCCTGCTCTGTGATACATCTCATCATTTACTTGCTATTGGTAGTCATATATATGTGGTTTTTAATAGAGAGAAAGCACTTAAACAGCAATCTTAACCTAGCTACTGATGTTTTACATTACTACATTTAGATGATATAAAGACAAGGTTGTTTTCAACCACTAAAAGAAATTAGAGTTAACTCTAACTGGTATTGAAGGAGGTGGTTGTGCTTCTCAACTGGAAAAATTCACCTTATACATTAGCTCAACTTGAAGAGGTAAACTTTTGACTGACAAAAAAGGAAAACAAAAAATCAATGTGAACTTTTCAAATTACTTTGCTGGCAAAAGACTGTCTGTGTGTCAGGATAGAAGAAAAGTTTCTTGCAGTTCCAGTTTGTAACATGATAAAAGAGAATTGCTATAATATGCACCATGTCTCTCTCCAATCAAGTAAATAAACAGGCATGTAGTCTGAATAATTAAAAATGCTGATGAAATTCTAATGGAGAGAAGATTGAATATGTTCCTACTCTGATGTAACTCAGTTGTAGAGAGTATTGTGATGGGGGTTCATAATCAGTTTCTACAAGTCGTGTATAATTAAGTAATGCAAATTACATAACACTGTTATTGGTTCTGAATGTGATATATTCTATTTCATTGATGATCCTGAAAATGCTCCCTGTATCTTGCACTATTCAGGTGCCTAATATAGTTGTTTTTATTGTGGAATTGAAGACCTTCAAATTTATTTTTAGGTAGGTACAGAATGTACTACAGTTAATTTCCAGCAGTTTTTCAATAAAAAATTCTTTTAAGGGAAGCTGTGTAAGCATAAGCCCAAGAGCTGGATCCTTACAAGTTGTCACTGGTGCTTTTACAAAAACCCCACAGTATAAAAAGCCAAAGGGCAAATCAACTTGCTGCTGAGCTTCTCCAGAAAGCAAAAACCCTTCTGTTAACCATGAATTAGAACAACCTTAAAATGGATACTACAAGCCCATTCTAGTTTACTTTAGGGATCAGGTTAAGCTGGGCTACAAATAGCTGTTGTTCCTTGTAAATATTTGGGGGTGGTTCTGACTTGCTTTTTCAAAGATGCTGAATAGTTTCAGTTAATAGTCAGTAAACTTGGGATTTACTAAGAAAAAAAATAATTCCCAAGGAGTGAACAGGCATATTTCTACAGGGAAAAGACTTCAGGATGAGGACATGGGCAAATAAAATCCCCCAAAGATAGTATTTACCAAAAAGTAAAACTTAGGGAAACTTACCCAGGTTTCTATGTCATGGCTGGTACCCAGTAATTGCTCTAGCATTGCATCAGGATTTCCTTTGGTTTATGAAAAAAGACAAGGACTTTTAGAGAGAAATAAGAATAAAACAGCTTTGTAATGCTTATACTTTTAGCATTCTGGAAGAATCATTCAAACTAGTGCCAACTCTCTAACCTTATCTCTGCATGGAGGGTGGGATTTGCTCAGTCTGTGAACCCCATCTTAGGTCCATATTTGTGTCACAGTTTGAATTTCTGCTGTGCTGGAGACCAACTGAAACCAGTAGAGTAAATAAGAAGTGTGTTTGTCTACCAGATGTTCATGAGTGATTCCTAAGGCATGTATTTTATAAAGTACAGTGAAGGTGTTAACCATAAGGCATTTTTGCAAGAATGGTGTTGAGTAGAGCTGGTTCCAGTTTCCAGATGAGCCTTAAGTGATTTATTGGCATTGCATGGGAAAGGCAGATGTTGAGAGAAACCAAACATCATAGGCAGGAAAGCAAGCTGAAAAAGCTTCACTTGAATCCAAAAAGAGTTCCTAAGTGATTTTGTTTTGATCAAGTCAGACAAGTTTTCCTGGTACTTAGTCTGACAGGGGGTGATGGAGATTAATGAGTTGAATAGGAACATAAGTCAGAAAGCCAGATATGATTGTAAGGTTCCTCATGCTGAGCATTCACTCAAAAAGGTGAGATGTAACTAACAAATGGAGTCCACAGGGAAGGATTGTGTCTCTGAGTTTACATTAGGGAAGACGGAGCATGTGCTGAGGTTAGTACCCTAGAGAGATGCTCCCTGAGAAGGAAATCTGTCAAGCCACCAGATTGCATTTGAGTTTCAGGTTGTTCTCCATTATGATTTGTGGTGTTTTGTAGTCAAATACCAAGGAGCTGCTGCTTGTTCTGCATTTGAGTTCTGCTCAACCTTAAATATCATCTCTTGCTCACTCCTCTTTAGGTGGGTGGCACCCAGGAGAGGGATCAATAGAGATACTCCATGTTACCCTCAAAGCACCTCACCCAGAGCATGATGGTTTAGAGGTTTTCCTCAAGCTTGAATATGCCATGAGGCATTTTGTATGCCTGACAAAAGTAATGTCAAAACCTGTGTTCCCATGTCAAACCTGTGGCTGTGCAGCTATCATGGACCATCCTGAGCAGTGACAGAGAGGAGATGCTGGTAGATGTGATCCCTGTGGGGGAATGTACAAAGGAAGAGGCAGCTGTGCCTGGGGTGTGATCCAGATGGCCTGGAGTGGAAATGTGTCAGAGTCTGGCAGACTTTACCCCCAAGAGGAGGTTTGACTTTATTTGACCCTTAGAATCAAGCAGCTAAAGGATGGATTTTCCTCCAGGTTGCTTCTCTGTAGCTCATTTTTCCTTGTCTAGGAGGTACATAAGATTAGCAGCACCAAGAAAAATTATAAGGCCAACTCTTCTCTTTCCCATCTTTCTAATAACTAAGGAAGAGAAGCTACTGAGAGAACAATTTTGTATGGAACTATTTCTTTCAAGCTTATAATCTGATTATTTCCCATACAGTTAATTGCTTTGGTTTAAAAAGTGGTTCTGCTTTAAAAAAAAAAAAAGGTTGCCAATTTATTCCTTTGGCTTGCTATTACAAATTTATGATAATAATATATAGTATGGATATGATAAAATCTTTTTATTTCCTTATGTGACCTCATCTATACCACTATAGAATTATTTTTTACCCTTTATCATGCAAAGATAGATAAACCTATATTACTGTAATTGCCTCCACAGCAGAGAAATTTTACAATTTTACAACCCAGCACAAAGAAAATATGTACAGACAACATTGCACTTGACCCTGAAATTCAAAGACACGTTCTGGTGTTGTAAGAAATGAAGCTGCAGAAAAAAGGTCTAAATGTCAGCAGGGGAAAAGGGACTTTAACAAATGAAGCCATGCATAAAATTTGTCACTGTGTTATTTCATGGTTGGGACGTTGCTCTTTTTTCCTGCCTTGCTGTCAGCTGGCTTGATATACTTTTGTTCTGATTAATAGTGGTACCCGTTCTGGTCAGGCAGTTACTGCTGGTGGAATCTTGCTGGGATGCCTGGCAAAGAAAATCTGCAATTGGTGCCTGAACTTCTAGGAGCAGGAGAGGAGGCAACTGATGACTGATACGGCAGACAGTGTTTTTTAACTTGTCAGGTGACATGGTTGTGCTGAGGACTGGGTTAAAAGTGTCTACAAGAGTGTGGAGGTTCCTTCTCTGGAGACATTCAAAACCCACCTCGATGTGTTCCTCTGTGACCTGATCTAGGTGTTTCTTCTCCAGCAGGGGGATTGGACTAGATGATGTCCCTTCCAATCCCTGATATTCTGTGAAAAAGTAGGAAATATTTTTTATCTCCATTATCCTTAATGTACGTGGAACTAGTGACAAAAAGATGGAGTTTTGAAAGGAATATTATTTTAATGGGGAAAAAAATAGTAAGAGCTGCTCTAGTCTTTATCATAGTGTCAGTACACTTCCTTAAGTATCTTCTAGTTATACCCTAGTGATGGCAGTCTTGCTGTGGAGAGAGTGATGCCTCAGCAGAGAGGAAGAGCGCTTAACTCTGTTTCCTGTCCATTTTTACTTTATCAGTTTACTTGATGCAAAGTCCATAGCTAAGGTGTTTCCTCCATCTCTGGGCACAAATCATAGAGAAGGCCACTGAACTTGACTTTTTTATTTCACTTTACCTAAGTCCTTACACCCTCAGCACCAAAGCAGTGTGTTGAGTATTGTGGTAGAATTGCTCACTGTAGGCCTGGTTCTTTCATCCTCTCTCTCAGAGGGAGAACTGAGCTGTTGTCCTAAGCCATTCCCAAAAGGCCTGATCCTGAGGTCAGAGCTCAAACCAGGGTAGTGTTTGTATGTCTGCTTTACACAGAAAATTGTCATCTTTATTGCTTATGGGTACTGTATTTAAACAGTTGCTATTTGTCCCATGGACCCCATAAAGTTTGTAGTCAGTCTTGCATAGTTTGCCAGCTTTTAAGGGACTTAGAATCATAGAATAGTTTGGGTTAGAAGGGACTTTAAAGATAATTTAGTTCCACCCCCCCTGCCATAGACAGGGACACCTCCCAGTAGATCAGTTTGCTTAATGCCTTGTCCAGCCTGGTCTTAAACACCTCCAGAGAGGGGGCATCCACAACTTCTCTGTGCAACCTGTTCTAGTGTTTTACCACCCTCACCATAAGGAATTTCTTTTACCCAACCTGAATCTCCCCACTTCCAATTTACATCCATTCTTCCTAGTCCTCCCATCACACATCCTATTAAAAAGTCCTACCCCAGCCTTTCTGTAGGGTCCATTCAGGTATTGATAAACAATATTGATATTGATAAGTCTCTGATTTTACTGTAGAATCACATGCTTATGGTGAGCAGCAGAGAGATGTTTAAAGGAAGCAGGTTGTAGCTTGATATCTAAACTGGTAACCAAGCTGCCAGATCATTATCACTTGTTTTCTGTAATGATTTATACTTCCCATGGCTCTGTCATGGTGGAAGAGCTGACTTATGGTTTAGTCAAGAAGAATCAAGGCAAATTCTGGGCTGCATACTCCACACTGTGAAGAAAAATCCTACCCAAAGCAAATTATATGTTAGACAAAGGAATATCTCCAGGGACCCTTTGCTTTACAGCCTGCCTGTAACACCCTGAATTGGCTAGAAAGGTCTTTTTATTTTCTTTTTATATCTTAGTAATAAATGAACAATAGCTAATTTCTCCTGTGCCTCAGGGATTCTCGTGAGTTGTGATATAAAAGATGTTAATTTTTAAAAGGGAAAAATGTGAAGCAAGACTATGACCCATCTCTTGAACAGGGCTGTAGAGCTCAGTACAATGTCACTGCCTGTTTTCTTCCTCAGTTTTCTAACTGTACCTTTCAGGCGTGATAAACACCTGCTTTCTTCACTTTTCTACAGCCTCTGGGGAGCTTCAGGCTCTCCTCTAAAGCCCAGTACTGTCAAGTTAGTGAAGAGTCCAATTTAAATTACAGGAAAAGGTTTTTTTGTTTCTTAAACCAACTTTCCCAGAATATGGCGATGATGTGTCTCTTGTCACCATTAAAGGGCACTGATGGTATCTCTTTGATCAAAAATGAGCACATTTTATGAAATAAAAACTTCCTATTTCATTATTAATGACTCCAGCATATAAATCCTTTTATAATAGGATAACTATTAATGGGTAGGACTCTGCCCACTTGAAAAAGAACAAGCTGTGTGGGTAAAGGCTTTCAATATTCTCCCAAGACTGGGTCCCAGACGATGTTGACTGTACTGGAAATTATCATGATTAAGTCAGTGATGGGAAAATTGTAAATATCAATGTAGGGAAATGTGATACATTCCATCCAGTCATATAAAAACAAATATTTAACAAATAGAGTGGGAGGTGTCGCCGTTCAACTTCAATTCATCACACACAGAATGCAAATTTTAGGAGGTACTTGTCATGAAAAACATATGAGCTGTTTGCAAATGCTACTGGGGAATTGGGCTTTGAATGGGGTAAACTGGGTAGTAAATTCATGGGTAGGAATGGCTTTTTCCTGCATTTTTTCTTTCTACTAGGTGTCTCTAAATATGTCTGAAGTCCAAGAAAGTGTTTTCCCTAGTGTCTCTGTTCATTTTTTTTTGTGATTATATCATGGCTGATGGATTGTCATCCATTTATTGGCTCAAGGCCAATATTTTAGCTTATCAAGAAGCAGGTTAAGTATCAGGTTGATTTTCCACATCCTCCTAAGTTTAATTTGTGAGCACTTACATTTAACAAGTATAAATTTAGGTTTAAAGACATTATCTAAATTACTCTCAAGTGAAGAAGTGGCATCCCAGCCTCAGTTTGTGCCATCCCATGGTCATGGCCTTCTGTGCTGATTTCCTGCATTTTGATTTAGAAGAGGAACTGGCTACTCTCAGATGAAAATTAGCTTCAGATTTCTGGTGAGCTTTGGCAGCTAGAGTTATTTAAAATCAACTGGTTTAATGAGCTCTTCTTCCCAACACTGGTCCCATGGGCAAACCACTGGTATTATATAGTGTTAGGAATATGATGGAAAACTGAGCTGATGAGGTAGGCAGCACTTCCCTGTTCTAATTTTTATAGGAGAACCACTCCTTGCCTGGCATTCTCTTTCCCTTGAGGATGACTGGCAGCTTCTCTGCAACCCTAACTGCAGGTATCGGCCCCTTACCTTGTGGTGGTTGCCTCATTTCTTGCCTAGGTCCTCAACCAAGGCATTGAACAGAGCCCAAAACCTGTGATGAGCACTATGCCTCAACTAAAGAAGTTACCATGGAGTCAAAGTGGTAGAGGAGGAGATACAGATAGTAGTTTCTGGCACATACTCTTCACCATTCCAGTTAATGAAAGGAAATTTGTACTTTCTGAAGGGCATGTATGCAAGTGAGAGGTTTGGATGAGATGATGGATCTGATGATTGTTTAAGCTTCATGGTCATTAGGGGAGTTTGGATAGCTTGAGCAGAAAACAAGTAGAGTAATTTGTGCAGGACAAGAGACATTGACTGCAATGGGGAACATATGCAGATCCAAGGCATAAGACAGCATTGCAGGAAGCAAAAAAGCCTTGGTGGAAAAAGGACTTCAGAAAATACATTCAGTGTTTTAGGGAGAGTATTTTAAGATAAGGAGTGTGAATAGTGAAGAAATAGAGTGAGCAAAGGAAAAGGCAAGTAGGATGTCTGTGAAGACAATATATTTTTATTAATAACACTGGCAAGATGTGGGAATTGGTCTATAAGGTCACAGAAATCTTCCTGGGAAAGAAAAAGGGCTAAATGGAGCAGATGGTATGTGAGCAGTGGTGGGGAAAAAGCTGTAGATTTTAGATTTACAGGAATGAGGAGCAAAAATGAGCCAGAGGTAACAATGCATGGAGTAACTGGAATTGAATTGGCTAAGGAGGTTAGAACATGCTTTCATGGTAAAGGATGAGGAGGTAAAAAGGGGTATGTCCCTCCAGAGCCCGCAGGAGCAACCTGGTGCAACTCTATGGGGAAGCTTGTGAATATCTGTCCAAGCCTCTGTTGGGAGAAGCAAGACTTGCTTCCTCAGGCTGTCTCTGTATGGAAGGGAAAGGAAGGACGAAGCAAAGAGAAATATACCCTCCCTTTGTGTAACAAATACTCATTGTTGGATTATGCAAAAAAAGAATATAGGAAATGTGGATTTCTCAAATACCTTTAAATTCTTTGGATGAAGTGCATGAGAAATGTAAAACTTCTGCCATGTCTATTTGGGAAGAAGTAAATTGGAAGAAGGTAGATTCAACCTAGATATAAGAAAGAAATTCTTTATGGTGAGGGCAGTGAAACACTGGAACAGGTTGCCCAGAGAGGCTGTGGATGCCCCCTCTCTGGAGGTGTTTGGTGGTTTGTGGGCAAGGCACGGAGCAACCTGATCAGGTGTCCCTGCCTATGGCAGGAGGGTTGGAACTAGATGATCTATAATGTCCCTTCCAACCCAAACTATTCTATGATTCCAAGTCCCTTAAAAGCTGGCAAACCATGCAAGACTGACTACAAACTCTATGGGGTCTAAGTTGAGCAAAGACAAGAACGTCTTGTCTATGGCAGGGGAGTTGGAACTGGATGATCTTTAAGGTCCCTTCCAACCCAAACTATTCTGTGATTCTATTGCTTGGATCCTAATGGCTTTTCTCTGTTGTGCTGAGAGTGGGTTGTCCTGCCTGTTAGCAGGAAGGGAGTGCCCATAGCAAAGCCAACCATGGTTCACCACAGCATGCTGCTCCTCAGTGTTTGTAGAGTTGCATGCTGGACATTGTAGCCCAGTAGAACTGGACATTGAAGCCCAGTGCAACTAAGAAAGCTTTGCTTTATTGCGAGGTGGAATTTCAGAGCCTGAAATTCCCTTTGGCACAGAAAAGTAACCAAAGTCTTATTTAATCCGTTGCTTTCAAAGACTACCGGAAGAAATTTCCTTCCACTGGCTGAAATACAGTCAGATTAGAACTGGCACAGCAGCCAGAAGATATTTACTCTTTTAGGATATTTATCATTAGCACCAATAGTAATTTGCATTCTCCGTTGGATCATACAATGGGCTACTGAGCATTAGTTTCAGCAATAGAGTAATAATAGAGAAATAACTGCTTAAATCCCCATTAAGTAGAATTGGAATGTTCCCTTCATGAAAAATGTAGTCATTAATTTTAAGTTGGTGTCTTTCTAACATTATTAAACTGTACACTGGAGACAGTGGTCCCATAAACCACATTTTTCCTATGGGAACTGTATGAATGAGATGTGTGCAGCCCACTGTGCATTAGAAGAGTAATGAAAATGTTAAGATGACTAATGCCATAATTAGGTGTGCAAAGAGCACCAACAGGAAAGCACCAACTAATAGGCTGTGTTTGTGTGTGTGCATGTATGTACATTTATAATGCATATTAATTTATATATATGGTTGGCACAAAGCCCCTAGAATAGGAGATTTTCTTACATCTACAAGCTAGATAGGGGGCCTACAGAAAGGCAGGGGTAGGACTTTTTAATAGGATATGTAATGGAAGGACTAGAAATAATGGATGGAAATTGGAAGAGGGTAGATTCAGGCTAAATAGAAGAAAGAAATTCTTTATGGGGAGGGTACTGAAACACTGGAACAGGTTGCCCAGATAGGTTGTGGATCCCCCCCTCTCTGGAGGTGTTTAAGGCCAGGCTGGATGAGGCACTGAGCAGCCTGATTTAGTGGGAGTGCCTATGGCAGGAGGGTTGGAACTAGATGACCTTTAAGGTCCCTTCCAACCCAAACTATTATATGATTCTATATGTACTTAAATATTGTGGTAAACTGCTGCCTGTGTAAAAACTGGCATTCTTTTTCTACATAGTATCATAAATCAGCAAAAGAAAATAGTTGTGTTGCATCTCTAGAGCTGGCAGATGAAGTTGCTCACTACTTACAGACTCCAGATGTTTATCCAACTGAGCACTATGATTACATTTCTGTCTGGAGTCCATGCTTTTTTTTCTTCTCAAACAACTGTGAAGAACCTGAGGCTCGCTGCTGATGAACAGTCAGCCCTCCTGGCAAACAGAAAAAGGGGAAAACTTGGCAGTCCAGGCTCTGATAGTGCTTGGCATTTTATTTATAAGTTTATTAATATTTATGTGATAATTTCACTCTAATTTCACTTTTGCCTCCAGCAGGATTTCTGAGTTTACCCCATGTAACACCTATTCTTCTGACTTAGCCACCAGGTTTGGTTGTTATCTGTGGGATATAGCATTCACAGTTGGGGGGCCTCTGCTGTTCTTATTATCTGTTCTTCCTAATTTTTCACAAACATCTTGCTTGCCAAACTTTATACATGGTGGCATTTTGTATTTGTTTTAGTTATACCACATTCTTCATTTCATTCCACACCCTGTTCTTTATACCATACCAACCCAAGCTGCTTTCAGAAAACTAATTTGATTAATTTTTATTATTATTTGTTTTATTATTGATTTTATTTTTGGTTATATTATTCTTTATTATTGATTATATACCATTTGAATGTACCCATACCATTTTGAAAGGTACTTGGAATATAATAGGATTGTATGATCACAGTTTTATCATCAGTGTCATAATATTTAGCATTTCCATCAAGGTCCCCTTATATAATTTATATGGTTCAAAGCCATATTGGTGGTCTTCATGTTTTGAGAATAAAGTCTGACAAATTTAACCACAAAATTTTCAGAATTTGGAGAAGTAATAATGATGACTATTTTTGTTGGAAGTTTCTGGATTTTTTTCAGTGAATCTCTAGGTTTTAGGATGTTGATAACCAAAGAATCACAGAATGTCAGGGACTGGAAGTGACCTCAAGAGATCATCTAGTCCAGTCCCCCTGCTGGAGCAGGAAAACCAAGACCAGGTCACACAGGAAGGCATCCAGATGGGTTTTGAATGTCTCCAGAGAAGGAGATTCCATACCCTCTCTGGGTAATACCATGCAGAGAAACTAGGATCATCTCTGGTTGCTTTTTTCCTTCTTCTAGTCACCTAAAATATTTTACATGCTACATTATTTAAAGCAATCCAATTAGACAATCACTGATTACTAATTAATAATGTGAATGCTGGGTGTTAGAAAAACTGTAGAATAAGATAACCAGTTCTAATAGCTACTGCTTCTCTTTCACACTGTTTTGTTTAAGAATTATTTGCCTACAGGCATTCCCAGTTTTCTTTGCCTTTGTTTTCCATAGATTTAAAACCAGCTACATGCATTCCTGCAGGCTGCTTTGTGTTTTTCCCCAATTCCCTGTTCAGCAGGCAGGGCTGTTTATGGCTGGAATGTCAGATGGATGCATACACAGAGTTTACCTACCAAGCAAGAGGCAGCTTTCATGGACCATCACTTTTGCACTGTAGACTTACTTATGTGTGAGAGTTTACACAAATCTCAATTTGCAGAATTATTCAGCTGACAGCAAGTGATGGGTGATAAACCTGCCACAGGAATACTCAACACTGACTATGCAGAAGACACTAATCCCTAAAATAAACAAATAACACTAGTGTAAAGATGGAGTAGCCATCAAGGGGGTAAACCTTGTTGTGACAGCATGGAGGCTTTGGATATTTATTGATGGAGGGAGTTGTTGCAAGTGCTGCCCACCCCAGCACGGCCACCTTCATAGAATTATAGAATGGTTTGGGTTGGAAGTGACCTTAAAGATCATCTAGTTCCAACCCCCTTGCCATAGCCAGGGACACTAGAACAGGTTGCTCAAACCTTCTTGGCTTTGGCACATGACTACAGGCTCCACTGGGCTTGAGAGGGATGGAGGAACCTCAGAGGATCCCCAGATCTACATCTAGGCTTTGTGGGGAAACCCACTTGCCAGGGTGGTGCAACATGACATCAGGTGGTGATGTGAGAAGGGGCTACTGCAGCAGAGAGGTTTCCATCCCATATCTGATGAGCAAGGAGGCTTGTTGTTCCACCTGCAACACCATCCTGGATTGGGCTGCTTTCCAGATTCAGGTGAATATGGATGGCTGTATGACCCTGTCCCCTCAGTCTTGCCAGTCTCTGGGACCTCCTTCCCTCTACAGAGACAGTGGCTGACCGAGCAAGGGTTAACTTTAAAATTCACACAAAAAATAAGATCATTAAAAAAAAAAATAAAATACAAGGCTTTCTCCCTGGCAAGTAGAAAGCAAACAAGCAACTGAAAATTACCATGGCCACAAAAAAGTACCTTTTAAAAGCTCCCTGTTTGGGAAAAGGAAGAGCTGACACAAGTATTTATCGTAGCTGCATCTATTGCAAGACAGCCTTAAGTCTGACAGACCTTGTGGTTAATTGATTTGGACCTCAAGGAAGACCTCAATTTAGACTCCGTGGTTGTTTGCTCTTTCCTGCAGCTTAACCTAAGGATGAAACTGCTTCTGTCAGAGAGTCCTTATTTTTATTTGCTCCAAAAGCCAGTAAAATCTGCTGGAGAATCACAGTTTGCAAAATGAGCTCTCTTGGCAGCACAAAAAGAAAAGGCCTGTGCAGGTGAGCAGAAGCTCATGGTTGATGCTGGGATGCTGATGTATTTCTTGGAACAGAGTTAACATGCAGCCACTTTTCCTAGACTGTCCCCAAACCCAGAGCTTAGACTGTGCTGGGAGGTGGAAAATTGAAGGCAGGGCTCAGTTTTGGTAAAGCTGCTCCCTTCAGCCAAGGTCTTGTGCACTCTTGCTGCAGGAGGTGAAGGGAATGGGGCCAGCCTTCCAAAGTACCAGTGGACCCTGTCACTCACAGCTGTTTTCAGTGGGCTGCATTGCAGATTATAAAGACTATGTTGCACATAGAATAATTTGGGTTGGAAGGGACCTTAAAGTTCAACTAGTTCCAACCCCTCTGCCATAGGCAGGGACACCTGCCTATCAGGTTGCTCAGTGCCTTGTCCAGCCTGGCTTTAAGCATCTCCAGAGACGAGACATCCACAACCAAGGCAGTGGGAATTTTTCTGTGAGCAGGAAATAGGTGGTGAAGTATTGAGTGGTTGTGAAGGACCTCTAATAGGCAGAGAGTGCTGTTGAGAAAAGGCCATTTCTGCCTGGCTGCTAAAAGCAGTCTGTGCAGTGGCATCTAGTGCACAGTAGGAAGAATTACAGATGTCCAGCGACCCTCTAGCTGAGCTGGGTGTCACCCAGGAAGGACTGCAAGCTGCCTTTCAGGAAAGCTTTGGGGTTGGGAACCTGTTTTCCTCTCCTTCTCTGTTCTCTGGAGTGCAGTAGGGGAGCACAAGTTTTAGGGAAGCACAATAAGCTGCTCATGTGCTTTTGTTCACAAACTCTTAGTCATCCAAATGCAGGGTTCTTGTTTGTTAAAAACAAAAAAAAAATCATCTAGTTCAGGGAATCATAGAGTGTTGTCAGTGTTCCTGGTGGTGAGATGTGCTGATGGGCTGGAGGTGTTTTGGTTGACAGGGAGTAAATGTCTGGGCACCCAGAATTTGTGTCACAGCAGCCTCCTGTGCTTGTCTCTGCCTCTTCTTGAGCTGAAACACACTGGGTGCCAGACAGGGACATCATGGGGTCTATCTTGTGCCTGGATTCAAAACCCAGGGCCATGCCACATGTTTTTTGGTCACATACAAGGAAAACAATCAGCATTTATAAATGGCAAAGGAGAGGAACTGAGCATTCCTGGGTCAGTGTTCTTGACCAAGGGAAGACCAGAAATGATGGTGATGCAAATAGGAGCTGTGAGAAATCAGTGTCCCGTGCAAATGAAAGTCTGTTTCCATTTGATGTTTGGGTTTTCTACATGATGAAACAAACCCAATAGGTATGTTTGTTTATACAGAAACATTGTATCCTTGTTTCCAGCAGCAAAAATGTGTGAAATAGGCATGAACACACACACTTATGTATATACATGTGTGTATGCTACATTGTAGTATTCTTATAGCAAATCAGTTACAAGTAATATCTTAAAAATACCAAGAACTTAATGGTTATTTTGTTAGAAGGTTTTACCTATATGAAAGTATTGATCAGTATACTCTAGATAAACATAGAAACCTGAAAGAAAAAGAGTGTAGCAGTAAATATGTTTATATCAACAGAAGGCTTAATTCTGCACATATTGAAGTCAATGATAATCCTTCTATTGTAGTGGTCTGAGCAGGATTGACCCAAGAAAGCTTCAGTTTCTAAATGATCTCTCATTAATGACAATGGGTCAGGCAAATCCTCTTATGAAAATACTGGAAATTCTTGTATTTTGGCCTAAAGAAGTGTGAATTAAGTTTCCTCCTAGCAGCATGGATAATCAGCCACATCCTTATTCTATTTCTTCTCCTCTGTCTTTGCACACATGCACAGCTTGTAAGTATGGGATGAAGCCCTCAAATCTCATTGATTCTGGCTCTGGAGAGGTTTAAGGCCAGGCTGGATGAGACATTGAGCAACCTGATATAGAGAAAGGTGTCCCTGCCCATGTCACAGGGGTTAGAACTAGATGATCTTGAAGGTCCCTTCCAACCCAAACCATTCTATGATATCCTTAGGCATGCAAATCATAGCTTCCTGATACTGAAGAGGAAAGGAATAATAAAGTTTGTCAAAAATTCATTTGCCACAAAATGACTCATTCATTCCATTGAAATAATCCACTAGATGGTTTTATTTTGGAAAATAAAGGCAATAAAGTTCAGGTTCCATAAAATGGCAAAGATAGAAGTCTTTCTTTTGTGGGCAGGAAATAGGGGGTGAAGTGTTCAGGCTTCATTCTTTACTCTCTATTGTGAGACTTGACCAAATTCCTCTTACCTTTCAAAATCCTGCTTTATTTCCTGAGCTACCAAACCTCCCTGGCCCTTCCTTTCACACTGTTCCTACAAACCCCATTTTTTGAGCACTCTGATGTACATGGCCTGCCTTCCTTTCTGACAGGAGGAGAAGGATGGAGCCTAAACTAAATATTGCTTTAAAACAGTTATTTCCTCGGGCTGCAATATCTAGCTAAGAATCTATTGTCTCAAGACAGAGAGTGCTCTAAAGAAGATTACCCACATCTGTTTCTCCTGTCTGTACACATCTCATTCATCTGAGCTGGATGATACATAAGAGAGTTTCTTCAGATGAAAGGGGGAAGTGTGTCTCATGTACTTGAAGGCAGGCTTTGCTTCTGGAAGCAGAGATCTGACCCAGTGTATTCTCTGTCTTTTTAGTAAAGCATTTAGGAAATAAAAGATTTTATGTTAAGTGACAGATTTCTTATGAATCCTTTACAATCCCTTTGGCTATCACCATATTGGCTTTTCCAATGGCAGCACTCTAAGTATTTATTTATGAAATGAAGTTATTTGTTGATACTAGCTGCACAGTTGAAATGATTATCTGGTAGAAACAAATTTTGTTTGTAAATTCAAGCTTTTTTTTTTTTAATAAAAGCTCTGCTTGAGATCACAAGTAAAATCCTTTAGTTTCTCAGGCAGAGAAATAGCCACAGCCCTAGAAGAAGAACTCAAGATGTACCAGTTAGCTCTTGGGCACGTTGTTTTCAGAGCCTGCAGAACTCTACTTCGTGTTCTATCATTTGAAGCCTGCACTTGAAGCATCTACAGCTGCCTGTACATTGCTCTTGACTGCAGTTAGCTAGGATGGGAAAATGAAGTGGTGCTGAATGCTAACTTCATTATGTACAAGGCTTTTTCTGCTGCCTCTGGGTATAAGCACTGATTACCTCTCACATTTCAGTTCTTGTGTCTAACACAGACACGTTCTCTATTAAGGAGTAAGACTGAGACTGAGCAAGCTTCCATCATTTAAAAAAATAATACAGTTCTTAATGAAATAATTTACCACTTCAGTGAGAAAATGATACAATTGTGATAATTTTTTTATTCCATCTTTTGGCAAAACTGGGAATAGCAGTTAGAAGAAGATAGAGGGGGAGGCACTGAGTAGCCTTGTCTACTGGGAAGTGTCCATGCCCATGGCAGGGGGGTTGGAACTAGATGATCTCTAAGGTACCTTCCAAACCATTCTAAGACAGAGATACAGCATGCACTACACTGGCTGGGTAAAGCCCACTTGGAGTAGAAATGGAAGATGCCTGCTGAGCTGTGGAAGCAGGAGAAGTCACATGGCAGGGGAATCTGTGAGTGATGAGGGAAGACTCCCACTCAGTAGTAAAAATGCAGGTATCTTACATTGTCTTCCTGAATGTGCATTGGCTCATGACTTCAAGGTTTGCTTCGTGAAGCCTTCTTACTTGACTATTTTAATCTCTTTTCCTAGCCCTCTTCTCTATTTTTCTAAAGGAATTGTGGATGTTATAGATGAAATGGCTGTGTGAGAGATAGGTATTCAGAAAGAACATTTCTCTGACTCCTGTGAAATTGGTACTCTGTGTCTGGGAAATTAGGAGGCTGCAGACTTTGGGCAGTGCTGTCTGCTTATACTGTGCAATGAAAGCTTAAATCAAAGCATACTAAAATCTGGGTGGATGCTAGATTACAGTTATGAGATGATTTCATTTAGAGAAGTAGATTCTCTGCTATTATAATTTGCTGCTTCTCCAGTGTTGTTGTATAAGCAATGCCATTTATGCTCTGCCCAATTTAGTCTGTAACTGATATGATTGTTCACCAACTTTATTGCAGGAAAACTTCGAGGAAGCCTTTCAGCATCAGTGAAGTGATAACCATGTGGAAACAATACAGAGGGGTGGAAAGCTTGTGGTTTTGAACAGCCAGTATCAACACAAAGGTCAAGAATCAGGAGAGAGCTTGTCTATTGAGTGTTCCAACTGAATTGTGCAGCCAGAGTGGTTCCTGGTTGCCATCAGTGCAATGTAAAGCCACCAGAAATGAAGATTCTAGTCACAAATTTGCTGCAGGTTTAACGTGGATCAGAATGAATTAAGAACAGGAGGCATCACCAGAATGAACTGACCCTTAGGACCTACCATGAAATATGAGAAATATGAGTGAGAAAACAGCTCATCAGCTTGACTCTTGTTTGAGTAGGACAATAGGACAGGACAGGGCTAGGGTCATGCAGTTCTGATGTTTGTTATGCCACCAATATGTATTGTTTGCCTCATGCCCTTTAAAGTGAGGTTCAGCTGATGCATGACGGTGAGAAAACCAGTGTTCTAATATGGTGACACAAAAGGAGTTAAATGATCTTCCACTGCCCATCATAACTACATGATATCTGTGCTGTCACCTATGGTGTCTTTGTCTCCCTTGTTTACTTGACTGATGGCAGCTGCCAAGGGCAGTGTCATGGCTTTTACTGTGTCTGTTGGCAGCCCACTGTGATTCTCAGGACCAGTGTGTCCACTGAGTTAGGACTAATACCCTTTCAGAAGCCCAGGGTGTGACCTTCCTAGTTCATCTTCTTTGTCCTCTTGGTAGACATTGCGTCCCTGTTCTTTTCTGTCATTCAGTAACTACTGGACTTTGTACACTGTGTGTGCTGTCCTCTCTTCTGCAGGGGACTGGCATAGTGCAATGAGTCTGTAGCTCAGTGGCATATAAGTAGGGCTGTTGTCCATTAGGAGGTGGAAGGCATCCCTGCCCATGGCAGGAGGGTTGGAACTAGAAGATCTTTAAGGTCCCTTCCAACCCAAATCATTCTGTGTTTCTATGATTAGTGATACTAGGCTACTGACACAAGAGGAACTGATCTGCATCCTTGCTAGAAATAGTGGGTGGTGCCCACAACACCTTTGTAAGGCTTTTCCTATTCTCCTTTCCCCCCCAGTTTTTCCTTTCTTTTCATCTGTTAATCGCCTGGCCTTAAACACCTCCAGGGAGGGGGCATCCACAACCTCTCACTCTGTAGTTAGACTAGTTTTAGTCCACATTCTGGAGATGACCAGTTTGGTTGTCCACATTAAAATATATTGGGGCAACTCCTATTGTGTTTGAAAAAAGTGTTAGGTTTGCTTTCTAAAGTCTAATGAATATGCAATCTTTGCCACACTATGGAAATTATACTTCTCATCATGTTAAGAGGTATTTGCTGTTTATTTACTTAGTTTCTTTAGAAGTTAGGGTCCTCCCCCATGCCTGCCTACATGCCAACTCTCCAACGCAGATATTTGTGCAGTGTTAACTCCTGTAGTTTGCTTTGGCTGCAAGTTCCTGAAGAGAAACATCTCTTTGGTGATGGTTTTGTTTTGTTTTGTTTTTTACATTTTGTTCTGGCTAGTTTGAATCCCTGAGTACAATCTTGACTCATCATCAAGATATTTTATCATGGTGTTGACAAGTGCCATCTTCTGTGTGCAACTGTAAGGTTTTCTTTGGGCGGTGCAGTGAGAAAATCCATCTGTGGGTGATGAGACACTGGAACAGGTTGCCCAGAGAGGTTGTGGATGCCCTCTTTCTGGAGGTGTTTAAGGCCAGGCTGGACAAGGCACTGAGCAACCTGATCCAGTGGGATTGGAACTAGATAATCTTTAAGGTACCTTCCAACCCAAACCATTCTATGATTCTATGTTCCATGTGCAGAGCTGCTGCAGATACAGTAGGAGGCCACCAGGTGGGGGAAGAAAATGGGTTCCTTTTCATAGCATTCCAATCGTGGAAATAAAGGTTTGGGTTTTATAAAAAAAGCTCATTCTGAAGAGTGGCAATGGATATTGGCCATGAATCATAGGACCTTGGGGAATTTGGGTTTTGCTACTTTGACAATAGGTGTGTTTAAAAGGCAGTAAAACCCAATATAATGCTAAATTGGAAGCAGGGAGGGGTTTCTGGGAAAAAGTAGTTCTCAGGAGAAACTGAAACTGTGGAGTGGAGCCAAGGTTTTATGTGGGAACTGTGATGAAATATTGGGCTGAGAAGATTTAGTGACTGTGCTTTTCCTGTGTGTCGCTGTCTTTTAAGTTAGAGAACAAATGGCCAGTGACAGTCAGTGTCTGCTTTCCATGGTCACTTGTGCAGTGGTGTGCTCTGAGGTTGCCCAATGATTGTGCTCTGAAAATAAGAGCTGCTTATGTTGTCAGACCCATATCCACCTTCTCACAAAGAACGGGGATGAGGACATGTATCTCATGTCCCCTCTGTCCATCCCAACCACCTCTTTTCTTTGTTAAGCACAGCCACTGTGGGCTTGCTGTTGCCTGTGAGTTTGCCCAGGTGAAATCTCCCCACCTGGTGCCACTTCCCTGAAGTTTTGTTATTGCTCAGAGACCCACCAGTGTTAGGAATGCTTCTATTGCTCCATGCACAAGTCTGCAGCCCTCTTCCTGCCTGTGGGGACCTCCTGGGATGCAGCCTTCCATGGTCAGCACTGTGGAGCTCCAGTTCCACAATGACATGCCTCCCACTATCTTCAGTTTGCCTTTGCATGAAATGGATCCTACCCAGCTACCCTGAAAGTAATTCAGGGATGAATAAATTTGTTTGCTGGCTGTAAGATGGGATTTAGTGGGAGGTATCCCTGCCTATGGCAGGCGGTTTGGAACTAGATGATCTTTAAGGTCCCTTCTAACCCAAACTATTCTGTGATTCTGTGCTGGGTCCAGAGTGGTAGTGGGTGCTGAAATGGCAACCCCACCATTTGGGACAATGTGGAAAGATTGAGGTGAAATACTGAGGAAGATTGACAAAAGCACTTGTCCCATGAAGCTGCTTACTTCCTATCATTAACACTTTAGCTGGAGGTTCTACTGCTTTTGCCCAGAGAGGTTGTGGATGTCCCCTCCCTGGAAGTGTTTAAGGTCAGGCTGGATGAGGCACTGAACAATCTGGTGTAGTGGGAGGTCTCCCTGCCCATGGCAGAGGAGTTGGAACTAGACGACCTTTAAGGTCCCTTCCACACCAAACCATTCTGTGATTCTAAGTATTTAGTCAGAATTTTAAACTAGGTTATTGTCAGTCATGGGTGCCTTCAGTCTCATCATCTGCCTATTGAGAGACTGTCTGGTGGGCTTTTTCTGCATGAAAATGTAAGCAGAGGATTTCTGCAGAAGTTTCTGGAAGGCCAAAGCTGGGCACCACTGAAAAGCAGACTCATCTCAAACTCTTTACCCACTGTGAAGGTCTATGAGGCAAGCCTTCCAATCTTCCTAATGTTTTCCATGTCTAGTAGATTTCTTTTCTTAATAATAGCACAGCAAATCCAAACAGTATCTCTGGACAGTTGCAGAACTTCTTGGATGGTTAAAATTTAATAACTTGTGCTGCCATTTGTGGTATGATACTGTTACCCATGGGTATACTCCTGCCATGCCTTATTGCTTAATTATATCAGTTGTGAATCAGCCAAAAGAAGCAGGGAAATGGGCATTAAATTAGTTCTTGATTTAGATAGATAAAGGGCTAGAGAAAAGAGTAAGTTTGGTGCTCAGCTTCTTCTTAAGCAAGCTGGCAAAACAAGGGGCAAGGAACTTCAAATGGGGAATTAAAAAGTGACCAAATGAAACCACTATGCAAATCTGTCAAAATACTAGATTTCTAAAGTTGCGTCTTCTTGTTTTTATATTTGAAACTGCAGGGTAGTTTTGCATGGCTAATTGTGGTTATCATGATGTACAAATACGGTTTATTGTGCCATATATCAACTATACAAAAAAAAATTTAAGGTTTCTTCCTTTTAAATTCTGCTGGTTTCTTATTATTCCATGTCATTGCTTAAGTCTGCATTTCCAAGTTTTGTTAATGGGAAAAAGGAGAAAATACTTTAATTTTGGAGGCTGGAAAGGCAGTCCATTTTCCTGGAATCAGGTTGAGATACATATTTAGGAAGAAGGAGAAAAAATGATTAATTTTTGCTAAGAACAGTGCAGCACATGCAATGCCACCTGTGGAGAGGAAGGGTTATAATGATCACATTAAAAGGAATTTCAAATTTGGCTTAGAAATACCACAGCCCCACACATGAATGAAATTTTAATGTGCCCAAAAGAATATTCTGACCTCCTATCACCCCATAAACTCTCTTGCTTGTACTTTTCCCTGTGTGTGCCTTTAATTGCTGCATCGTGGCCCAGAAGAAGTCCCAGTCCAGAAAAGGTGGTGCAGCAAAGCTGAGAAGAGCTCATATTCCACTCTGTCACATCATAGATGCATGCTATAACCTTGAATTATCAAATTCTAATGGCAACTAGTAAATTAGGGATTACCTTAATGTAGAACCTACAGAGCTCTGAAGATGAAGGAGGAGGTGGGTGGCCAACTTCACATGACTTGAGTGGGACTGGCTGTAGTAGTTTGTACATAGGCAATGAAGTTTTGACTCATCCTGCTTATTAGACACACAAATATAATTCCTTAGACCTGATCTGAAGTCCCTACAGCATCTTGACTGGGTATATATCACCTTAAACTTTCTCACCCAAAGGATTTCTCCCAAGACTCTCAGCTGCTCTGCCTGCCCTGCTGACAGAATTACTCCTGCTATGTGGGTGCCTAGGGCAGAGCTAACAAGCAACATCTTCCCCACTGGGACAGTAGAACCTTCATGGATTAATGCAAAGTTTCAGTCCTTGCTAATAGGACAAGTCAGCAGGGAAGTTCTGCTCCCTTCTTACAGAAGAAAAAGTGAAGAACTGTGCAGTCTTGTTCAGGCTTTTCAATTTTCAGCAGGAAAGGATGACCAAAGACAGAAAAATTGTCTTAACAAATGAAGAATTTTACATAGACTGAATTTCTTTTAGAAAAAAATGGCAGTTTTAGGAAAGCATACACTTGCTGAGGTCCAGAGCCACCTGCAAGTCTTTCAGAGGGCACACAGTTGTGTGGTGTGTGACAAGTATCACTGTGTTCACCTCCCTTATGAGGACAGGCTGAAGGAGTTGGTGTTGGTCACCCTGGAGAAGAGAAAGCTCAGGGGGGACCTCATAGTGACTTACCAATACCTGAAGGGGGCCTACAAAAAGACTGGGGTAGGACGTTTTAATAGGATATGTGATGGGAGGACAAGAAATAATGGATGCAAATTAGAGGAGTGTAGATTTAGGCTGGATATAAGAAAGAAATTCTTTATGGTAAGGGTGGTGAGACACTAGAGCAGGTTGCCCAGAGAGTTTGTGGATGCTCCCTCTCTGGAGGTGTTGAAGGCCAGGCTGAACAAGGCACTGAGCAGCCTGATGTAGTTGGAGGTGTCCCTGCTTATGGAAGGGGTGCTGGAACTAGATGATATTTAAGGTCCCTTCCAACCCAAACCATTCTATGATTCCATAATCCTTTAGGAACTATGCCAGCCGCCAACATGGGTGCACACTTGCTGGCCATGGAAATCCACCCCTGAACTTCCTTGAGGATGCACTAGAGAAAAGAAACATTTTTTAAATCTGTGAACTACACATGACGCATCACAACCATTTTATCCAGAGCATGAAATGAATAGCTGAGGGTTTTTTTCTACACATAGTTCTAATTTTAAACTGAATTTTTCAAATCATAATTTGGTCTGTTGATGTATTTCAGCTAAGAGTTATTTTTTCAGCTACAAGTTATTTTTTTCTCTATTCTAGTTGTTTGTTTTGTTTTGTTTTGTTTTTTTTTCTGGCTCCAATGTGAATTGCTATTTATGCTGGTCTTTTCAATAATGAGATTTGAACTGCAAAACATGGGAAAATAAAT